>VBSM01001118.1:1300908-1398024 GCA_008086735.1 Cheirogaleus medius
CAAGAAATCATGATGCATGTTATCTGGGCAGCACTGGCATTTGCGGCTATTCAGGTAAGCACAGCTAGCCAAGGAGTTGTTACCAGAATGAGTTGGTTCTCTGAGGTCAGCCCTGAATGTTTTTCATCACTAAGTATAGTGAATCTTTGTGCGTATAGGTAACTTGGAAGAGATTGAGGTTTAGCCACCAGTTTCCAACATCTTCCATTTCTTCTCTCTAGACTTAGACCCAGAATGGTCTAAAGAAACCAGAGGGGACTCTTTGCCTTATTTTCTTGCCTTTATTAGTGGCGACCTGCTCAAAATATTAATATACACAAACTGTTGTAGTGGTGTATTCTTGGTAGGTAATTTAATAGAACTTCACAGAACTTTTAAAATTGTACTGCTTTATTTCTGTTTGGAAATTGAAAGCTATATTTCAATCTTTTTGTGTACTATTCTCCTTCCAGTTCTTGTTTTTCTGTCCTTGAGGGTTTTATCTATTCGTATAGCTAGATCACCAACTGATAATACAACACTAGTGTCTTACACTAAAAGGAACAATTTTATTGCTCTATAGAAAAGGCCTTCCAGTAAAAACTGAGGTTCTGGCCTCTTCTGTATTTGTGGACTTGGTTATAATATCTTAGACTGACAACCATCAAGGAGTCTATGACATCATTTGGTACATATGGAAGTGTGCTGTGCCATTGTTGGTAGCTGAGGGGACCTGTTTTCCCAACTCCTACCAGTGAAAATAGTCATCCTCTTCCCTAGTTTGTGCTAGTTCATGTGCTAGTTTGTACAAAGTAGCTGGTAATTGCTTAACCACCTCTCACTTTATCTGCTCCCAGCTCCTCATCCCATAAAAATACCACACACTCATCCTTTACCCCCACCTAAAAACAATTAAATAAAGAAGATGGCCATTTTCTCACCCAACACAGCTATTCCATATTCCTAGTTTCTCAGGTATATACAGTATATCTTATAAATTCTGTTAGGGAAATGCCTTAGGGGAGTCTTACAACTGAGAATAGCTATTTGAAAATGATTGGAAATCCTTTGCATCAGGTCTAGTTCTCAGAGTATTCTTTTAGTTCTTGAAGTAAGCTTCAGGCCTGGAGAATCTATTTTAAGAAAGTGTAGATATCTTATAATTGTTAGATAAAACTAATATAATTACTAGTTTAAATGTAAATTGCTTGGAATGCCTGCTCTTTGTATATTTGAACAGAAGCTAGTGTGTTAATGGGAAGTGCCTTTTAAAATGGCAAAAGGGTGATTATTTACTTTGCTGGCATTCAAACAGCCTTGAAATGATTCATTAAAAAGCCTAGCTCTTTATTTGCGATGGTCTTTGCCCTTCTAAGCATTTACTTTGTGGCTCAACATAGCAGTAATCTGGTGATAAGCAGGGATGTGTTTCATATTTTGATTATCTATGCAAACACATCATTGCTAAAAATAATGAAATATAAGGGAGGTCTCTTTTCTCAAGTAGAATTCTGATCTGTGCATTCATAATGATTTTATGTGGTAATAAAGCTGCACATGTTAGCATGCAGCAAAACAGCTCTGGAAATGTATGGTGCTTGTGGTCATGAAATACGCAGCATCCATATAGAAGACTGATGAAAATCGTCACTGTAGCTATGTCCCTCATCTAGTTAAACTAGCTTATTTGTCTGCCATATTTACTCATTAAATATATTTCAATGGGAACTAATAAATATTTTAACTAGTCTTTTAAGTATGTCTGCCATACTTGATCTGACTTAAGTAATATCTGATAAAGATTTGACTTTTTTTGAGACAAAGTCCTGCTCTCTCACCCTGGGTAGAGTGCAGTGGCATCGTCATAGCTCACAGCAACCTCAAACTACTGGGTTCAAGCCATCCTCTTGCCTGAGCCTCCTGAGTAGCTGGGACTACAGGCACGTGCCACCATACCTGGCTAATTTTTCTGTTTTTAGTAGAGATGAGGTCTTACTCTTGCTCAGGCTGGTCTTGAACTCCTGAACTCAAGGGATCCTCCCGCCTAAGCCTCCCAGAGTGCTAGGGTTACAGGCATGAGCCACTGCACCTGGCCATGATTTGACATTTTCAATTCAGCAAGTCTAAGGGATTCAGAACTTTCATGGACTCAAAACCTAATGGTTTTGAAAATAAAAACATCCATTTGAAATAATAAAAGAATTTTCCCTAATGTGTTTTTTAAGAGTACTTATAAGTTCTAAGCTTTTGTTATTCAAAATCTGATGTGGATCAGTGCCCTGAATATGGAAAACCTGAACAAAGGCAGAAATAACTGAAAGATCAGTAGGCTTTTGTGCTTGTACATCAATCCTGATACTGAAATTTAGAGATAGAGAGATGCTTAGGGATTCTCCAGTCCCAGTCCCCTTTGTTTTACTGCAAAATTTGGTGGGATCAAGGATAATATGACTTGTGACCATCACACAGAGAGTGGCAAAACTAGAGCTTGAACTCTGGCTCTATTTGTACTCTGCCTTCAATTACATATCTAAAAATAAGATACTCAGAAGATTAAATCCCTAAATTCTGTTAGGAAACCTGGCAATTAATTAACACTTCAGCTGGATAAAATACAGAGATAAAATGGCAGAGTTGAGTAGTTACTATAGAGACTGACTTTTGTCTCCTTATTTGCAAAGCCTGAAATATATAGCCCTCTAGGAAAATGTTTTGTGATCTTTGCTTTACTTAAATAATCTGGGTTTGGGTAGAACCAAAATGATCAAGAAAGAAAAATCTGAAAAATACTAGTTGGTTATTATAATAGGATTTTTGAATATTAGAGAATGAAGGTTTTAAAATTTTGCTACATGCCTTATTAATCAGTAAGATGTTTCACTGATTTGAGAGTAGCCAGCCTGTTAAATTAAATGATCAATTATGAATTTTATATTTAAAGGGTATGATCATAGTAATAGACAAAAATATGAGTTTTGCTTCGTTAAGCTCTTAAGTATCTGCTGTGGGCAAGGCTGTCTGCAAAGGCAATATGGGGAAAATGGGAAGTGTCAGTTCTTACTTTGGCATCTCTTGATGTTGGCATGTCCTCAAGATTTAGTAATCAAGGGCAAACTTTCATAGAGAACTATTTCCCGAGGTCACGTTGCTTTTTTCTTGTCTTTGTGCCAATCATGAAGGAGATTGAGACTGCTTTTAACTTCTTCTTCCTTTTTGATTATCAGTTATTCATTAAAATAAGTTAAAATACATAAATAAATAGCACTTTGGGTCAGACCCCCAGATAGTAGTTAAGATTGCCCGGCTTAGTTCTGACACTCTTTTAAAAAAATTCCAAACAATTCTTCCTTAAAAACTTTAACCAAAGTATAAGAAGCTAACTCTTGAGCGGCTCAGATGTTTTTTTTTTTTTAACTCGAGGAAATCAATTGCTAATTGATAACTTTTTGGTAGTTTATTATTTTTTTAATTTTTTTTTGAGACAGAGTCTTACTTTTTTGCCCGGGCTAGAGTGCTGTGGCGTCAGCCTAGCTCACAGCAACCTCAAACTCCTGGGCTCAAGCAATCCTCTGCCTCAGCCTTCCGAGTAGCTGGGACTACAGGCATGTGCCACCATGCCCGGCTAATTTTTTCTATATATTTTTAGTTGGCCAATTAATTTCTTTCTATTTTTAGTAGAGACGGGGTCTTGCTCTTGCTAAGGCTTGTCTCGAACTCCTGAGCTCAAACAATCCTCCCGCCTCAGCCTCCCAGAGTGCTAGGATTACAGGCGTGAGCCACCGCGCCCAGCCTTGGTAATTTTTTAAAATACCCAAGCCCATTTGATAATTTTTTTTAAATGATATAAAATGATATAAATTTGGTCAAAGGTAAGCCTCCCTCTTAGTCTTGATTAGAATCAAGAGTCCCCTTAGAGTCTTGAGTCCCCTTTGTAAAGGCAGCCACTGTTATCGGTTTCACACCCTTCCAGAAGTGGTTTGTGCTTATACATAGAAACAGAAGCTAGTGTGTTAATGGGAAGTGCCTTTTAAAATGGCAAAAGGGTGATTGTTTACTTTGCTGGTATTCAAACAGCCTTGAAATGATTCATTAAAAAGCCTATTTGCAATGGTCTTTGCCCTTCTAAGCATTTACTTTGTGGCTCAACATTGCAGTAATCTGGTGATAAGCAGGGGTGTGTATACATACACACAAACATACAAAATAGAAGCTAATAAGATGCAGTTTTTTACCTAGCTTTTAGTTTTAATTGAGTTAATTTTAGATTCACATGCAGCTGTTAAGAAACAATACAGGGAGATAGATCCCTTCTGTGCTTCGCCCAGCTTCCCTCAACAGTAACATTTTGTAAAACTGTAGTATAATATCACAACCAGGCTATTGGCATTGATAGAATCTGCCAGTCTTACTGAAATTTCCCATTTCTGTGTCTTCAGTTCTGTACAGTTTTATGACTTGTGTATGTTTCTGTATCCACCACCACAGTCAAGGTACTGAACAGTTCCAACACTGTGCGGACCCCTCCTGTTACCCTCTCATAACTGTATCACTTCCTTCCCCCCAAACCCTGGCAACCATCATCTGTCCATCTCAAAATGTGTCATCTCAAAATGTCATATAAATGGAAGCATATGGTTTGTAACCATTTCTACTTTGCTTCTTAAAAACAAATTAGTATCTTTTGGGTATAGACCTACCTTTTATTTCATAGCTGCACAGTATTCCATTTTATGGGCATATTTTAATTGACATTAATGGGCATTTATGTAAGTCTTGCTATTAGAAAAATGCAAGTAGTGAATATCCTCTGGATTCATGTTCAAAAGGCTATTTATAGCAAAAATTTATAGCCATGAAATTGAGGGGTCAGAATATATTAATGAATCTTGGTAGGTATTTCCGAATTTTTCTCAGAAAAGGGTGTTTCTAATGTGCAAGAATTCTTATTTTTTTTTTTATAAGAATGCCTGTTTCTCCATACCACCACCTACATAGTATATCATAGAACATTTTACTTTGAAAGTTAGGTTTTTTAAATCACCACTTGTCATTTTTTGCAGTTTTTGCAGTTCTGGGTATGAAGGATAACTAAGTGGGCTAAGTGAAGGTTAGTTCTCCCGACTTGAATGTTGTAGGGCATCACTTCATTACAAGAAATAATATTGGAGCTAAAATATTTGTATAATATTTCCAAGTCTATTGTTAGAAAATTTCAATAATCAGTCGAATTTCGGTATAGCAAAGCTTTGGAAATGGGCCTGTAATACTTAGGGGTGAGGGTAAGAAGTTACTGTGTAGAGCTTAATGTTCTTAAAACAGACTCATTCCCAAGCACAAGTAGGGTTTTATCAAGCTTATTTAATTGTTTTAAATCAATACAGGTTGACTTAATTGAAATAAAAGAATCAGAAAAGAAATACTTATTTCAGACCTCATTTTGAGAATGCTGACTCTTCCTGTAGAAATTAACCAACTGAAAGGAATGTGAAGAGGTGGGGGTTGGAAGAGAGATTTTTTTTGCCATAGCAAACTAGTAATTTCTGAGCTTTGCATTTTTATTGCTCGATTTAACATTGCCTGGGAACATAATTGTGTTTGATTTTATAGCTGTTTTAACAATATTTTGATGTACAGTGAACAGAAATGTATTTATGTAGGAATTAGGTACTAAACATGTCTAGAATTGGCTTAAGATATTTAGTAAACTTAAACAATAGCCACTTTTTAAATGTCTTTAAAGTGCTTTGCACTAGTAAGCACTCGGCAAATGGTGATGTAATGAAACTGATGGATTTGAGCAGCAAATACATACATCCTGAATGGTAGAATAGAGGCCAATCTGAGGGCAGAAATTAGAATGTGTGACTTTATACCATGGAGAATTTGGATTGAGGATATCCTCCTCTTGTATATGTGTCTTGTTAGTAGTTAATCTTCCACTTCAAACTTTGAGAGTCTGTTTATGGATCTGGGTACATTTTGCTGAAATTAGATTGACCCCATATGTACAGAGGGCCTTGCCTTCTAAAATCAAACAGGCTGAGAGAGTGTCGTCTGAGAGGTCTGGGCCAGCTGGGCTCGCAGAAGCATCAAGATGCCTTTGGCTAGAGATTTACTACATCCATCCTTGGAAGAGGAAAAGGAAAAACATAAAAAGAAACGGCTAGTTCAAAGTCCAAACTCTTATTTTATGGATGTAAAATGTCCAGGTTGCTACAAGATTACCACAGTTTTCAGCCATGCTCAGACAGTGGTTCTTTGTGTAGGTTGTTCAACAGTGTTGTGCCAGCCTACAGGAAGAAAAGCCAGACTCACAGAAGGGTGTTCGTTTAGAAGAAAGCAACACTGATGATCTACACAACTTCCTGAATTTGTGTTATCTCACAGAAAGCCTTATCATAAGTTCAGTAATTCTAGTTAATCTACCAAAATAATTACATTTGATTTTGTAAGGTATATAACAGTGATCTCCTATTTTGGTGTCAGTTGTTCAATAAAGTTTTGATTATGGGTAAAAAAAAAAAATCAAACAGGCCTTTCGCTGTCAATGAGAGGTTAGAACAGCAAATTAACTTACTCTTATTTAGCCCTTTGGTTACTGTTTATATTTTGTGAGATGGTAGGTCAAAAATTCTAGAACTGTTTTCTCTTTAATCCAGATTAATCCTCTTACTCACCCAAAATAACATAACATGACTTCATTACTATTCCAAAATGCTACCACAGAAGGATTAAGAACTTATTAAAATAAAATGATGAAGGAAGAGTGACCTTTAAAAAGTAATATGTATGTGATACCACAGACAACCAAACCTGGATTTCAAAAAGAGTAAATGTGAAAGAAACAAAAACCTTCAAACTACATTTTTTGGCATCAGGATTGGTTTTCCACAATAGGGCTATTCATGTACTGAATTTTGTGGATTGTTATAAAACCTCTTTCTTCAACATCCAGATGACTGAAAAGACCACCATTAAACACACATAGTCTCAATCATTCCACTCCCTGGACTTTCACTGTCTATCTAGTATGGCAGCTGCTGGCCACATGTGTCTAAATTTAATTTAAATAAAATAAAGCATGCAATTCCTTAGTTGCACTAGCTACCTTTCAAGTGCTCGGTAGCCACATGTGGCTAGTGGCTACCATATTTGACAACACAGATGTAGGATGTTTCCATCATTGCAGAAAGTTCTTTGGGACAATACTGCTCTAGATTGATAGTGGAGATGGCAGTAAGAGAGCCTCTTCTGCTTGTTTCACAAAGGTTTCCTGGGTATAAGGCAGGGAAGCTGAAGCTTAGTGCCTAGAAAATTCCTTAAAAAATAATGTCCTCATAAGAAATTCCTTCTGTCATTTTTATTGCCTTTTTGATGATTTGAGGTTATTGAACTTTGAAACAGCTCCATTGCCAGCAAAGAAATACACACTTGCCATAAAAGTTTTCAGCCTTTTTTCCCGTTGTTGTTTTTCTTCCAACAGCTGCTGGGCATGCTGTGTGCGTGCATCGTATTGTGCAGAAGGAGTAGAGATCCTGCTTATGAGCTCCTCATCACTGGCGGAACCTATGCATAGTAGAACACTCGAGCCTGAGCTCTTTAGTCTTGTTCTGATTTGGAAGGTGAATCGAGCAGGTCTGCTGCTGTTGGCCTCCTGAGTTCATTTAGTTAAAGCACACGTGCACTGGTGTTGAATAGCGCAGCTTGGCTTTTCATGTACCCACCTACTTACCTACCCCCCCATGACTTTCTTTTCCCTTTTTCTAGCTGAATCTTCATGCCCTTAAGTTTTTAAGTATGATGGTAAATGTTCTAATTTCGGAACCAATTGTGAGTTACGTAGTGTGGTAGAATTAAAGGAGGACATGAGCCTACTTCTGTTACCTCCAAGCAGTAATGGCACTTATGCCGAAATATCACCAGGTCCTTTCAGTCTTCACAATGGAGAACTCTTGGCCAAAGGTTTTTGGGGGGAGAGGGAGGAAGCCAACTATCTGGTTAAAGTTAACACCAGATAGTGCCCCCATCAGTGTCCTTTTAAAAAATATATACTCTAGTCCAATAAGATAGCAACTGTACAAAATGGGTAAAATAGATTTTAGAATCATATGGTATATATCTTGGTTCATCTTCAAAATCAGAGACTGATATTTGAAACTAGTGGTTTTTAATCAAAGCTGGCTTTATAGGAGGAGTATAATGTATGCACTACTGTTTTAAAACAATTAGTGTGAGTGTGTGAGTGCGTTTTTGTGTGATTGAGCTCATTCTTCCTAAGTCAAACTTGTTAGAAATAATGTACCCATATAGACTAGCAAAATAGTATGTAGATGTGATCTCAGTTGTAAATAGAAAAATCTAATTCAATAAACTCTGTATCAGCCCTCAACATGTAGTTTTTAATTATTTCGGGGATATTTCAACTCCAGAGCAGCAGTATAATGTTTTCTATGTTGGTGCTGTCTACAGTTCATTATGATTTACATGTGTTTTCATTACATCTGTTGCCAAATTCTAAAGGCCTTAGTATTCAAAAAGCCACAGATGCTTTTCAGTCCGCTATATTCCACAAATATGGGGCATCTACTATGGATAAGGCACTGGGGGTATGGTGATTAACCACTTCAGTACGTGCATTGACTATAGCCGACAGCCACAGATGAACACGCACAGCCGAGCGTCGACTTTAGTCAACAGCCAAAAGCTTTTACTTTTACAGCTTTTATCTCTGCAGTTGCAGTGTGTGCGCTCAGCTAATAAGTTACTACGAATCTGTGACCTTTTAACAAGCCCTTAGTAGGAGTTATTATAGTTATTTTCCTAAAGCTGCCTGTAAAGTAAAACAAGCTTTCAGTGCTTTAAAGCTTTCCTCATCACACAAGAGCAAAACGGATCCGTCGTCAATGCACAGCACACACTGCCGTGCAGACTGTGAGTGCCGGCTGTGGGCAAGGGTTTGCGGCTGGTGAGCGCCGTACCGACGTGGTTAAGCTGCCTTTGTCTTCAGGGAGTTTGGAGTCCTAGTGTAGGAGACATATATAGGAGCAGGTCTTTGTACAGTGCAGTGATTATAGTAATAAAAGAATGGGAGCCAAAGGAGGAGCCCAGAGAGGTCAGGAGTGACTTCCTGGAGGAGATGCCCAAGCCTGAACGCTGGATAGGCTTTGTTGGAGAGAACACACAGGAGTATGAAATGTTTGTGTGGACAGGGAGCTACAAGGAGCTCATTGTGCCTAGAGCTTGAAATACAAGGCTGGGAAGAGAAGTTGGAGAAGTGACAAAGCTCGGGTTCTCTAGTGTCTTATAGGACATCCTGTCGAGGTCAGACTTGACTTGCAGATGGAGGCAGCTATTAACCACTTGGGTACGGCGCTCACCGGCCATGAAGCCTCGCCCACAGCCGGCACTCACAGTCCGCACGGCAGTGTGCGCTGCGCATTGACGACGGATCCGTTTTGCTCTTGTGTGATGAGGAAAGCTTTAAAGCATTGAAAGCTTGTTTTTCTTTACAGGCAGCTTTACTTGTAATGTAAAGCAGAATAGGTAACATAGACATATATGTTTTCATTACGTTATTTTTAAATGTTCGCAATTTTATTTTGATAAATGAAAAATTAGAAAAGTCATATCGCGGCTGTCGGCTAAAGTCGCTGTGCACGTTCATCTGTGGCTGCCGACTACAGTCGACGCTGGGCTGTGCGCGTTCATCTGTGGCTGCCGACTATAGTTGACGCTGGTACTGAAGTGATTAAAGGGTTTGAATATGGCGGTGATGCAAGCAGACCTTCCTAGACGGTCCGTGTGGCTGCAGTCTGAGGATGGATTGGAGGGGGTGTGCCTAGGCGTCAGTGAGGTTGATGTGGTAGTTCAGGAGAGAGCTTAAGCATGAAGTAGTGCACTGTTGGTAGACGTGGTAAAGGCTGGATTCAGACAGGAGGGGGAAAAAATGGCAGAATTTGATCACTGGTTGACTGGATGGGGTACAGAGAGAAGGGAGAAGAAAGGAGGAATCTAGGATGAGTCCCATGTTTCTGGCTCGTTCAACTAGGGAAACAGCCATAGAGGTAGAAGCAATTAGGGATCACTTCGGGGGTGGGGGGAGTATGAGTTCATGTTCAGTTTTGGACCCATCAATTTTGAGATGCCCAAATATCATGCAAGTCCATCCCACCTGCAAATGGAGAAGATGTGGGACAGGAGAGGAGTAAAAACTAACTCCTTTTCACAAAGTGGAAGTTACCAAATGATTTTGGAGAGCTACAAGGCATTTGGTAATGTTTCCACTGACCCATCGCACCTCTTGTCCCTACCTGTTACACCGTGGGCAAGATTGTTTGTGACCTTTCACTTCCACCACCTCTCCCCAGCCCTGTCCCCCCAGTTTCTCATATGTCCTGTTCTATGGCTACCCTGTCACAGGTTGGAGCTGAGGTAATATTTGGACTGTGACATTGGTTGCCCTCCACTCTGTGTGACAGAATTAGGCCTCTAGAGTAGGAAATTACTGTGGGGAAATGCACCAATTGATAGCCTACTCCTTGAACTTGCCTGAGAGGATAATTTCACACCCCTCCCACCCCTTCCTGCACTCAGTCCTCTCTGTTTGCCTAGTGAGAGCAGCTCTCTACCTGTGCTTTGCCCGCTGGCCAGACTGGCCACGTTATCGGCAAAGCCAAACAGATGAGGGTGGGGAGGTAGCTCTGGGGCCAGTTAAACCATTCTAGCTCCTGCCAGCTTTAAGTTGTGTTTAATTCCTAGCATAGTCATCCTGGAAATGCCCTTTTCTCTTGCCTGGGACCCACGAGAAGGGGAAAATCCAACTTCTACCTGCTTAACATCTCCAGAGTCTTCAGCCATTCCACATGTCGCTGAGACTGGGAGTTTGCATTACCCAGAGACCCTGTTCCCCAGTGCTTATTCTTCAGTGGGCAAAAGAGCTGCTGCTCATGGCTGACATTTAATAAATGAGCTCTCCCACTGTGCCAGTGTTTTCCACCCTTGTCTGCACATTGGAAGCACCCGGGGAACTTTGAGAACTACAGATTCCTGGGTCCCAGAGCTGATGAAGTGGGCTAGGGTGCTTCCAGGGTACAGTTACAGTTGAGAACCACTGCTATATTCTATAGACTTTTAAAAATTAATTTTATTTGGAAATAATTTCAAACCTACAGAAAAGTTACAAGAATAAGAATTGTACATATAAGACCCAAATATCATTTACCCAGATATACCTGTTACCATTTTGTCCCATTTGATTTGTCATATGTATTCTCAAATGTGTGCTCTTACTCTCTTTCTACATACACATCATGGCCTTTTACCCCTAATACTTCCATGGGTATTTACTAAGAATATAGATATTCTTACAACTGCAGTACAGTTATCAAATTCGGTACATTTAACACTGATAAAATCATCTACCAATCATATTCCAACGGACCTCGTAATATCCTACATAGCATGTTTTTTCTTCTTCTAGATCCAGTCTAGGATCAGGCATATTTATTTGTCATGTCTCTGGTCTTCTCTAATCTAGAATGTTACCATAGTTTTCTCTTTTATGACATTGACATTTTGGAAGAATACAGTTCCTTCTTTTAAATGGTGCTGCTCGTTTTGGGTTTATCAAATATTTCTTCTTGATTAGATTTGGTTTTGCATTCCAGGTGGCTGGAATACTTACCTGCGTCCTGTGGCCTCTTGGGCATCACATCAGGAGGCACACAATGTCTCTTTGCCCTGTGTGGCGATGTTAATTTTGATCACAAGGTCCAGTGAGGAGAAAATGTGAACAGGACATTTTTAATATAAATGTTAACTGTGTAAAAGGTGGTCGACTACTAAAAGGGGTAAGAAGAGAGCTCTAAAACAGCTGAGCCAAAAACAGCTGCCACCCCTAGGGGTGAGAGAACAGAGAGGATGAGGAACTTGGAAACTCAGAGGAGGTTCCCCCAAGGCTCAGAGACCTCTGAGGGGCAGCTGTGGCTGCCCCAAGGACACACTGCCTGCCCTGTGCTGCAGAGTCAGCTCGCTGGAGGTGCCTACTACCGAGCCGCGGGAGCAGAGAACCGCTGCTGGGGAATGCTGCCGGCAGCACGCCAGACCAAGGGAAACAGAAAGGCCTTCCTCTGCTACTCTTGCCCTCCCCTTCAGAGCCCCTGTCGGCCAGCTGGCAGAAGAAATGTTTACAGAGTCTCTGCTTCAGTGTGACAAGAAGGGCAAGGACAGGTGAGTTTGGAGCTAAGGGGCAATATATTAATACCTGGCACACCTGCTCAAGGTGTCCACTTTTTCCATAGCACAGTTACCATTTTTTCCCACTGACTAATAAGCAGTCTCTAGGGATGTACTATACGGCCATGTAAATATCTTCCTCACCAAACTTCTCCCCAGATTTAGCAAACACTGCACATTCTAGTCTCATTCAGTCCTTATGATGACAATTGCCAAAGGATGTCTTTCCAATCCAGCACTCCTTCCTCATTTACCAGTCAACACCCCCATTTATTTTTTTATTTTTATTTATTTTATTTTTCTATATTAGCAAATCCATTTATTTTTATATATCCACTTACATCCACTGTGGACTGATGGGTTCCCACTTTTTTCAACAGTCTATAATTTATCATTGTCCTTTGGGGGTGGGGGAAGAGTTCTTTACATAGTTCCAGATTTGGCCAGTGGGGAGCCCCTTTAGCTTGCCTCCTGTGTCCTAACATTTCTTTGAAGCACTTCCACGAATTCTGTCATAAGACATTCCAGGCTCATCTGGCACCCTCTGTGTCCAAGCCGTGGAGTAGGAGCCCAAGTCCCTTGCACTAGATGCGCTCATTCCTCCTGGGGTGTCTTTGCTTCTCGCCCTATCTGTTGACAGAGCTTGTCATACTGCCTTTTTAAAAAACAATTTTTTTTAACAAAAGTAAGTGGTACTTTTAAAAAATGTAAACAGTATAGACATCTGTAAAGAACAAAGTACCCACAAAGAAGCAAGTTTAGCAGTGGTGTGAGTCTTCCCAGACTCTCCTCTTTACATCTACAGAAGCAGACATGGTGGAAGTTTCGGTTTTGCTTTTTGCTATTGTGAATTTTAATCTACAAGGTCCTGTTTTTCTTTTCATGACATAATATGGTACTCTTCATGTCAGACTGTAGGATTTTTCATTACTTTTTGTAAGCTTTGTGGATATATTAACACCACGATTAACCAATGTATAGTGGATGGACTTTCATGCAGCCTCTAGCCCAGCTGTAGTGAACACCTCTATACACATCCTGGCAGTTAGGAATTCTTTTTAATTAAAACAATTTTATTGAGGTGAAATTCACATGGCATAACATTTTCCATTTTGAAGTGAACAAGTGGCATTTAGTGCATTCACAGTGTTGTGCAACCACCACTTTATTGAATTTCCAAAGCATTTTCATCATGCTTTTTTTTCTAATGTCATGCATTTTTGCATGGACTCAAGGATGGATTCTGGGTAGTGGATTTGCTCTGGATCAAAAGTCACATTTAAAAATTTTTATGGATACATCCAATTGTTCTCTAAAAAGCTTGTATCAATTTATATACTCAGTAGCAGTGTATGAAAATGTGCATTTCCCTACATCCTCGTTTATACTTTGGGTGTGATCAGCCTTCATCTTCTAATCCGAAAGATGAAAATATGCATTCATTCACTCATTCATTTATTTTTGAGACAGGGTCTCACTGTGTCACCCAGGCTGGAGTGCCGTGGCCTGATCATAGCTCACTGCTGGGCTCCAGTGATCCTCCTGCTTCAGTCTCCTGAGTAGCTGGGACTACAGATGTGCACCACCACACTGGCTAATTTTTTATTAATTTTTTTGTAGAGACAAGGTCTTGCTATTGCCCAGGCTGCTCAGGAATATATTGGACTGTTAGCTAGGCCCAGGATGTGTTTTTGAGGTGTTTAAGCCATTTGTAGCTTCTGAATTTTCAGTTTCTAACCAGTTTGACTGGTTTTGGGGTTTTTTTCTTTCAGATCTTAACAGGGTTTACTTAGGAAATTTTTTTGTGAAACTTAATTCCTGTAGCTAATGTGAATGGAATAATTTTCCTGATACATTTCCTGATTGGTTATTGTTGGTGTATAGCAGCACGTATTTTTTGGATGGTTTGACTTCATATCCAGCATCCTTGCAGTTCTTGAAAATAACGTGTGTGTTCTACGTGGCTTTTTATTGCAATGTCTCTGAGATCTCCTGAGGGTGCTGTACAGTGACCTTGCAGAAACCCCTTAAGTTTATCTATGAATGCCTGTCTGGACAGTGCTGGGTGTGTTGCTAGGTGTTGGGAAGTTGACTCATACACAGATCCTGCTCTCCTGGGTTTATCCAATGAAGACAGTAAGACAGGGAAATTATGGGGTAGAAAGAGAGTTATCTTTGCATCTTCTAGCATCTGAAAAATAGTGGACACTAATGGTCTGAAATGTCACTGCAGTGCCATAAGAATATGGTTTTCAAACTTTTTAAAATTTTTAGCTGGAGAACCCATTAGCCAGGTCATTCTCAAGTCTGGCCACAAATTAGAATCACCAGGAAGAGATTTGAAATATTTATGCAAAAGCTCAGCTTGCAGAGATTCAGTTTGTTTGTCTAAGGTAGGACAAACAGCATTTTTAAAAGCTTATTTCATTGAGCAGCCAGGGTTGAGAACCACTGCTAGTCCAATATGTAAATTCTATGAGTAGAGCTTGAATGGAGCGGGCCACGTCCCTATGGTCCTGATAATCCTGTGAGGATGCTGAGGACGTGAGCCTACTTGCCGGTGCTGACCTTGCTCTGGGCTTGTGCTGCTGGCTCCCATGCCAGGGGGGGAGAGAGGCAGACATCAGGTGCAGCCGAACTGAGCCAAACTGGTGACTATGTTGAGCCTGCTTGGCCTAGGAATGGCTGTGGGGCTGTGGTCAGAATTAGGTGTTAGCACTGCTGGTGTGTGTGTCCAGTTTAGCCAGATGGTGAATTGCTGCTCCTCCTCACCATTGGAAGGACTCAGTGACAACCACAGCTGTCTCAGAAGCATGGGGATCAAGGGTGATTATGCTAAGCTCAAAGCTGCTGTTGATTATGGCCAAGATTAGGAGGTTGTGGCCTTTTTGTTAAAAGTGGTATCCCTTGCTTTTAATTAGCACTTAACTGTTATCTAATTTGAACTTTATGGGGATAGCAACTTGTATGGGCATATTGCACCCATCTTACTGATGGTGAAACAGGCCTAGAGAAATTGTGACTTGCCTAAGACCACCCCCCAGGGAAGTGTGAGCCTGGATTCGGACCCTGATGTTCTGATTCAGAAGCTGTGCTTTCCCTCCTGCCCTGTGCTGTCTTTGGCCCTTGTCAGGAAGAGGCTGCAGTTATTCATACACCTAATTACACACATGCCAGCTCCCTCTCTATCTGGCACCATCTCTCTGCTGGGAAGGCCGCCCTTCTATGCAGTAGATTCCCAGCAGCCGAGGTTGTGACCTGGTGCTTGGGAGAACCGAGAAAGCTGCAGAGGCAACGAATCCGACTCAGATTCATTTGTGCCCCCCCCCCCCCCGGTATAAATTGTGACCCAAGAGTTGCTTTCAGTGCTATTCTCTGGCTGCCTGAATGACTGGAGAGCAGGCTTTGTTACCTAACACTCACTATCCATCACCTTCCAGTACTCACAGACACTGCGGCACCTGTCAAACATGATGATAAATATCTAGGCCAAAGGTTTGATAAAAAAATCTTTGCAGTGGAATGGAATGCTCAATCAAGATGACAGTGCATTTTCGCGGAATAAATAAAGCCCTGGTACCTAACTTTACAGTCTCTTCCCCGCCCACACATGACCTAACCCGAGTGCCGGCCACTTGCCTGCCCCCACGTCTGCTGGGCCCTTGCTCGGGCTTTGTCCTTGCTGCTGCCTCTCCTCCGTCTCTTGCTCCACCTGGGGAAGACCTGCCCATCTTACAGGCCCAGCGCTGAAATCACTCCTCTTGTCTCCCCTTTTCACTCTTCCCACACTTGTCTCACATCCCGTACGTTGCCAAGTCCCATTCTACTTCCTACATTCTTCCAGAACTGCTCTCCAGCCAGCTGCCACTTCCCAGACATGCCACCATGCTGTCCTGTGCTGGATAGCCTGCACTTGGTCTCCCGCCCCACCCACACCCTGCTCATCGTCTGCCTTGTATCGGGATTAGAAAGTACCTGTCTACTCTCCGGGGGTGCCGTGCTTGAGAGGGAGTGTCACGGGCAGCAGTGGCTTCCCTAGGCCCCAGCTGGGTGGGGAAGGCCATGAGGCCCACTTGCACCCACAAGCCTCTAAGCCTGTCTTCCCAGATACTCCACCATGGTCCCCCAGCTCCAACAGACCTGTCGCTGGTTTCCTGTTCCAAACAGCTTGCTCATTCCCAGAATATTCCCTGGGCGTCTCCACCACCTTACCCCTACCCCACCCTCCCTTGCCCCTGCATCCTTCTCCTATTTGCCCTGGTATGACTGTCTCCCTGCTGGTCTGGGAGCTCCAAGTGACCAGGGGCAGGCCTCTTCTGTGTCGCCAGCAGACCGTGGGTGGCCCAGGGCCCTCAGTGACTACAGCTGACGCCTGGTCTGAGGTGGCGTCTCTGCGTTCCAGGCTCCTGCCCTCACTCCTTTGCCTCTTCTGAACTGAGCACTTGGGTGCTAAGGCAGGAGAAAGAGAAAGGGACCCAGCAGACCAAGGAGAAAAGAACGCACCCTTTATTCCTAATGGGAGAGACTCCTCGGGGCGCAGCCAGCACCCATCCCATCCTAGGGTTGGGGAGACTCGGTTCTGGGCCCCAGCAAGACTAGGGTGGGTGGGGACACTACCGACTCCACGGGCAGGGCAGGTGGGGGTGGCTGCTGCCCCTTCCTCAGAGCTTCTCCAGGTAGGAGCCAGGGACAAAGCCACGCTGCCCATTCT
The DNA here is from genome assembly GCA_008086735.1 of Cheirogaleus medius. Taxonomy (NCBI): domain Eukaryota; kingdom Metazoa; phylum Chordata; class Mammalia; order Primates; family Cheirogaleidae; genus Cheirogaleus; species Cheirogaleus medius. The sequence goes on from VBSM01001118.1 coordinate 1,317,833, forward strand.
GTTCCACTGTCCACCAGCCATCCTCCCCTTCCAAGATGACCTCCAGGACGTCCCCAGCAGAGATGTCCAGCTCATCGGGATTCTGGGCAAGAGATGAAAAGCACACGAGGCTGGAGGGGCCTGTGGGGAGGGCCCTGGTCTGGCATCCGCCCCCCAGTAGTAAACTCGAGCTTGTCTCCCAGGGTGGGCAGAGGCAGCTGAGTCACGCCCATACCTCCTGGGAGATGTATAGAATATGGGTGCGCCCAGGGCCTTGCCTTCTGTCCCCCTCAGTTTGCCATCACAGGCCTCACCCACCTGGGGCTCTTCCCCTGCCCCCTTCTCCTCTGCTCCAGACACAGTGACAGGCACAGCAGGGTCAGGGTTGCTCACCACCCGGGCTCCCTCGCTGCTGGTCCCCAGCCCCAGCCAGCCGCCGTCACTAGAGCACCCCAAGCACCCTGCTACTCGCCTGGCCTGGCTGCCCTGCTGGAACATGGGGAGTCTGCATCCCCGAGCCAGGCCTCGTCAGCACAGCCCCTGCCCAGCCGAGCACCAGACTCCACCTCAGCCCCGGTGGAGCTGGGGGTCCAGCCATGCACCTCCCCTCAAAGCAGGGAGCAGACTGGACTCTATGGGTCTCAGTACCACTACCCTGTGGCTGCCCCAGCCCATCCTCTCCCTGTGGACACCAGAAAATCAGCCCTGGCACGATCGGAGGACTCGTGGCTGTGGTTGGTCTCTGTACTCACACAGCCAGGGAGAAGAACAAGGCCTGACCCTCAGATCATTACCGCAGGCGGCCCCAGGCGCCGTCACCTGTGCCCACGGCAGACCAGTGGACGGCCCAGCCTGCGGACAGCGCAGCCACGCGCACTCCACATGCGCGCCACACGCAGACGCAGGCCCTTGTCCCCGTCACCAGCCCTGGTTCAGCAGGTGCGGGGCCACCTCAGCACCCGTGCTGCTCCAGCGCTGTGCCCCAGCACGTTCCCAGGGCAGGGCCCGTGTGCGTCCGCTCTAAGGCACACGCATCCCTCCCGAGCAGAGGAGGCCGGGGCCTCACCTGCGCTGTGTAGTCATAGAGCGCGCGGTAGTCCTGGGCTGACGCAGCCGGGTTTCCCCGTGTCTCCTGCATGGCCACGGCTGCGTAGACACCCTCATTCCGCTCAAGGCTGGGGGTCAGGGTCTCTGTGGAGGCTGAGAGCAAGGTGAGGCCTGGACCCCGCCCCTTTCTAAGGACATTGGCCCCTGGAGGTCCCGGGGGTGGACCTCCATGCTTGGCCCTGCCTCCTCCCTCCATCTCTGCCAGCATGCTGTTGGAGGGCACACCCTTCCCCTTGAGGGGCCTCTGTGGCTCCATTTGTGCCACACAGGAGTCCCCTCCTTCCCCCTGGGGTCACAGTGTGTTTGGGGGCCCCTCATCACCCCTCGGTACCAGCAGGAGCTGCCAACACAGTCTTGGGACTTCCATGCAGCAGCCCGGAGAACCTGGGGGCAAGGAAGGAGGGCGAGTCCCTCACGTGATCCTCAGGCCCCCGCCGGAAGAGAGGGCTTGGGCAGGGAGAACTCTCAGAGCGCCAGGGCTGGGGCCACCCTTGGCCTCCAGGCTGGGATGTGATTTATGGGGTGCCCCTCAGGCAGGAGGGCTCCCAGAGGGTGTTCCCAGTGGCTCTTCCTTCCGCAGCTGGGCCCTCCCACTCACCCGCTCCCGCCCATCTCAGCACCTCCTGGGAAAAGCCCAGCCCTCCCCGTGCCAGCTCCACTCCAGCCCATCCTACAGCTGTCCCCCCGGACAAGTGAACTCTGCCACGCTCAGCCCATGCATGCCCCACTGGGGCCTTCACCAGCCTGGGCCGGCCAGCCTCCCCGCCATGGCCCTCAGTGACAGCCAGCCCCCACCGCCCGCACGAGTGAGCTCCAGGAGGCAGCGCTGGGCTAGGCTGCCCGTGCCTGTCTCTGGCCTGCACTGAGCTGGGTCTCGAAGGTTTGCTGAATAAAAGAAGAAAAACAAGCAGATGCTGGGGCACCCCACGAGGCAGACGGGCATTCGGGCTAAGTAGAGGCAGGCTTAAGTGCTTAAGTGACCACCTGTGCTGGGATCCGGCCCTCACCAGGGTGCGGGGAGGGCTGAGTCCTGCAAGTTTTCTGTAGCATTGTTAGGGTGTGGATGTGCCCCCTCCTGGGGCCGCTGCTTTCTTAAGATTCTCAGAGGAATGTGTGTGCACCCCTCTCTGAGTGCGGGCAGTTCCCCAAGCCTCAGCCTCCTGAGAGCGGGAGGCTCCAGGGGCTTCTGAGGCCTTGGAATGGGTTGGTCCGTGCAGCTTGGCCGGCACCCTCCCCACTGCCCCTCCTTCCCAAAGGCAGGGCCTTCTTTGTTGAAGGTGACAGCAGTGGTGGGGATGGGGGTGGGGGCACAGGCACCACATGAACCCAAAGATGCCCACAGACAGGGCACAGGCCCTGCTCAGACCCCTTGCTACTGGGGCTCCCCGAGCAGGGTATAATATTCCCAGTGGGCTGCCAACGTCACCACCCAAGGCCTGAACTGGAAGGGTCTTTAGGTTCGGAGTCAGACCCCAACACTCAGGGGCCCTGGCCCTAAAGAGCGTGAGTGAGTGACCTGCCCAGGTCATGCATTGGGGCACAGCACTAGGACCTTGGCACTTGGCTGCAGCCAGGCCGGGGAATGGGCCTGGAGAAGCCTGAAGGATTCCCCACGTGCACTGCCGGGGCTCCTGCCCCTCTGTGCTGGGCGCTGCGCCAGCGGGGCACTGCCACTGCAGCGGGACGGTCCGGGCCCCAGCCCAGGCTAGCAGCAGGGCCTAAGGTACAAGGAACCGGCGTGGGGCCTCCCCAGAGTTTGGAGCAGTCACTGGTGAATAATTGGGGTGTGATTATTTGTTTAATGCCTGGGTCCCCTTGGGCTCAAGGTTCCACGAGACTGGACTGAGCCTGTCTTGCCTCCTTAGAGTGCCCAGCACCTAAACAGGACACCAGGCACAGCCGGTGCCCCACAAATGCGTGTGGAAGAGCCAGTTGCAGGAGGAGGGGCCGGACCCACTTCCTGGCCCCACCGCCCAGCCCCAGCGCCGGCATCCCGGCCGGCCTGTGTGCACCGGGTGTCTCACCTCTTCATCATGCCGCAGGACGGTGGCACGCCAGGGCTGCCAGACAACGGGGTGACCTCCCGGTCGTAGTAGTTCTGATAGGGCACTGGAGCTGTGGACAGCAAGCCCGTGAGGCCCAGGGCAGCTGAGGGCAGGGCAGGCAGGACCTGTGCCCCCAACACCCAACCAGCCCTTTCCCAGAGACCCAGACTGGGGTCCACTTTCCCACTCCGGCCCTGGCCATCCTGGCGGTTGTGGCGGTGCCTGTCTTACTCCCCCGAGAGATCCCGTTGTGGGTACCAGAGCGAATGTTCTGCACTCCTGATCAGACTGGGGGTGGGGGCTGTGGGAGGTTCCCCACCTCTAACCTCCCATCCTCTTCCGAGGGCTATTGCACTAGCTCCGCTGTGTTTTGCCTTGGGGGAGGCAGCAGTCCAGGGACCCAGGCAGGTGTCCCTGTCCCTGTCCCCTCCCTGGATCTAGCCAAGACTCCTCCACCCAGAAGGCAGCTGTGAGCTGCCCGAGCCCTGTCCTGGCACTTAAGGCTCAGAGAACCTGTGCCCAGGCCACCCGCAGGCCGGGCCTCACCCGGGGGCTCCGTGCCCGTGCTCTTGGCCTGGATGAAGCTGTCGATGTCGGCGTCCACCCGGCAGCCTTCCAGCGCCAGCCGCACTTCCTCATAGAGCTGCGGGCAGGAGGGAGCAGAGGCCAGGGCCAGGCTGCACCTCAAGGCCCACCCCTGTCGAGGCCCTGCCCCTCTGGGTCTGAACTCCAGCCAGCAGTCCCCACCCTACCAGCCTCCTCTCGGGCTTTTTGTGCACATCTCAGCACCTGCAATTTGGGACCTGGGGTGTAACCGCCCCAGGCCTGCCTGAGGGGTCAGAGCCCTGCTGACAGCTTCCTGTTTCCTGAATACCTTTTGTCCCTTCTGTGCGCAAGGTCCTGTGCAAGAGGCTTCACTCACACCTGTCCTCCAGGTAGACACTATTTTCCCCATTTTATAAATGAGGAAGCTCAGGAGAAAAAGACCTGCCCGAGGTCACAGAGCACGAGCGCAGCGCAGTGGACTCTGGACCCAGAGGCCACACTCTTCCCACTGCCACGAGGGGCCCAGGGTTGGGCTCAAGTCATTTGGACAACAAAAATGGAATGCCCACAGGCCATGGGGCAGGAGGGGTCAGGGCTGCCCCGAGAGAGCTCATGGCTCTGGGGCTGCATTAACAGAGGTCAGGGCCCCTGTCTGCCAGGCAGGTTGGGCTCAGTAGGGAGGAAGCTAGGACACCCTGGAGAAGGGGGAGAGCAGAGGAGGGCCTGAGCCGAGGCTCCTGCCATCACCAGGCCTGGGGCAGGGCCAGCCAGGCTCCTCTGGCCCCTCAGCAAACCTCTGAGGGGCTGTGTCCATCTACCCTCCCTACCAGGGCAGAGGGAGCTGGTGCTCTGTGGCTTTGGAGTGGGGGGTGGGGACATGCCAGGGTAACCACAAAAGCACAGTCTTCTGGGCAGAGCAGCTGTGGCCCTGTGCAGTACTGAGCTCCCTGTCCTGGGCTGCTGGGAGCAGAGGCTGAGCTGCCGAGGCCTTGAGACCCCACGGGCCAGGCTTGGACCACAGAGAACTAGGTGTCTGGACCTGGGCATGCTGCTGCGCGGAGGCTGCCCTCTCCTCACCACCCCTCTCCAGTGCCCTCAGTCCCCACCTCGTCATCCTTGACGCACTGCATGGAGAGCTGGTTGCAGTGCACCCACAGGGCGTTGCGGAGAACGGTCAGCCGGTCAAACTCCTGCAGCTGGAAGGCCTGGGGGGCGGGAGCGAGCTGAGACGTGGGGGGGGCTGCAGAGCCAGGCTGGGCTGGGCCCCACTCCCAGCTCGGCCGGGAGGGCCAGCCTGGCCTGCTCTGCTGACCGCCAAGTCCCCTCCCCCTCTGTGCCAGCCTGAGGCTGCTGGAGGGAGCCCCGCCCGCTCCAGGCCCAGCGCCCACTGGGAGAGGCCAGGAGGTGGGGGGGCGAGAGGAGCGCAGGACCCAGAGTCCGCAGCCCTGTCCGTCAGCAGGGCCCAGAGAAGCTGTAGGTTTTGTCTGAGCCTCAGTTTTGGTTTCAGCAAAAAGGGTTGAAGAAGGCCCAAAGCCAGGCAGGGGCGCCCTGGGGCAGGACCCCAGCGAGGGCCTGGCGAGTGGGTGGACCAGCAGATGGAGGGTGGACGATACCCGCCCCCACTGCCTCGTCCGTGAAGCAGCCGCGGCGGGGATGCGCGTCTCCTGTCCTGCACCTGGGGAGCCGAGGCTCCACGCCCAGGCCGCTCACCTCGCAGGTGGTCCTGTGCTCCCGCTCCCACTCGGCCCGCGCCTTCTCCAGCCACTCCACGCTCTGCCTGTACAGCCGCTCTGGAAGCACAGTGGCCTCGGGCGTGGCGCGGGCTCCTCCACCCCGTTGCTCCTGAGGGTCCCTCCCCGCAGTCCCACCCCCGGGGGACCTGCCCTGGCGGCTGGTGGGGCCTCGTCTGAACGATTGTTGGGGCTACCCACTCTGTACTGCTCTTTTCGGGGTGACTCTTAGTTCCGCCTCTATGCTTCGAGCTGCCGAAGGGCTGGAGTGGCGCCTCATGCTCGCAAGTTAAGCATCCAGGCCACTTGCCATCTTTCCCCTCGGCTGGGAAGCGGCTAGAGAGGGTGGCCATGCGCTGGAGGAGGGGTGGAGCCCAGCAGACTTGGATCGTGGTCCCTGTCCCCAGATCTCTGGGAGTCACCTATCCCCGAGCCTAGGGAGCAGCTGGTGGTGGGAGAGGCAGAGCAGATGGGAGGGGCTTCCCAGGGCAGCAGGAGGGTGGCACTCTGTCCTGGGAGGGAGGGCAGCAGGCACAAGGGTGCTTGCTGGGGGATTCCAGCATCAGGTGAAGGACAGAGGCCCAGAGAAGGCCGTGTGTGCGCATGTGTGCACGTGTGCCCAAAAGTGTGAGTGTTGCCAGTGTGCACGTGTGTGAGAGAGATGCGTGGGGTCTGTCTCCCATGAATGTGGCCAGGCAAGTCCTGGGCTCGAGCCGATGGCCTGGGTTCAAACACAGACATCACCACTTACTGGCTGTGTAACCTCGGGCAAGTACTTAACCTTTTTGTGCCTCAGTTTCCTCATCTGTTAAAAAGAGGGTAACAGCAGCCACACGGTATCATTGTTGTCAGGGTCAAGCATGCGAAGTACTGAGAGCAGTCTCAGCAGATGGGAGAACACAAATGTGTCTGACTGTACATGTATGGAATGAGTGACATCTTGTGACTGTGTGTGGCCACTTGGGTGTGTCGCGGGGTAAGGGAGGCATGTGGTGGGGAGGAACATCCAGGTCGCCACCGGTCTGGGCAGGCAGCTGGGGCCCACGTACCTGCCTCCATGGCCGCGTCCTTGTACTGCTTGGCTTTGTTCTGGCTCTGGCGAGACAGAGGGACAGCAGCAGTGAGCCCCCGCACCCAGGAGCCACAGTCCCCAGGGCTACTTTGAAGTGGCTCTGTCACACCCTTCCCAGCCACCCAGTGGGACACTCAGGGCCGACTGGGAGCATATTCCATCATTTACTAGCAACCTCACCCCGCAAAGGACCACAGGCTGGTTCCCATAAAACCCAGAAACCTCCAGCCCATGTCGGTGCACATGAGAAGTAGACACCAGGTCCCAGAGGGGGGAAGTGTGAACCAGTGCCAGGCCTGGCCCCTGTGGCCACTGCTGGACCCACTGGCTGGGACTTGGGCTCTGGCCCCTGACTGGCCCCCAACTCACCCTCATGTCCCCGCCCTCTCCGGGCTTCAGCTTTCCTGTCTGTGCAGTGGGTGACATGTGTCTTGGGTCCTGGTAGCTCTGGGCCACCTGGGTTTGACCCCTTCTCTGCTGCTTCCTAGCTCTGAGACTCTGGGCAAGTCACTTACGTCTCTGGGCCTCAGTTTCTTCTCTGTGACTGAGCCCCTCCACAAGGTTGTGTGAGGTTAGCGTCTGCTCTTGTGGCCCTGGGCCACGTGGGCCTGCTCTGAGGACTGGGTCCCCGGGCAGAGGCCGGAGATGGCCAAGGGGGTGAGGCTGCCCCATCTGTCCACGCCCGGACAGTCTAGGAAACCCGCGCACAGATGAAGAAGCTGAGGTCAGCGAGGGGGAGCAGTCAGCGTGTCCAGGTACAGACCGTGCCTGGGGGTGTCTACAGCACCCCTCTCCTGCCTCCCCTCCTGCCCCGGCCCTGGGTGACACCACGTGGCCCTGTGGTCCACGCACCTTCTCTGTCTGCTTCTGGTGGCCACTGGCACTGATGCGCTCGAAGGCCTGCTCGGCGTCGTCTGCGTCCCGGCACTTCTGCTCGTAAGTCTTCTTGCACTGGGCATGGAGGGCGTGACTCGGGGGTTGCACAGTCCTGCTCTGTGGTCCCCTGGAGTGAGGGTCCCTGAGCCCAGCCTCCCTTTTCCCTGTCGGGGGGCTGTGGGTGGAGTGGGGGCGCCCTCCCCAGGGACGGAGTCTGGGGTCCAGAGTGCGGAGAAGGGGTGGTGGCTGTGGGCAGCCTTGCTCCAGGCCCCTTCCCGCTGTGGCCACTGCAGCGCTACCTGGCCTTCTGGGGGTGCGGCCTTTGGCCACGCCACACCCCTCACCGCCGCCTAGCGCCCCGCAGACACGACTGGTGGGTGCCTCTCCTCCCTCTGCCCTGGAGTCCCCAGCTGACAGCGTGGATCAGCCATGGGCCACTGCGTGGGACTGTCCATATGCCCTTCAGTCAGGAGCCCCCAAGGGCAGGACCTGGGCCCCCCACTCGGGCTGTGGTGCCACTGCAGGCCTGGTGCGCTGCCAGCCGGCGCGTGTTCTGGACAGAGGTCTGAGGCGAGCCTGTCGTGGACGCCCAGGCAGGGACCACACGACGATTCCCGCTGCGCCTCGCCCGAGGAGACACCCCCAGCCCTTGCTCACCTCCATGGCCTTCTTGTAGAGTGACAGCTTGCTCTTCTGGACGCGGTCCATGACGGCCTCGTACTGCAGGGGACACGAGGCTCTGAGCTGGGGGCCGCAGCCTCAGGACACTCCCCTAGGCCAAGAGGACGTGGTGTCCCTGGGATGAGGTGCAGCACCCCTGCTGGCCCTGGGGGGTGGTGACGGGATGCCCGCCCTCTCCCGCAGCCTGTTCCCTCTCAGTCACCCTCAGAACGAAGACTAAGGAGAGGCCCAGGGCGTGGGTGTCCGCGCTGGGTCCTCGCTGCAGCTCCCGTCGGGAATTGCCCCCACACGCACACACACGGCCCATCACCCTTCATGCACGAGCCTCTGCACCATCACAGCTGCTCACTCCCCGTGCGCACACTCTGGCACACGCGTGCGCGCCCACGTGAACACGCTCAGAAGCACACGTGCTGGTTTCCCGTGCAGACCCTCAGACGCTGTCACCAGAACACGCGGTGCGTTCACCCGCGTACAGCCACAGGCCCATCTGCACAGCCGACCACACCCCCGCGTGCTCACGGCCACATGTGGGCACAGTGGCTACCGCACCCCACCTCCCAGGCTTCTTGCTCAGACAGAGAGGATGAAACAGCCGGGACAGCCTGGGTTGTCAGGTCGGAGGAGAACTAGGGAAGACATGCCTGGGCCCTGGGGCTAGAGCCAGCTTGTGCCTGGAGCCCCAGGGGCCTGTGCCTGGGGGGCCACAGAGGCGCAGGCATATACCCCAACACACGCGGGGTCCCGCTGGGCGAGGACACATGCTCACAGGCATGTGCACACCTGTGCCCGTGCTCTACTGCGCACACACGCACAGGCCCAGACAGGCTCGCTGCACGCTCTGTCACGGCGCTTGCCTGTGGGCCTTGGTCACTAGGGGAAGGAGTTGCCCTGTCTAAAGCAGCCTTCACAGACCTCGCAGCTGCTCCGGCCACAGGAGAGCTCAGAACAGCGGGCCAGGGCTGCGCTGTCGCGGCAGGTGCTCTGCGGGTGGCTTCTAGCGCAGACAGTTCGCCCGTTTCAGCACCTCAAGGCCGGGCCGGCTTCTGGGGATGGCTATTTTGTCTTCTCAGGAACCCAAATTTAGAATCTTAGAAGGCTGAGACCCCCACTGGCCGCATGGACGCCCAGGGTGCGCAGGTGCACCATGCCTCTGCCGCCAGAGCCACGGCCCTGTGTGTGAAGACTGAGGGGCGTCTGGCTCTGGGCTGGTCCCAAAGCTTGGGAGGTGGGCATAAGTGTCCCATCTGCAACAGGGAAACTGAGGCATAGATCCAGAAAGTGGCGTGGCCAGGACGCCCAGGTCCAGCCTGGCCCCAGTCCCGAGGGGAGCCTTCTTCCCCTCGGCAGCTCATCTTCAGTTCTTCAGACGCTTTACAATGCTTCTCCCCGGAAAGGAGCATTTCTGTGTGCTGGCCTCTCCCACCCTATTTAGAGCACCACCCTCGTCACTGAGCCTCTGGGAAGCCAAACCGCTGTCCCCACGGGCCCACGCCCACCTGCCAGGCCAGCCTGCATGTCTCCGCCCTCCCAGGGACCAGGCACTCAGCCAGTCAGAGCCTCAGGCCTTCTCCTTCCCAGCCCTGCAGCCTCAAGTACCCTTCAGCCTCTGCTTGTGCACCCTCCATGACGGGGACCTTTCCATGCAGTGACAGTCTAGGGACAGCCACGCCCTGTGCGCCACTGAGAGTGCCTTTGCCCGCTAAGCTACGCCTGGTACTCCCGCCCTGCAGCGTGTCTGCCCCAGCCGTGGCAGTCCTGCAGTGACTGGCCCCAGTCTGCCTTTCTCCAGGACACACAGCCCCGGCCCTTGGGCTCAGGACCAGTTTCCAGTGACCCCTCCCAACTCACATTGCCTCCTCTAGACCCCTGCAAGCTGCCACGGACCCTCCGCAGTGTGTGGTAGTAGCAGACCCAAAATCAGTGTCTTTCCTTCCCTGGCACGAGGCAGCTCGAGGGAAGGACCCACAGCGGGGCTGTCAGGCTGGGCACTGATGCCTGGTGCCAGCGGCCAGCCTTTGCCATACCCCCCCTTCCCCTTCAGATCATCCTCAAGTCCCCAAGCTTGGGGTGCTGTACCCCCACCTCCTCCCACCACCCTCCACTGGCTCTGCCAGGGGGCCCGTCCCCCGCTCCACAGGGACTGGCGCGGCCTGGGCCAGGGACGGGAGCCGCATCCTCACACCCAGCACCCGCCTCACCTTCTTCCTTTGCTCCTTCTGCCTCTCCCGGAACTCCTCCAGGCCGCGCAGCTCCTCCCGCAGGGTCAGGGCCAGCTGGATGTGTGAGCTGCCCACGTTCTCCATTTCTGGGGACAAAGTATGGACGTTGGTCCCCAGCGTCAGACCTGATGGTCCTTAGCCACCCACAACTCCCCCTGCCTGGACCAGCCCACACCCACACCTCTGTCCCCAAACCCTCTGCCAGCCTTGCAGCTCCTGTGCAAAGCTGGGCTGCAGCCTGAGCTTGCCCTCCGGCCAGACTCCATCCCAGGAGATCTCCTCACCCTGCAGCTCAGGGTAGGGGACCTTCAGGACTTACGTTGCTTCAAGGAGTCAAAGGACGTCCTTAGGGAGCTGCAAAACATAACGGTCTGGGTCAGCAGGAGGAGGGCACAGCATGAACCTGAAGCCCTGGCTGGCCCCAGGGACTTTTATTTTGGTGGGAAGACCATGGGTCATTCTAGACCCAAGGGACCCTCTAGCCAGACAGTAGCCATCCACTGGGGCCCAAAACAAGGATTTCTGGAAGGCAAAGCTCCCTTTTTGGAATTACAAAGCCATCAAACCTCTCCACTATGGCAGATGCCCCGCCTCCACTCCTGGCCTCATTCTCAGAGAAGAGAGCACCGTCTTCAGGGCCCCCTCTCTTCCTCCTCAGGTCCCCAGCATCCCCAGGATGAGTCTGAAGCAGCAGGGGGCAAGGGCCAGACCTGGCTTTCAGCAGGTGCCTGGAGGGTCTTTGGGGGAAGTTGGTTGAGAGGCAGTAGGGACAGGCAGGGGTGCAGAGGTGGGAGCTGTGGGCGCTGTCTGCTCCAGGGGAGAGGGAAGGAGAGAGACTGACACAGGCACGGGTGGTGGGGATGACACCCTAGGGGGCAGGGTTGCCAAGTTGTGCAAATAAAAATACAAGACACCCAGTTCAATTTGAATTTCAGATGAACAAATACTTTTGGATGTACGTATACCCCATGTAATATTTCGAACATACCTTCATTTTTAAAACATTTGTTGTTCATCTGAAATTAGAATTGAACTGGGCATTCTGTGGCCTGGATTCAGTCCACTCTCTGCCACTCACTGTGTGACCTTAAGCAAGTTTCTTCACCTCTCTGTGCTCAGCTCTCCCTTCTGTAAAATGTGGCTAACAGCATGAACAGGATGGCTGTGAGGCCCAAATGAGTTCATACGCGCAGAGCGCCTCCGTCCGGACTCCGGTGCACACAGGCTCTGCAAAGGGTGCTGCTGTGCAGCCCTGCCCTGGACACATCTGCGCACTCCCACCAGTCCGGGCGTCCCCAGGTCCCTGCAGCTTGGCCTGAGCTGTCCCCCAATGTGGTCCACCCAAAAGCTGGGGAGTGTCCCCTCTGATCAGGCAGCCTCGAGGGCTGGGCTCCTCATCCACCCTCGGCACGGCCCGAGGCGAGGGCAGACTCGTGGGTGCGGCGCGCACAGGGCGGCCTGAGGCCGGGCTGCGTTTGCACCGGGAAGCAAGGGCGCGGGTGATGCTGCGGCGGCCGCACTCCGGTCGGCCGAGGCAGGTGGGAAACTGAGGCCAGAGTGCGGCCAGGCTCCCGGTGTCGGGGTCACACCCTGCGGCGAGGCCTGTGGCCGTGGGCTTTGCTGCGACGTGTGTGCAGAGCCTGCCACGCGGTCCCCGCTGCTGGTGGCCGCCTGGCCTCGCTGCGCCCGCGGTCTGCACGAGGTGCTTCCCGGCCCTCGCTGGGCAGCTGGCCGGGGAGCAGCCTGGCCCGTGGGAGCTGAGAGTCTCAGAGCAGCGAGGGCCCAGAGAGGGCCGAGCGGCAGCAATGCCGGCTCTCAGGCTCCAGCCGAGCCTGGGTGGGGCCGGGGCAGGAGGGACCCCAGTGTCTAAGGAGCCTCGGGGAGCTGCTGGCGGATTAGTGCATGCAGACACGAGAGCCACTGTCCCAAGTCACTTCCCTCCACAGCTCTGCAAGCAAAAGTATCTTACCCCATTTTACAGATGAAAAAATGAGGGTCAGAGAGGTGAAGAAACTGCCCCATGGCTGTCCAGCTGGTAGGAGGTGGAGCCAGGTGAGGCCTGGTCAAGGCCAAGCCTCTGCTGCTTCACAGAGGAAGGAGGGGTGGCTGCATGGTGACATCTTCCCTTGGCGGGTGGGGACTCCTCTCTGACTCCTCACCAGCGACTACGCCTCCGGTCCTCTGCTCCCCGGCACTCTCGCCCCATTCATGGTTAGGGCCTCTCCAGGCCCAGTGTGGCCCCTCACCCCTTCCCAGCCCTCACACACACCAGCCTCCGGCCAGCTCCTTCGGGACCACGTCCCACCCCGACCCTCCCCAGAGCTGGGTCTCAGCCCACAGGCGCCTCTAACACTGGACCCAGCCAGCCCCTCACACCGCTCCCCTGCAGGGCTCCCTCTCCCCAAAGACACCACCATCCCCCAGTTGTGTGTGCCGGAAACCAGGAGCCCTCCTAGGCTCTGTCCCTCCGTCTCCAGGCCACCACCTTCTATTCACTCTCCTCGGTCTCAGATCAGCCTCTCGCCGCCCCCCACCCCTGCCCCAGCCCCTCAGGCACCCACAGCCCTAGTTCCTTCCACATGCCATGCCAGGTTCCTGCTTGCCTCAGGGCCTTTACACATGCTAATCTCCATTATGGCATCTTGGCCTGGCATCCTTTTTTGTCCCTTCTGAGCACTTGTCCCTGATGTCGCAGTGGGACCCACTGAATGTCTGTCACACCACAGAACTGTGAGCTTGTGAAGACAGGGGCAATGCCTGGTTCTCCTCCCTTTTGTCCCCAGTGTGATAGCCCAGAGTGACAAACTCAACACTCCGTAAATACTGAGGATTTCTCAACCGCAAACCCACCTGTGCGCACCCTCCTTGGCCTGTGGACTCAGGCCCAGGGCGGCTGTAAGGACTCAGCCTCTGGACCTTTCCGCAGCCCCTGCCTGGGAGCTGGAGCCTGCGTGAATCCATGGCACTGCCAGGTGGGCATTCAGCCTCTGCCCCCAGCCCCGGGACAGTCTTGACGGTGGCAGTCTGCGTTCGCCTTGAACTGTCCCCACAAACCTGGCACGGTCTTGGGGGCTGCAGAGATGCTGGTGCTGGCTCTGCCGGGACAGCTGGGCAGGGCCTCGGGCTCCAACCCCTCCGGGCCCCCTCGGCTCCCCTCCGGGCTGCGGGCGTTGCTGTCCCAGCGCCCGATCCCCGGTGCCGGCACCTGCAGGCCAGCGCAGCACGGCTCACGCAGCCGGGCCCAGGGCACGCCCCCTCCTTGGCCCCAAACTTTCAAGCAGGCAGCTCTGGGCAAGAGCAGAGGACTCCAGCTCTGTCCTGGGCCCGAGGCAGCCGCCGTGGGTGGGCAGAGACACTCCGGAGGCGAATGGCCTTTTACGGTCTTGGGGAGGATCTGGGGACCGCCGCAAGTCTCTCTCTGCCCGTGAGGCCAGCAAGGATGGTTTCTCTTGGCTTTCTCTCTCGCCCACTTCCTCTACCTGTCTGTGCAGGGAACCGTCAGGACTTCCTTGAGCTCTCCTCTGTTGTGTCTCCCTTGCACGGCAGGGACGGGGTCTCCACGCAGGCCTCTGCCTCCTGCTGTGTGTCACCAGCACCCTCACGTGTCGCTGGTCCTATCGCCCCTTTCAACAGGGATCTCAGGAAGCTCAGCCTGAGTTCTGCGCTCAAACACAACCCAGGTTTCCAGTGTAGATGTCTCCTCCTTACACTCCATCCCCCGCTGCCTCAGGTCCCTGCCTTGTCATCCCTGGCCCTGACAGGAGGGGCCTCTCACTCCAGGCTGGGCCCACGTGCACTGTCAGGGAACACCTGGTGGGCGCAGGGCCGTGTCCCTCCCACAGACATCCTCAATGATGTCTTTGTCTTCTCTGAGCTCAGAGGAAGGGAGATGATGAGAAAGAATTTCCTCTGACAGGAAAACCACAGCAGTTTAGGTTTGTGACAAGTTGGGTGAGGCAGGGACATGGGGATTCAAACCTGTGCCCCTTGGGGGCTGTCCTTGCTCACCGCTAGTAACTGCAGACAGGCCCACAAGGGGCTGGCCCACCCTTCCGCCTCCACTCCTCTTGGTTCCCGAAGCCCTGGGGTGCAGCGTCCCCTGCCGTGTGCAGGCAGCGCCGGGCAGGTCTTGAGGGCGGCGGGATTGGGCCGCAGGGAGAAGAGCCCGGCCCGGAGGCTGGGAGGAGCGCCAGGGGCTCTCTGCAGGCTGGCTGTGTGATGTCAGCCCCCAGCCAGTGCCTACTCCTGTCCTTCCAATGCCTTGAAAGAGCTGTGGGGGGCCCTGGAGTTTGGGGACCAGATCTCATCTGTGCCTCCTCCACCGCTCCTGCCCCGCAGACACTTGCTGAGCTGCGTGTGGAGGAGGTGCATGCCAAAATTCACTTTGGGGCGAGAATAACCTCCCTTTAATCTGTGTGGCCTGAGCCTCCAGGTCTGAGCAAGGCTACTGGCTGGGTTGAGGTCAGGGGACAACAGAAATCTGGCATCTTCAGGCAGCAGAGTCTGACCGGCTCTGCCCTCTGGGTGCTCGCTGGCTATTTATGGGGTCACTTAAGCCCCACCCCAGCCTTTCCACCCCAGCCTGCTGCCCACCCTGCAAGGGGCTGGCAACGAGCATCCCGTAGACCTGGGGCAGCCGTGGGCCACAGGGAGGCCGGGGGCTTTCCCCACCCAGAGGGGGCCACCAGCTTTCCACACTAGACAGCCAGGCTAACTTTCCCAAGGGCCAACACACTCCCTACCAGCTTCCAAGAAGAAATGACACTGGTGCCATGACCACCTCTTGTGCTTCCTGCAAAGAGCCCACCAGGTTGGTGTGGGAGGGGTGACCTGGTCTAAGCCAAGACTCTGACAGCGAGGCAAGATGGGAAGTCTGGGAGGGCTTCCTGGAGGAGGTGGGGCATGAGAGAGCCCTGAAGAGAGGCTCTGATGCGAAGGACTGGGGAGGAGAATGAAGTCACCCTCAGTGTGCTAGACTCTGGCTCCAGGATGGTGGGGCCCTTCATTATACTTTATTTTAATTCTTAAATCCACCCAACTCAGTCCAGGGCATGGCACACAGCAGGTGCTCAGTAAGTGCTTGCTGGCTCAATGAGTGGACGATGGTTGCTTGGCCCCCAGTTAAAGAAAGAAACAACCAAATGGCCTTGCCACATCTGCAGCTGGGTCAACAGCAACACTTAATATGCACCCACTGTGTGCAGTAGACTGAGGTGGGAGCTACATGGGGCATGGCCCTAAGGAGGCAGCAGGTGAGCTGGGATGGGTTCGACCCCTGCCCTGGCACTCACTGGCTCTGAGCATGTCCTGCGCCTGCCTTCTCTGTGCCCATGTCGGTCCCCTGGCAGGAACACCCTCCCCTCCTCCGCGCCCTTGCCCAGCACACGACAGCCACTCTGCCCTGCTCCTCCGGCGCCCAGCCCGTGGGTGAGCTCGAGCTCGCGCCGGTGCTGGTTTCTCTCCACCCTACTCCTACCTCCTGCCCCCGGAATCATGTGGCCGGGCTGCCCAGCCCCATGGACCTTGTTTCTGTATTTCCTGTTGCGGTTTTGAGGGCCTGGCACTCCCTGCCCAGGCTCCGGCTCCTCCTCTAACACTGACTCCGCTCCCGGCCCCAGCCTGGGGCTCTTCCTTTGGATCCAGGCCCTCCACCCCAGGGACCCCCAGCCTCTGTCTCCCTGTGCAGCGTCTCCAAGGGCCCTTGGCTTTGGGCAAGGGAGGGACTGGGTCCCAAATGAAATGGCCTAGGCTGCCCAGCCAGGCCCCTCAGCCTGCAGCTAGGCCTGTGCCTCCCGTGTGTCTGACGCCTGACGATCCCACTGCTTCCTGAGCACCCCGTGGCTGCCCAGAGCAGCCCTCAGGATGACATCCCCTTTCACAGGCAGGGACCCAGGACTTGGAGGGGGAGGAGCCCTAGGGTCCTGCAGTAAGCCAGTCAGGCCTCCGCCTGGCCACTGCCTGTTTCTAAAAATGGAGCCAGATGCGGCATCCCTCCCCCTTCCCACAGCCCACCCAGCTCCGCACCCGCCTGCCATTCTTTTTGTTAGTGGCTTCTCCTTCCCTGCTGTCAGTCCCCGGTGACTCACAGCCCTGCGTGTGCCTCACACGGGCCACTCCCGCCTGGCTCCCTCGTGCCCTGCCTGCACCCCTGAGCTGCCGTGTCTTTCTGGACAGCTCTCCTTTTCCAGCAGGCCTGGAGGCCGCAGGCAGGCAGGGCTCCTCCAGGGCCATATGCCCAGCCCCACGTGGCCCACGCCACCCCTGCCCGCGCATCTCCCTCAGTGCCACTGCGCAGCCCCAGCCCCGTCCGTCCCTTCCTTGCCACATCCTGAGCCTCCTCTGTGCCCAGCCCGCATCCAGCCCTCAGCCCTGCCCGCGGGAGGCCCTCAGACCGCGTTCTTGTTTATCTGCATGGCAGCGCACGGGAATGGGCAGATGAGAAACACACTCAGAGAGGTGAAGCAACTTGCCCGCAAACACACAGCACACAAAGGCAGAGCCAGCACCAGAGCTCACGCATCCTTGTTCCTCGGGCTGTGTGTGCACTTTGTGGTCTAAAACACACACCCTTTGGGCATTGGGCATTAATCTCCCCTGACTGGCACCTCTAAGCCTTCTGCTAGCCCTTCCTGTGGTTTGTGTGTTTGTTTGGGCTCCTGGTGGGAAGCAGGGGCTGCCAGGGAGCCCCAAGTCTGTAGGAGACCTAGAGAGTGTGGCACAGTCACGCCCTCTCTCTGGGGCAGAGCCAGGGGCGTCACAGGCCTGGCCTCCAGGGGACCAGGTGGAGGGAAGGGGTTGCTACGGCAACACAGGGGCAGGCCTCAGGCCCCAGGGTAGCAGGAGGACTCCCCGAGCCCTGCCAGAGCTTGGAGCCCAGTGTCCTGTCTGACCCTCAGTCTGGCTCGGTCCTCACTGGGGGCGAGTCTGCGCCCCCAAAGTGGCCCTGCCTCTCCACTGTCACAAAGCTCTTCGGCTGCCCTGAAACTGGCGCGCTGGCCCTGCCCCACCTGCCCGGCCCCAGCTGCACCTTCACAGCCATTTCCTGTCGCCCTCTCTGAGCCAGGCCTGCGCTACGCCCCTGGGCCCACTCGGTCCTCTGAGGAAGGGCCATTGTCCCATCACTGACAAGGGAATGAGGCACACAGTGTGTCAGTGGCTAGCCCGAGCCACAGCTGGTGGGTGAGGAGCTGGGACCGAGACCCAGGTGCGGCCCCTCCTGGCCCTGTGTCTGGCCACACCTCCACCCTGGAGGCCCAGGCTGAGCCGGAGCTGCAGGGGCGCAGCAGGGGTGCGGCAGCCAGCAGAGGGGCCTGTCACCTGCCCCTCAGGACTTGGGTGAGGCCGCCCAGATGGCCCTTGGCTTTTCTCCCCCACACAGAGCCCGGCCCCACCAGAGTGCCCAGTAACTGGGCACCGGGGGTCCCAACGCCCCAACCCTGCGGGCATCCAGCCCCTCCCTGGCCCTGCCCAGTCCGCCCAGCGCCACGAAGCCCTAACCCGTCCGAGGCCGGAAAGGAGGGCGCCGAGCCCAGGGCCCGCCAGCTCTTACTTGATCTCCGTGTGGCCACCCGCCTTCCGCGCGATCTGCACCAGCTCCTTCCCGTACCGCTCCTCCGCCTGGGCCCTGCGAGGAGGACAGAGCATGGCGGGTCTCCTGCGAGCCTCTGGGGGCAGGCGTGTACAGCACGTTCGAAAGGCCTTCGCGTGATGTGCCCACTTGGGAGGCCCAGGTCTGGGGAACCAGAGAGTCGCACTCCTGACTTCTTAAAGCAGGGGACGCCCTGGCAGCAGCTTGGCTGGGACGGGCCGCCAGGCCACTTCCTGAGGAGCCGAGTGGAGGCGCCGCCTCCCGCCTGCGTCCCCGCGGCCGTGGCTCACCTCTGCCGCAGCAGGTCCTCCGCGTCCTTGCACATCTTCCTGCCGTCCAGCAGCCGCTGCAGCAGCACCTCGTAGCCCGTGTGGGCCGTGAAGTCCCTGCACTGTGACACGGGACAGACGGACGCATGAGGGCCATGGCCGGGTGGCACCAAACACAGCCCGGCGGGCCCCCAAGCCCTCCGGGAACGGCCTGTCTCCTGCCTCCGTCCTCTGCCTCCAGGCCAAGCCCTCGGGATGCCGGCCTGGCCTCGCACAGGGGCCCCACGCCGTGCACGTGGCCGGCACGAGAGTGAACGAAGAGGATTCTGGGTGCGCGTCTGAGGCGCTGGTGCGGGAAGTTGGCAGGGGGAGGTAGTATTCAAGGACTAAGAGGGGACAGAGGTCTCTCCGGACACCACAAGGCCCAGAGAGCAGACCCCAGGCTGGGCGGCCTCGCTGCAGGGAAGGCAGGGCTTGTCAGGCCACCACAGCCCAGGCCCAGCCCTGGGACTTGGCATCTGGTCTGTCTTCTTTTCTGTCCCCAGAGACCCCCCCTAAAGCCTCAGAGACGGGGGAAAGGGGCCCAGCTCCCCTGACCACGCACGTCGCACCCAGCCCCCGAGCTCAGGGAGGCAGCAGGGCGCTCCGAGGGCACACACTCGGCCTGTCCCCCAGGGAGGGCTGCGCTCCTGCCCTGCCCACCCTCCCCTCGCATGCCACCTGTGGGCGTGTGGGGAGCAGAGGTGGAGCCACAGTCAAGGAAAGCTTCCTGCAGGAAGAGGCATTGAGCCACGTTCTAGAAAGAGACGTTGTTCTTCAAGGTCTAAGGAGAATCAGACATGGGGAGGACAGAGATGACATAGACTGGCCACATGCTGCAGCCCCCCGGGCAGACTCAGGACTGCCCTGCAGGACTCTCCAGGCCCCAGGCCCATGGCCTGCCCCATAAGCACCCCTAGAAATTCCTGAGGAGGACCTAGCCCAGGCTCAGCTGCCTACAGGGTGACAAGCAGAGTGTCTGGGCCCTGACTGGCCACCCAGGGACCCAGCAGGAGGCAGCTGTCCCCCAGACGCCTACAAGCTGGAGCTGACATCCACCTCCAGGTCCAGGCTGGTGTCACTGGGCCAGGCTGGGCCAGACTTCCATTTCTGTGGCTTTCATGAGCAGCCACTGGTCCATTCACCAGCCAGCAGACCACAGCTTCCTGCCTCTCAGCCTCTGCCCTCCCCCTGGCACCCCATGTCAGAGCCTTGGCGGCCAGGAAGAAAAACAAATCTGCAGCCTCAGCCTCCCGCCCCTCCCCATGAGGGTCGTTCTGAGCTTGGCGCCATGTTCAGGTCAAAATGCCACCGACCCCAGAACCTGGAACCAGTGCCCCTCCCTCCTCTGGAAACTGGTCCAGAGAAGGGAAGGGCTTGCCTGAGGCCGCAGAGCCAGGGTAAGAGCCTGGACTCTCCAGGGAACTGTCCCTCCTCAGTGCCACCGGGAGAGGCGGCAGGGCGCGGAGCCCAGCCCACACCTGGCCCTGACTTGCCAGGGGAACCTTCTGTCCTCACTGAGGCCCCCCAAATGGAAAGAGAAGTAAAACCGAACCTACACTGGCCATTCTGGAGAAGGCGGGAAGCAGCGAGGGGCCTGAAGGCCAGGTCCCCAGGAGCTCAAGTCCTCAAAGTGCTGCAGGCTCAAGAATCCTGTCCAGACCCTGCTCAGAGCCACAGAGGTGCTCAGGGGTGCGGCCGGCCGGTGAGCCACAGTCACAAGGACCAGGCTGTTCCGAGGAAGTGCCTGACTCTCCAGGGTTGCTCATGGCGCCTCCCAGCCCTGCACCCCTCCCCCAGCCTGCGCCTCCTCCACCCGCAGCCCCACGGCTGCCTCAAGGTCATCAGTCCCGACTCCTGGCTCATCGCTGGGAGAGTCGGGCTCAGGACACTGCTAGGGAAACGAAAGACCCCACCGTCTGTCAATCAGCCAGCCGCGCAGCCCACCCAGCACCAGAGCCCCCCAGGGGCCGCCATAGCCTCTGCCCCCTCCCTCCTCCCCTCACACGCTCCTGTCCACCCACAGCCCCTGTCGCCTGAGTCGCCGTGGGCTGGCCTCCGCCTGTCCAGCCCACCTGCACACGCCGCACAGGGACCCCACGCCGTCACCTTCCTGAACACGGCAGACTGCGGTGGAGATGGCGGCGGGAAGCCCAGAGAGGAGACATGACTGCCCAAGTCCACTCAGCTGGTAAAGGGCAGAATTTGGGACCTGGGCCCAGGTCAGCCTGTCCCCAAAGCCATGTGCCCACACCAGTCACAGAGCGGTCAGCCCGGTAACCATCTTCCATTTTGAAATCTCAAAAAATGACTTAAACAAAATCTTGAAAGTGTTTACTCAAATTTTTCCCACCTCAAATCAAAGCTGTATTTTGGGCTATAATTCAGTTACCATAGATTCACAGAGGCCAGCCGGGTGCCTGGGTCAGAGAAGTGCCAAAGGCCACGGCCCAGCCATGTGGCACCTGGGGCGACCCACCTTGCAGGGTGCCAGGTGGCAATCAGGCACAGTCCCTTACTCTAGGAGGCCCACTCAAGCCAGATGTGGGACCCCGGGCTTGTCACCCATGGCGTGAGGCCACTCTGGGCTCCAAGAGGTGGTGCTCGGGAAAGTCGAGGGCAGGAGGAAGTGTGCTCCTGGCCAGCCTCACAGCAGCACAGCAGGGTCTGCATACCCTGTCCTGGCCAGAGACAGCCCCATCGTCCTCCCTCTGGGTGGGTCTGGGCGTGAGTCCTGCTCCAGGCCCACGAGTTGGCTGGGGCCACCATGCCCTTTCTGTCATGTGGAGAAGCAGCCTCTGTACCTACCGCGGCTTCCCCCTTTCCTGCCCAGATCACTCTCGGTGGCTGCAGGGGCTGGGCCACAGAGACCAGGCCTGGAACAAGCCACTTTCCTTCCTGGGACCTGGTTTCCTCATTGAGGAGGTGGGGCGGGAGGTCCATCCGGGGCATGGCCCCATCAGGGCAGGCTGCGGGCCAGAGGGCCTTCTGGCCTGAGATGCGGGAAGGAGTTTGACAGACTCCATGTAGCTTCAGAGCTGGCCTGACCCCGGCCCTTCACAGCTTCTGTTTCTTTCCCTGTGAAAACGGGCCTAACAGTTCTTGCCACATGGAGCTAATCTGAGAGGCGGTGCAATAGCATGCACAGGCGAGAACACACGATCACCTGATGTTCCACGCCCAGATCTCGGCTCTTCACCTCCCATTCTTCACCTCTCTGAAAAGCCCCAGGCTCAGGGCCTGTCACCTAGTGGCAGTTCAAGTGGTAGCTTGCTGTGCCCTGCTTCCTCCCTGCCTGCCACCTCCCCCCCATGGCCAGCTGGGAAAAGTGAGCCATCATTCCCCTTGAGAAGGTCCACTTAAAAGGTAGCAGAACCTTTTTCAAATGCTCCCTTACATGGAGCTCCAGGATATAAAGTATATCAGGGGACAGCTAAGCCTCTAACCTTGGGGAGAGAGGCCTGGGTTCTGGTCCCAGTTCCCATCGGCCATGTCTAAGAACTGGTGCTGCAGTTTTACCTGGGAACCAAGTAGGGGCTGTGGCAGGTAGCCGGGTAGCCAGATAGTCAGGAAGAGCTGCCTTGTAACTCCCTGTTCGCAAGAACGGCCCGGCAGGGCAAGAGGAGCCCCAAAGAGAAACTGTGTTGGGGGATTGTTGGGTGCAACTGGCTGGGCCAGAAGCAGCTGCCTGCAAGGGATGGAGCAGCCGGGTACTCTGGTGGGGACGGGGTGGCCAAGGAATCCACCCGGGTGCCCAGCAGAGAAAGATCCGACCTACGTGTACCTGCCTCCCAGAGGCACCATCACCAGTTACAACACGGAGGAAGTGAGACCTTTCTCCCCTCCAGAGTCCCTGCCCTGCAGCCCACCACACCCACGGAGCCCCAGAGCAGCTGGCAGTGGGACATGGGGACAGCACTGCAAGGGGAGAAACCGGCTCTCTTCTCTTTCCCCATCAGAGCTGGGCGGGGGCGGGGGGGGCCTTTGATTGAATGAGAGTGAAATTTTGACATTAGGTTGGACTGGATTGGGTTACAGCTGACGACTGGAAAAGCTCTAGCCTGAGCCCAGGGTAGAGGAGAGAGACTCAGCAGAGGGTTTGGAAGGTAAAAGAAAGAAAAATTAAGTCTCTGCTTGCACCCTACCAAGTTCAAATTCCATTTTGTAAAAGTCTTGCCACCATTCTTATAAATCTTTCTAATGATGTCTGACATGCTCTTGGGTTGATAGACTCTTCACTATTTTTTGACCATTGTTCATTTGTTCTTTCTTTTTCTGTTTCTTTTTTTTTTTTGGAGACAGAGTCTCACTCTGTTGCCCAGGCTGGAGTGCAGTGGCATCATCACAGCTCCCTGCAGCCTCCAACTCCTGGGCTCAAGTGATCCTCCAGCCTCAGTCTCCCAAAGTGCTGGGACTACAGGCTTGTGCCACCGCACTTGGCCTTTAACCTTTTTCAGAAGTCATCCTTTATTGGTGGGTGAAGAGATGGAATAGGGAAACTCGGCTCACTTTCCTAATTTCAGAAGTCCTGGAGCCCCGCCAGCTCTTCTGGACAACTGTCTCGGAGCAGCAGGGCACTGGTCCTGCTCCCGCCCTCCCCTCCCTGGAGCCAGCTTAATGCTGGGACTTCTGCAGCCAGCGTGGCTGCCACCATGAGTTTATTAGCAACTAGCGTCCTGTTGCTTGTCTCTGTGGGCTGAGAAACCAACCCACGGGGACTATTAGGAACCTCTCGGGAAAGCAAGCTCCGTGAGGGCAGAACGTGGCTGTGACTGGTTCTCTGCCGGACACCAGCCAGCACCCAGGGCCTGCACAGCGCCGCCCAGACACACTGGATGAAGGGCTGGAGAAGTTCCTCGTGCGGCCCTCGAGAGGACATGGCTGTGTGACCTCTGGTTCCTGAGTGCCTCTGGAGGGACCAGACCCTTGGCCTGCAGATTCAGCAGCTCTTCACCCAGCACCTTTCCATAAGCCCAGCAGACTTGTCCCCCGTGTGTCTTCTAACAGTCCTCCGAGGCAGGTAGTGTCCCCACTGTATAGATAAGGAAACTGAGGCTCAGGGACGATGAGTCCCTGGGCAGCAGCCAGGCCCTGTACACTGCCCCACAGTTACTACCCCACAATGGGACTGTCTCCACTGTCGGTTGGCAAATGGCTCAACACTCAGGTGCTACTGTGTGGATGGCTGGCCAGAGACGCCAGTGAACAGAGCGGTCACTTGTTCAGGGTGCCCTGCAGGAGCAGCACATGAGGACGGGGTCCCAATCCAAAGTCAAGGACGAACGTGGAGGAGCGCGTCTCACCTGCAACTCTCTGTGGAGCCATCAGGAACAGAGGGAACGTGGGTGGTCTGCTTCTCCAAGCTCAGGCCAGGACTCATAGGCAGGGACAGGGAGGACAACTCCAGGTCAACACAAGGACGGGCTTCCCAAGAGCCCAAGTGGCCCCAGGCATGGGGCACAAGCACACTGCTCTGATAGGTGGAGAGCACCTGGGCCAGGGATTCCACAGACAGGGCTCGAGCCCCGGACCACATGTTAAAGTAGGAGTGTGGCGTCTGGGAGTCCCCAGGCCTGGGGACTGGAGGGGTCTGCGTATAAGCATATACGTGTGGGATCATTCGCAGCTTGCTGAGGTGGCCCCAAGTAGGTGTGGAGCCAGAGGTCCAAGAAGGCAGAGACAGACTTACGTTTTCTGAGAACAGAAGCGTATTCCCTGGTTAAGTGGGCTGGTCTGCGTCGAGCCAGGCAGACAAGAGCTTGCAGAGCACCGCGCTCTCCACGAGCCCGCCTGGCAGCGGCCTGCCACAGCCCTGCGAGCTTCCAGGGCCCCAGGGACCCCACCAAGTGGGGACAACACGGGCACTGGAGGAGGACACGCTGCGCGAGCCTGGTGTCTTCTCGTGGCGGTACTGGCCACAGGGCGCCCGTTGCCCGCAGCGGCGAAGAGGAAAGCAAGGGCGGGCGGTCACTCTGATAGGGTGGGAGGGCCTGGCTCCTGACCGAGGTCTGTCTGGTTTGACAGCCTTGCCCTTTGAGATCAGCCTCTCAATTATGAGGAAGGAAAGGTCTCCGCTACCTCACTTCCCCCTGCCCTTCTGTGAGGGGCTGCCAGCTTCCCCTGCCCCACTCTCGGGTCTTCCTCCTGCTTCATGAACCCAAGACTCCCAGAACACGAGGCCAGCATGGCAGGGTGGGGATGAGTCCTCAGTCTGGAGCTGGCAGTTGCCACCCAAGCCGGCTTCAAGGCAGCAGAGAGAGATGTGGGGGGAGATGGAGCAGGTGTCTGAAAAAGTGGCACGAGGCCAGGCGGAGGGGAGCCAAGTCCTGCAGAGCCAGGGGCAGGACCTTCCCAGGAGGTGACAGGAACCAGAGCCAGGTTCTAAGTTAGGAAAAGAGCCGGTGGGTAGGGTGCCTAGCAGGGTACGCATGAGCAGGAAGCCAGTGCCTCGCTACACGGCCATCTCTAATCCTCGGAGAATCCTGTCAAGTCAGTGCTGTGCTATTTTTGCCCCAAATCACAGAGGAGGAACTGAGGTCCAACAAGGTTAGTGACTTGCCCAGGTCACACAGCTGTGCACCACCTCCGCCAAGCTGACTTGGCAGCTGGGGGGCTCGCTAGGACTCAGCAGCAGGTGAGGTAGGAGGCGGATGCGAAGGGAGAGGGCAGATCAGGGCGGGAGCCTGGGCCCCTGGGGGCAGCTGATGCAGGGAAGGATGGAACTGAGCCACCCCAGACCCTATCCCTGGAGGAGACACCGCCTCTGGAGCAAGCCAGGAGGGGCTGGGCTGTCTTCACGGGAAGGACCGCACTGTCCTGCATGGCTGTCCGCACAGGCCCTTGCTGCGCAGGCTCCAGCCTCTGAGCGGCCAGCCAGGGACTGGGGCCAGGCACCAATGGTCCAGGCATTGTCCTTGTGCATCCCCTTCCCCAGGCATCACCCCTGCCACGTCACCCGCCAGGGGACGTCCCAGGGAGCACTGGCCTGAGGGGCTGTCCAGGCAGTGCGGCCTGGGAGGAGCTAGGCACTGGCTTCTGGTTCTGGCCGGGACTGCACACAGACTGCGTGATGTTGGGCAAGTCTCTTAACCTCCTGAGCCTCCTCTATAAAATCAGGATGAACTTATCACCCCCCTTTCAGAGGCTCTGAGGACTAAATGAAATATTAAATAATACCTGTAGGAGCCTAGCAAAGGCCACCTGACACTTAATGAGCTCCTAAAAATCGGTGGCTGTGGTGGTGAGTACGTATGAACTGAAAGTAACCAAGAAAGAAGAGCTGGGTTCGAACTGCAGCTGGGACACTCATCTGGACTAGCTGCTCCCCATCTCTGGGCCTCGATTTTTTCATCTCTGATTTGGGGAGATCGTGTGGACCCTGCACCCCCACAGGACTGAGGTGGGGTGTCCTGCTTTGTGGCTGTGAATTGCTGCAGTGTGGAGACTGGCAGCTTCCCCTGGAAGCTGGGCTTGGGGCTTGCTCAGGGGACAGATGGGCCCTTGGAGCTGCAGGCAAGCCCACTCCTCTCCCCCACCCCACCCTGAAGGCAGGGACAGAGCCCTGCAGCCTCTGGAGGCCCCTTGGATTCTTCCATTGGCCTCAGCAGGTTCTCAGTCCCGGAGCTGACCCTGGGCCCCAGCTGAGATGCCCTCCTGCCTGGGGCTAGCTGGGCTCCTGCGCCCACAGTGGGGTCTGCACGTGGGCTCCTGTCCTTGCTAGGCCGTTAGCATGTACGTCTCTATGTCTTGGTCCTCTAACCCCAGAAGTCAATTTAATACTGCAATGTTTACAGACAAGGAACCATAGACTCAGAGAGTTGGGGGACTCACTAGGGCCACCCCGTGAATGTAGTAGAATTGAAGCAGGGCATTGGGTGCCAAGGTCAGAATGAGAGACAAAGATGGTGTCCTCCAAGTAATGGGTTCTGTGTTAGGGACTGGAAAACCGCATTGCCCATGCTGCGCATGCCGCACAGAGCTACGCTGTGGGAAAACACAGTTCTACACGGGAAGATGCCTGGGCCCTGGGGAGCTGGGCTGCCTGAGGGAACCCTGTGCTCCCTGGGACCTTTCACTGTTTAATGTTTTGCTCTCAGCCTGAAACAGTAGGAATCAAACCAAGACTGCTGGACTCCGGAGTGCAAGCTCCTTCCCTCTGGGGTGGGAGTTATCTGAGAACTGGAATGAAACCCCTGCAGCCTTATGGTTGCTCCTGCCCTGGCCCAGTCTCAGCTGCTGGTCTTCTCTTGGCCCTGGCATCAGCCACATCTGTGTCTTTGGTTCCAGGGTTAATTTCCATCCTGTTCTGCACCAAAGTGAGCATCACTGCAGATACCTCCAATACCCCACCCATTCCTTGTGCTGCTCTGTGCTGTGCAGACCCCGCACCGGCTGCTTAGTAGTCACTGGAGCTCCCGGGACACTGATCCTGACTTCTGTGCTTATCCCAGCCCCACTTGCCCAGATCATTCATAGCTGTCCTTCTGGGCCCTTCTCCCACACAGTCTGGGGTCCCCATGCCTGGGAGAGCGGGCTCAGGGTCAGTCCGAGTCAAAGGGCAAATGTTCAGGAGATGACAAAGAAGGGAGCCCCTACTGCTTCCGTGGCTATAGTCTGTGAAGTGCAGAGCCAGCAGTCCTGATTTTCGAAGCCCCCTCAGGTCCAAGTAGGCCAAGGCTAGGACACATATCCATTTTGCAGGACCACACCCGCCCTGGGCCTACTGAGGCACTGAGGAGGTCGGGGACTCAGCCTGCAGGCCTTTCCTCCAGGCCCTCCTTGAAGAAGAGCGAGAGCTGGTGGGGCCTTAAGAAAGCTGGTCAGGGGCCTGCCCAGGAAGCCCACAGCCCAGGGACCCTCTAAGGCAGGTATCTCCCAGGTGTGCCCAGGGTGAGAATGTGATGGGGCCTTTGTCATGGACTGGTGGCCAGTCCAGGCTGGGCAACTCCAGGAAGGCCCAGATCTCCGTTTCCTCACCTATAAAACAAGAACCTCTACTCGCAACCCTCAATAGCCAAAACAATCTTGAAAAAGACGAATAAAGTTGGAGGACTCTCACTTCTTCATTTTAAAACTTATTACAAAGCTACAGTCATCAAAATAGTCTGGTAATGTCATAACGACATACATATAGACCACTGGACTAGACTAGTGAGCCCAGAACCAAACTCTCACATAGATGGTCAATTGATTTTTGACAAGATGCCAAGACCATTCAATGGGAAAAGGACAGTTTTTCCTGCAAATGGTACTGGGAAAACTGACAGCCATATGCAAAAGAATGAATTTGAACTCTACCTTACACTATATACAAAAATTAACTGAAAATGAATCACAAACCAAAATGTAAAAACAAAAACTCTAAAACTCTACAATGAAAATAAGTAGAAAGCTTAATGACATTGAATTTTGCAATGATTTCTTGGATATAATATTAAAAGCACAGGCAACAAAACAAAAAATAGATAAATTGGATTTCATCAAAATGAAAAACTTTGATGCATCAAAAGACAGTGTCAAGAGAGTGAAAAGACAATCCACAGAATGGAGAAGACATTTGCAAATTGTATACCTGATAAGGGATGAATACTCAGAATATATAAAGAACTCCTACAACTCAGCAACAAAAAGATAAACAGGCCAAGCGAGGTGGCTCACACCTGTAATCCTAGCTCTCCGGGAGGCCAAGGCGGGCAGATCGCTCGAGCTCAGGAGTTCGAGACCAGCCTGAGCAAGAGCGAGACCCTGTCTCTACTATAAATAGAAAGCAATTAATTGGCCAACTAAAAATATATAGAAAAAATGAGCCGGGCATGGTGGCACATGCCTGTAGTCCCAGCTACTCAGGAGGCTGAGGCAGGAGGATTGCTCGAGCCCAGGAGTTTGAGGTTGCTGTGAGCGAGGCTGACGCCACGGCACTCACTCTAGCCTGGGCAACAGAGTGAGACTCTGTCTCAAAAAAAAACCAAAAAAACCAAAAAGATAAACAACCCAATTCAAATAGAGCAAAGGCCTTGACTGGACATTTCTCCAAAGAAGATACACAAATGGCCAAGAATCACATGAAGAGATGCTCAACATAATTAGTTATTAGGGAAATGCAAATCAAAACCACAATGAGATACTACTTCATGCCTTCTAGGATGGCTATGATAAAAAAAAAACAAAATCAGAAATTAATAAGTATTGGCAAAGATGTGAAGAAATCGGAACCCTTTTTATTTTGCTGATAGGAATGTAAAATGGGGCAACTTCTGTGGAACAGTTTGGCAGTTACTCAAAAAGTTAACTGTAGGATCCAGCAATTCCACTCCTGGGTATATACCAGAAAGAATTGAAAGCAGGGATTCAAAGAGATACTTGTACACCAATGTTCATAGCAGCATTATTCACGATGGCCAAAAGCAGGAAACAGCCCATGTGTCTGTGGAGGGATGAATGGATGTGCAGAATGAAGTACCTATGTAGAACTGAATGATATTTTGCCATAAGGAAGGAAATTCTGACACACGCTTCAACATAGATGGGTCTTGAAGACATTATGTTAAATAAAATAAGCCAGATACAAAAGCACAAATGTAGTACTATTCTGCTTATACGAGATACCTAGAATAGGCAAATCCATAGAGAGTGTAGGATAGGGGACGGGATGGGGTGGGGGATGATTGTTTAGTGGGTACCGTTTCTGTTCAGGATGGCGAAACAGATCAGGAAAGAGTAAATGTACTTAATGCCTCTGAATTATGCACTTAAAAATGGTTAAAATGCTCAATTTTATGTTACATATATTTACCACCAAACAAAAACAAAAACTTCTAACCTTGACTCAGGTGAGTCAAATGAGGTTGCACAAATGGTAAAACCAGTGGTATGCTCATTACCTAGCAATGGCGATTCATCACCACAATTGTCTACACCAGCGCTTCTCAACCCTAGCCACATGCTGGAGGCACCGGAGAGCTCTGAAAGGGATTGCTGCCCGTACCCAGCCCCAGAAACTCGGATGTAGGTGGCCTTGGACGTATCTCTGGCATTGGGATTTTGATGATGACAATCCTACAAGATCTGGCTCCCTGCTCCACTTCTGACCGTATCTGCAACTACTCTCCACCCTGGTCACTCTCTTCAGCCACACAAGCCTCCTTGTTGTCCCCTGAAAGTATCAAGCATGCTCCTGCCTCAGCTCACCACCCCTCTCTTCCTGCCCGACATGGTTGTGTTCCTGTTCCTGTTTCCATAGCTGGGAAGCCCTGAGTTCCATCTGGCCACCCTGTCCCCACACTGGCTGCTGGTCTCTGGGGCTCCAGCTGGCATTTCCTGTTGCCCAATGAGGGATGGCCTGTCAACAGCAGTGGAAGGGGTGTCACTTGCTTGCCTGCTCCATCACACATTGCTCAGGGTGCCACCACACCCTCCCATTAACTGCAAGGGGCTCTGTGACCCAGGCCCGGGGAAGGCAGCAGTCAAGCCCATGTCCCTTCCATGAACCTCAGTGCCCTCTCTGTCAGACAGGAATGAGAATCCCAGCCTCACAGGACTATTGTTGGAATTAAGTGAGATGACATGGGTCATCGTGTTACTTGAAAACAGAGGAATGGCTTGTAATGGCGGACGTACTGCGCACTGGTGACCACAGTCGGCAAGGGCTCTGGAAATGGGCAGGTGCACACATAGGCTCGCCCTATAGGTGCACACACTGTCTTAGGTCTGGGTCCTGTGGGACCTGCTCCCGGTTTGCTGCCTCGCCATGGAGAGCAGGGACAGCGGGTCCCTTAGCACCACCTGGAGCCTCCCTGTCCTCGAAGCCTTTATTTTAGGTGAGGATCACCCTGACACCCAACAGATGAGGAGACTGAGGTTCAGGGAGGGAAAACAATTCTCCAGGCCTACCCAGCTAGTGAGGGTGGGGCCAGGGAAGGCTGCAAAGAATCCCATTTCCTCTGAACCTGTGGACAGGCAGCGACCGAGCCTATGAGGGGAAGACCTTCCAGAGCCAGCCCAGAGGGAGCCTGGCGTGGGTGGCCCGGGCACAGGCCGCCACTATCTCTCACTCGAAGCCGAGGCAGTCTTGGTTTCCACCCCAAATTCCCTCCATCGTGTGGTTTGCAGTGTCAGCCGCGTTCTGGGTGAGGAGGGAGGACATCCGCCCACAGCCTGCAGCCTCCCAGCCCTTTTGCACAAGAGGAAACAGCCATCACCAGAGAGGGTGCAAAGAGGCAGCCACCATTTAGGGCAAAGGCTTTTCACAACCTGCTCAGGCCTTTCCTTCCGACCTTGCACAATGCCCTGGCCAGAAAACTGTCCTCCAAACCCCTGTGCGTACTTCCCCTTTTACACCTTTGCCCGTGCCGTACCTTCCACCTGCAGTGCCCTCTGCCCTCCTGACACCTGCTCTTCAAAGCCCAAAGCAAAGTCCCCCTTCTCTATGCCAGGGGCTGCTGCCCCAGCTCTGTGTAGACCCCAGGAGTAACCAGGAAAAGCACGTGAGCTCCTGGGGACTGGAGCACAAAGCAGATCAGCAAGAAGCAGATCTTATTTCCCACCGAGAATGAAACTGAATTCAGAACAGCAAATCAGCCTGGAACACTGCAGCCCGCAAATCCTAGAAGTGGCATCTGCAGGCGTCACCAGAGCGGAGCGAGCATGACCACAAACCTCTGCAATCTTCCAACACCTTCGGGTGCTGCCCACGTCAGGTGGCCGGCCACATTCTCCATGCCCAGGGCCCATGTACCACAAAGTAAGCACAGAGCACATGGAGGTGGTGATGTTATCAAACCACAAATTTGGCCTAAAAACACCATCTCGGTCTTGAAAGCAGGAATTGCTTAGTTTTGTTTTAAAATATTTTCCTTGTGCTGACGTATGTACTTACTTGCAGAACATTAGCTGGGGAATAGAGAGAAAAACCAGCGCATTTCCACACCCACAGAACTCAGAGCTAACATGGGGGGCCGTCCTCTCATCCGACGTGAATTCTAACTGCGCCGAGAACAACCAGCCAATCTTCTAGAATCCAGGGGCAGAGGGCAGTGGAGTCCAGGAGACCCGGTGGCGGTTCCTGCCCTGCCCCGTACGTGGGACCTCGGCCTGGCTTTGCCTCAGCTCCCACCACAGAGACGGGAAGACACTGGCGCCTTCCTTGCAGGGTGGGTCTGGGGACACGTGGAGTGGGCGGCACGGTGCTGGCGTGTGACAGGCACTCGACAAGCCGGCACTGTTGCCACTCCTCTGGGACGATTTACGGAGCTGTGACCCAGAGGAAATATCCTCATGGAGCTTGAAATAAATGTCCTCTTTTTCATTTTTAACTGTTTTATTTAAATTTTGAATGACACATTTATATGGTTCAAAAGTCAAACTGTAGACAAACACTTATCCTGAAAACACAGCCACTCAGCCCACCCCTCACCCAGCTCCTCACTCTCATTCTCCCAACAGACAACCACCTTCGTTAGCTCCTGTGCGTCCTTGCAGAGTCCTGCCGGCACCAGCCTCTGCCGGGATAAACCCTTGTTCCCCCTAGCACGGCGGCTGCGCCAGGCACACTCCTCAGCTCCGTGCTCTGCACACGTGGCCCCAGGTGTTAAAGAGCCGAGGCCTCCCTGTCCCACCTCTGCACTGCCTACAAGCCCCTGTTGTTCCAGAGAGCCACTCCCCAGCCACTGGCCTCTCAGCCTTTACGGACACAAGACTTGACCTGCTTCGAGTGCTCCCACAACGTCTGAGCAGGCCCTGCCAGGGGCCCAGGCCACTCTGGGGCCTCCTTGCTGCGTAAAAAGGGTCCTGCCCAACCAGAGGCCTACGAGAGATCCCAAAGTGGCTACTAGTGCCAACAGCTAGAGAACTGCCCTGCTTTTTCACCCGGAAATGCTTCCTCTCCCGGGAGTCTACCCAAGGAAATGATCCTCAAGTGAAAAACCTTTATATTCAAAGATCCACCCCTTGTGTCACTGTCCAGAATAGTAAACAATTGGTAGTAATCTGAGTGTACAAGAATAGGGGATTGGGCAAATAAATCATAGCACGTCCACCACATCCACAAGCTAAAGAACTGCACAGTCATTAACGTGGTGAGAAGCCAGCATCCACACCCGCAGTTGTTCACGACGACATGATGCTAAAAGGCAAGGGAGGCTCACACACCAATGCGGACGCCCTTCGAGCTACTGAATTGTGCACTCAAAAATGGTGACGATGGTAACTTTTATATTATGTGCATTATTTTACCACAATTTGAAATAAAACTTAAAATGCTAGAAAAAAGGAAAGGAGAACACAAAATTGTGTGCCCAATATGCTTGCACCTGTGTAAAACCATCTCGCGGAAACGGCAAAATGGTAGCAGTTGCGTGGCGAGACCAAAGGTGGTCTTTCCCCATTCTCCATGTCCCGCTTGCCTGCGTTAACTGCTTTTGTTTCTTTAGAAGGTGTGTGTGTAGCTTTAAGTGCCCAGGACAGAACAGGTGCCCAGCAAATGTCAGCCTCTCCTAACGCCCCACGGCCATGGTAGATGGGTCCTGGGCAGGGCGGGGTCTGGGGGTCTGGGGACAGGAAGCTGTAGGACAGCCAAAGTGGGGCTCCTCATCCCCTTCTCTTGCCTCCTAAATGGGGAACCTCACTCAGCATCTCAGAATAGGGAAGGACGGCCAGCAAGCCTCAGTCCCACTGTGTGAACATGGTGAGTCACTCGCCCCGCCCATGTTAAATGGGCTTGGAGAGGCCCAGCCCCTCCAGTTTGTCACTGAGGTTTCCAGACGAAGCTAGAGCCCAGCCTCAGAGGAGAGAGACGACCACATGTCAGAGGAAAAGTTCAGATCTGTTCTCCCCACACTCCCTCGGGGGACCCCACCCAGATGGTGGGAGGTCGCCGTAGTGCATGTGGCCCAGCCTCCGAGCCCTACTTTTCCCTTCAACCACCCTGAAAGGGCTGGGATGTGGATCTGAATAGAACCTGGCCCAGAACTAGATTTCCCCTGTTAAAACAATACCCAGTGACGTCTTTGCAAAGCCCCCTGGACAGCAGGCCGCGGGGGTGGGGCGGGGCCCGGTGGGGACGGCGCAGTTCAGACACTGCTCCTCACAGGGCACCGCTCGCCTGGCACAGCCACTCCTCCGGCTCCAGGACTGGACTGCGGCTTCCTTAGGGCAAGACAGTCTCAGTCACCTGATGAGATGTGGGGTGAATCTCAGAGGTCCAGCTTGGACCAGCTAGTAGGGAACGCTGCTCAGGAAATATCTGCAGAATATAACTAAAGCAAAGGGGAAACATTCAGGAAGGGAGGCAGACAAGGAGCCGTTCGCTGTGCATCCATCCATCCATCTGTAAACGCTGACTTAGCACGCGGCCCGTGATGAGGACGGGCGACGTTCTAGCAGCGCAGTCTGGCTGCCCGCTGGGAGCGGGCCCTGGCGGGCGGGGTGGGGGCCGGGGCAAGGCCTTCTCTTCTGGGCTGAGGCAGACGACGTGAGATCTCAGCCTCTCAGCTTGGACAGCTGCTATTCTCAGCCTCAACCTCGTCTCAGTTTTAGGCTCAGCCACAAACTTCCTGCAAAGGGGTGATGCTCTTACCATGTGTGTGTATCACAGAAATCAAATTATCCCCTGCCTCCCACGGAGGCCGGTCCACCCCACCGCACACTCAAAACAGCCGCATCGGAACGCTCTGCCACGGCTG
This sequence comes from Cheirogaleus medius, assembly GCA_008086735.1. Taxonomy (NCBI): domain Eukaryota; kingdom Metazoa; phylum Chordata; class Mammalia; order Primates; family Cheirogaleidae; genus Cheirogaleus; species Cheirogaleus medius. Next base: position 1,351,664 of record VBSM01001118.1, read on the forward strand.
AAAGCAGGCTATAAATAAACACCGTGTGGCCACACGGACAGACCTGCCAAGACAGGTCTGCTGAGGGACAGAACTGTGTCTATGTCCGTGCTGAATGTCCCCACTACTTCCGTGCCATCACACCAGTTTTTAATTTTTCTGTCTCCTTCCTTGCTATCAGGCTACTAGCCAACCGTGAAGCTGCCTCTGACAGTCCAGAGCCACCAATATCTATCCACCACCAACTGCATGTCAGCTCCTGAGCAGACCCCTAGTAATTACTACTACTGTAAGTGAAAAAAACCATGGTCAAGCTTGTTAAAATTGTGGGTAAAATAGAGTTCGTAGGCCCTGACTAAAAGCTATGGGGCATCTCCCATGGGTTAAAGCTTGGGTACAAAGCTTGAATAAAAGCACTTAGGGACACCATCTCTGGCTTCTCAGAATCCACTTTGCCTCCCTCCTTACAGTGAGCTAATGCCAGAAACAGGGCTCCCGCCTGTGTTCTGGGTGGGTGGGGTTGCCAGATAACTAAAGGGCTCTGATACTCATATCCTTCTAGTTCAGAGGTTTCTTTCCACTATTTAAAGACCAGATATTTTAAACCTTTAACAGCAGTGCCTTGGGCTGGGGTGGGGGAAGCCAGGAGAGGGGCCAGGCTGGCCAGGCTGTTCTGAGCATCCCCACTGTGGCCCGAGGGTGTGCCAGTTCTGTTTACAGATAGGTCTATAAACTGAACTGCAAAATACTGCTCTATCCACCTTGTCTGATCTTCTTACCCCTCTGGGAAGTAAGAGGACAGAATTTTTTTCTGCATTTCCCTGATGTGGACCCTGAAGCCCAGAGATCCAGCTTTACCATAGACACATAGAGGGACAATGCAACACTGGGTGACATAAGCCCTGGGGCCAGACTTCCTGGGTTTAATCCTAGCTGTGTGACCTTGGGCAAGTCCCTTAAACTCTCTGTGCTTCAATTTCCTCATCTAAAAAATAGGGATAATGATAGCATGTGTCGTGAGGATTAAATGACTAAACATACACACGATCTGAGAACAGCGCCGGGCACACCTTCAGTGCTCAGTGTCAGCTGCGGTCAAGCACGGCTGAGCGCTAGGGAGCAGTTTTAGAATCCAGAGCCCCGGGGCAGGTGATGCTTGCAGTGACCTTGTGAGAGGCTCCCACTGGCCTCCTCTCTCCCACTCCTGCACTGGCTCTCCCTGGAGAGGCTGTGTCCTCGCCCCAGGCCCAGGGAGCCAGGCACGGAGGAGAACAGGTACATGGCGGCCATGAAGGCCACAGCTGCTCAGCGGTGCGGCAGGCGCAGAGCATGGGTGGGGTGCCACTCGGGAAACTCCCCCAGGTGGGCTGGTTGCTTCTGCTGCTGCAGCCACACCCTGCTCCCTGCTGCTCCTCCCCCCAACCCCAGGTCCTGCTCCTTGCCTCAGCTCTGCTCTAGGGAAGGCAGGCCCAGGGGCTCTGGGCTGGGTCAGAGTCCTGGAAGTAAAACAGGGCTCCTGGCCTGCCAGGGCTACAGAGTGGCCTGGAATTCCCCTTCCCCCAACTTGGCACTCCAAGTCAGGGCAGTGATGTGGTGACTCACACCCCCCCAGTCTGCCCCCAAGGTTCCAGCTGCCAGCCCTGGCTGTGAGCACCCTGTGCCTGGTGCTCGGGATGGGCCAAGCCAGCTCTGTCTCCACTGGCTTCTCTGGGCTGGTCTCACCCCCGCTTTGTAGAGATAGGGAAACTGAGGCCCAGAGAGGCAAAGGGTGCCCTCCCCAGGCAGGGGCCTCTACCCACTGTGCAGTCAGCATCGGGGAAGCAGGCCACTCACGCTGGCCACGGGCCCTGAACAGAGCTGGCCCAGAAGGGAAGGAAGACCTGGCTCGTTAGCTCTCATCCTCCTGGCTGCGGCCCCAGGACGGGGCCCAGGGAGGCCGGGAGTCAGCACAGCTGCATTCCCAGCTTTCCAGAGAGGTCCTATCTTTCCCTAAGAGCCCTGGGGACAGCCAGAGCTTGAGGACCAAGGGATGGCTGAAGGGCAGCTGGAAAAAAGCCAAGGGACCGCAAGCTGTGTGGCCCGGGCCAAGCCACCTCCCTTCACCACTAGCCGGGCGCCCCTATGTCATGGGGGAAATGATTTTATGCCTGTGCCCAGCCTGGCTGCCTCCTCGAAGGACGCCCAAGGTCTGCAAGGGACGAGGCGCTGGGTGAGGGGAAAGGAGGACCATCTGGTGTGCCGGCAAGGTGCTGGGGCCTGCAGCACATCAGACCCCCTTGCTTAATCCTCCCGTGCAGCTGGTGTGCTGAGTTTTGCTTATCTCCATTACGTAGAGGGAGAAAGTGAGGCTCACAGACATAAAATGACTTGCCCAGCCTGTAAGTCACAGAGTCAAGATCTGAACACAAGTTTGTCCGGGCCCCAAATCCATGACCGACATGGTGTCAAGCCCCCAGCCACACAGCCGCTCCTGGCAAGCTTCTGCTGTGGGGAGAGGTCCCCGAGGAGAAAGCAGCCCAGGAGCAGAGAGGAGGCTCCTCGCCGCGGCGCCCCTTGCCCACCAGCTCAGACGGGGCGGGTGCCCAGGCCCCTCCACGACAGTCAAGACCAAAAGTCAACCATTATTTTTATGAGCAAACTGCCCCTTGGAGCCACGGGAATCCCAGCCTAGCTGGGCCCATTCCACTTGCTCAGTGCACCCGCCATCCGCACTCACCCAAAAGGCATCTCTGAACAGCAGCTGGGGCATCATCCTCAGGCGTCTGCCTCCGACAGCCCGCTCTCCTGCCGTAGGCCTGCCCCAGGGCCGGGTGCCAGAAGCAGCGTCCCAGTCCCCCTCCCGGCCAGCGTCTGCAGCACTCCAAGCTCAGAAGGCAGCCACAAGCCTGAGACCAGCTGCCAACAGGAGGAAAAGGCGCGACCTGTTTGTTTGGGGCGAGAATCAGCAGCAAAATGAGGAAGGAGTGGGGCTCAGTGATGGGAGGGCGGGCCCTGGTGTCCGCTGGCCCCTCACCAGCCCAGCCGCAATGGAGGACATGGGCTGGGACCCAGGGCAGCAAGCGAGGGTGCCAGCCCGGGCGGGAGGCAGTGGCCGGGGAGAGGCAGGCTGGAGCATGGGCCAGTGGGCAGCAGCCTGAGGCCTGCCCAGAAGGTCTGAGCAACCTCCGCGGGGCAGGCCCTGGGCCTCGCCCACAGGAAGTACAGCTGCCGAGCTCCCCTGTGCGCCCCGCCTGCCACCTGCCATCCTGCTGCCTGCCTCTGCGTGCCCCTTCCGATGCCCTGGCTCAGTTTACTCTCAGAGGCCATGAACGCAGGGAGCTTGAGGCCCACTGACACTGGGGGCAAGGAGAGGCCAGGGGCCCTGGGTGCTGTCACTCCCCAGCCCGGTCTCTTTCCAGGCCCGGCCCAGAGATGCTAGACTTTCTACCCTCACCCAGGAAGCCGTTCCAGACGGGCTGGCCCAGGCCTGGGCATCTGTCACTTATCGAACCCTGGCTACGTGGTGCCCTGGACTGGGTCCTGCCCGCAGAGAGCTCCCGGTCTGGGGACAGGCAGCTATGCTCTGGGGGCTGTGGGAGCACAGAGGTGAGGTGAGCGGGTGACTAGCCAAGGGAGAGCCTGGGGCCTCACTGGCACTGCCCCCACCACCGCTGCCACCACTGCCACCAGCCTCCAGATGAGACACTCTCTGGGGCAGGGAAGCCCCTCTGATGATGGAGTCTTCAGGCTCGATGACTGTGATTGGACCAAGACAGAGACAGAATTATAAAGGCACAGACGTGGGCGTTTGGAGACCAAGATGAGACCCCAGTTTTTGTTTAGTTTGGGCCCTACCCTTCAGTAGCTGAAGAACCCTAATAGGTCCCCCTACACTCTGAGCCTCAGTTTCCTCATCTGACACTTCTAGTCTTTGGAAATGAGACAGTGTCAAGAATATTTCTGGAATTTCCAGTTTTCTAGGAAGGTGCTGAAGGCTGTCTGGTACCACCTGGGAAAAGCCCCAGACTCAGCCCTGGGAAGCCAGGCCCTGCCCACTCCGCAGAGATGCCGCAAGGAGTCCTGAGCCCGGGTGGGCTGGTGGAAAGGGATGAGTCAGGGCTGGTCTTCAAATCAGCACCCTCACTAAAGTCTGCCTGACAGCTGACTGGGGCGACAAGAGCCATGAGAGCCCTGCAGAAGACAGAGCGAAACCTGGGCCAGGGTTTAGAAAGGGGCACACCCAGGCCTCTGAAATAGCCACCCAAGAGAACACACACCAGGAGAACTGCAGAGAAATGGGGCTGTCCCCAAAGCCCCTTACCTCCAGGATCCTTGGACTTGAGCTAACAAACATCTGAGCATTTAAGGCACGCCCATCAGGTTTCCTGTTACTCGCAGCTGAAGACAGCTAATGTGCAGAGTCACCTTGAACTCAGAGTCCGAGTCTGCGCCTCTCAGCCCAGTGGCATCACCAGCTCCAGTGAACCCGGGCCTCCCTGAGCTCAATGTCTCCGTCTATCAAGTGGGGCGATGCCTCCAGCTGTGGAGCAGACCAGAAACCCTCTGTTAACAGAAGGCTCCTACCCTCTTTTGGCAGGAAACTTCATGGCCAGGCTCCCTGCCCTGCTTTTCCAGGTGTTCTTTCCATCACCTCCTACAACGTCTGCTCCAGCCAGGCTGTTCCCTCTCCCCAAAGGCGCCCTTCCCACTCCGACCTCCACACCTGTGCTGCTCTGTGCCCAGCCCCTGGCATGCCGTCCTTGATCTGCCTTACCTGGGCAAATCCTCCCACCCCTCAGGCCACCCTCAAGGCTCCCACACAGGAGGCCTTCCTTTCCCAGGGGCGGGGTCCGGCCAGGGCAGCCCTGCACGCGCCGCCACGCTGCGTGTGAGCTGGAGCATCTGGGGAAGTAACGTGAGCAACAACTCAGAGACTCTAAAGTTCTCTGCTGAAGACGGCTTCCTTCCCCTCCCCCTTCCCTTTTGCAGCTCCCAAGGTTGGACGACCAGATAGCCAGTCTGGCCTTGGAGCCCTTGCCAGGTGCCAGGTGCACCATTACGCTTTTCGCACAGACCCCTCACTTACGCTGTCATTGTCCCCACTTTACAGATGAGCAAGCTGGTGGTGAAAGAGTGTGTGCAGCTCCTCCAAGCCACGGCCAGTAAGCGGAGGGCTGGGCTTTGGTCCCAGGCTGTCTGATTACAAGCCATGCTTTTAACGTCCATGGTTGTCTCTTACCAACAGCCTCTATTTAAAAAGGGCTTCATCCCACCTTCCTCCAGTTCTGCCTCCAGAACCTCTCACTCCAATCAACAGATGGCAAAACTGAGCCCAGGGAGGCCGCTGGTGCTTTGGGGTGAGAGTCCTGCCTTGGCGAGTGCTCTCCCGCGGTCACTGTGTACTCTGCATCCCCTGAGGATGCTTTGGGAGGTCTGATGCGGAGGAAGTGTGTCTTCACTCACAGGCATGGTCCAGCTCCAGCCCAGCGACTCTGAGCCACTCCTCCACCTACCATCTTCCTCCGTGGGCTGGAGGCCAAGGAGCTGCAGCTGCCCCGGCTACAGCTCCAGACACAGCCACATGGAGAGGAGGAAAAGGGACACCTGTCCCTGTGCTTCACTTTCTCCAAAGTCCCTCCAGCTCCCCTTCCACCCAGCCCCCCAGACCTCCCCTTGTGTCTCATTGGCCAGAAGTGGGTCACATGCTCACAGTTCTCCACCGCCGGTGTGGGAAGGGACTCCTTGTTCAGGCAGCCCTGGGTGCTGGGAGCCAACGGCCGTGACCACCACAGCCTTCTCCGCCCAGGGCCGCAGACACGGGCAGACGTGGTCTCCGCCCGGAGGGGCCCACTGGCTGACAGGTTCCAGCACACTGACTGCCACACTAGAAAAAAAATTTTTTCCTTGGGGCCACAGTGCTTTATTACGAAAATAGAATAAAAGTTTTGAAAACAAAATGATCCTTTCTAATTTAATGAAAAATTTGTTATTTTTTATTGTTTTCTGTGCATGAGTGATATGCAACTTAAAACACAGTTCTTGCGGCTCCCAAGGTGAAGAGACGTGTGAGCTACACATGCTGAGGAGACGCCGGGCTCAAAACTGGCGTGAGTTAAATCCAACTCACATGGCAGTTCATGTGCTAGGAAGGTCTCTGTCCATAGGGAGTGGCTTGGCCGGGTGAGACCAGGAGAGGATATTGTGATAACTGAGAGAGGGATGAGGCCTGCCTGGTAACGGGGTGGGATGTCAGGGAGGTGGAGGGGCCAGGCAAGGCACCTGGGCGCCCTCCCTCACCGCACCCAGGACCAGCCCCCTCTGCACTCGAGTCTGGTCCTGAAAACCAAAGTTTCTTAGCGACTGTGCCAGCTGCTTCAGCACAATGGGCCTTGAGGTCTGGGCGGATGTGCCAGGTTCGAGGAGAGAGTCCCCACCCCGGCAGAGCCCACCCTGCTTTGGATGGTATCGAACACATCTGCTGGAAGAATTCAAGAAGTAAAAGGTCAACGGTTAAGAATAAAATGCAAAATCAGTTGTTATAACATTTATCGTCACAGCCAGCAGCCTAGTAGGACTCAGCTCCTGAAGACCCTTCATCCACCCTGCAGAGCCACGCAAGTGAGGCAGTAACCCTCGCCACCCCCAGGGAGTATTGGCACCTCCAGGGCGGCGCATCCCACACACTTCGTCTCATCAGTGGCTCTGCACCAGGACCAGCTGCATAATTTGCAGAGCCGGCACAAAATAAAAATGTGAGGCCTCTTACTCAAACAGCAGGAGAAAAATTGCCATTAAAGTACTAGAACACAAAACTTTTTCCTTTCCTGCGGTCTCTCTCTCTATCTGTAATGACGGTTTTTATTTGCCATTTCATGTTACACTCCCTTAGGCATAAGAATATTTGTGGGACAAGCCTTTACTCACACTGGGTTCTGCGTGAAGCCCATGGACTGCTGGGTCTCTCCTTCTGCCAGCGCTCACTTGCTGGGACGTCAAGCCAGACATTGCCATTTCCCACCGACCTGCCTACCAACCAGCGCTGGACAGGCAACCCCCAAGGGTGGGGCAAGCTCCACGCCAGGGTGCACTGGAGACCTGGGTGAGCGATGAGTGAGAGACTCACCCCCCGAGTCACCTGCCGAATGTGCCACGTGTTGTCGGCCTGGGGCAGGGGCAGCACTGCCAGGCCCCAGCCTTAGATGCTACCAGGCAAGCCCTCGACCCCGACTGTCCCCCCGCCTGCATCCAGGTCCCTGCTAGGGGCAGAGGGTGGCAGTGGTCACTAGGCAGGAGTGGGAGGCTGGGAACCAGTCCAGGTGAGGCAGCGGAAGACAGGACCGCACAAGCCAAGGCTCTAAGCCCTTGGTGCATGCTTCATTGTCCCACCAGTCTGTACTCGAGAGACAGAAATTCAACAGTAATATTATTAAGAATTCCAAGATGGCAATCTCAGAGCATTAGACCCCAAGGGCAGTGCCCTCCTGCAGGGAAGCATTTCCTGGAGGAGCGTCCCTCGACCTGCCATCAGCTTGTGTCCAGAAGGGCACTCAAGAGTCCGCTACTGAGACCTTGGTGGGTGCACTGCCGTGGTGCTCCCATGCTGTTGGTTGCTCTCCCATGGCTGAATTGGGATATTCCAGAACCCAGCCATGGGGGTCCACTGTTCCTGGGGGAAATGCCTGCAGGGTCCCTCCAGGTGGCTAGAGGCACATGTCCACTGTGCTGGGGCACCCACTGTCAACCCCACCTGCCCTGCCCTGGAGTGGAACAAGCCCCGCTGCAGCGCACCCACCAGCATCTTCTGAGCCTTCCTGTCTGGGGACATGGAAACGCACCAGGCAGCACTCCTGCCGGTCTGGCTGGGGAGGCAGCCCAGGGAGGAGGATGTGCTGAGTGCGGACAGAGAGAGGCTCTGGCCGTGAAGAGAGAAGGGCCTGGCCCGAGACGTCCTCCTGCAGGAGGCAGCTGGGTCTGGGTTAATGAGAAGGAGTTCACCCATGAGAGCAGGCGGGAAGGAGGCATCAGGGTGGAAAGCCTAGCAGGTGCTGTTTCAGCAAGGCCAGCCCTTTCAGGAAGTCCAGAGTAACAGGAACAGCCCACCGGGGTCTCACCGAGTCAGGCTCTGTGAGAGGCACTTCATAGGCCTTATGTCTCACTTGAGCGCCCCCAAAACCATGTGAGGCATTACAGCCCCTTCAACAGATGAGGAAACTGAGGCTCAGAGAGCCTCAGATAACTGGCCTAAGATAACTGGCTGGAACCCGTTGCTAAGTGGGGTCTTTCCTCCCCAAAGTGTGTGCTGGAGGCCAGGGCCTGGGGCAGAAGCAGTACGAGCAGGAGGGAGAAGGACAGGAAGCCCCAGGGGAGGAGGAAGTGCAAGCCCAGGGCCCTCTGGGGCAGGGAGGCGGCTGGTTGGAGGCTCTGCTTCTCTGACACCCACCGGGAAACATGCCTGCCCCCAGTCCTCAGTGGGGGCTGAGGGTGTGGCCCCCGCCTTCCGGATGTGATACAGACTCTGTTTTTCAGTTTGCCCCCTGAAAACAGTTGCAGAAGAATAAGGCTTCTTCCCATTCACACAGCTCTTCTGAGTTGACAGGCGCTTTCAGATTTACTAATATGCAGCCGCAAGAGTGTGACTGTGAGTTTCCAGGCATTGTCGGTCGTCAGTGTGCTGGTCAGGATTCTTGAAAGACGGCAAAGGAGTGCAAAGTGGCTGGTTAGCAGCTGGCACAGTACGTGGATCATGGAGGCCCAGCAGGCGTGGGGGAGGGGTCTTCCCTGAGTCCCCAGAACCAAGGGCCACAAGCTCGCTGGGCAGAGGGCAGAGACATCTGGAGGTTCTTAGATGGCACAGGGGCCACCTACCAGAAGCCTCGTGGGACTTGGTAAAAAAAGCCTGAAGGTCCCAGCCTAGGCGTACAGACGTCCCCCAGTGCCCCAACCCCTACCCTTTCTAGCCTGTTTGTTTTGTTTTGCTTTTCCCATTATGACAGCTGCCTCTCAAACAAGCTTCAGAATGGTTTTCAGCATCCTCTCCCCAGTTGGGCTGGTTTTAATTTAGTTGGAAAATGACTTGTTCACAGTAAGGCAAAGCTCGATTTCAGCCCAGTTGGTGTCTAATTACCGCTGGGAGCCTGCGACTCAGAGGCAAGGGAGCTTGACCTCGGGCTTGGCTGGGCCAGAAAATCAGTGGGCAGCGGCAGGAGGGCGGCCGTGGGCAGGCAGAGTGCCAACGCCGGGACGGGGCAGCACCGCCCAGGAGCCGGAGCTAGGGCGGCAGGGGACCCGTGGGGGCTTGGCCCGGAAGAGTTCCAGCCTCCCCTCGCTGAGACTCAGCTTCTCCGTCTGGAAAACGGGCGCTGCACCTACCTGCCTGACAGGCCGCTCTATCAGGTGTTTACAGCGTGCCCACACCAGTCGTGGGAACAGGAAGAGGCGCCCAGCCAGGTCCGCCCACAGGAGGCCCACGGCCCACGCTGCTGACAGCCCTGTCCCCCAGCTCGGCTGGAAGAGCTTCGTTCTCGGCAGGACCACGCCAGGAGCGGCTGGCAGCCAGAGCAGCAAGGCTCTTGCCAGACGCGAGACCCCGCGCTCAGGGTGCAGGCGCCCTCTCCCTCGCCCAGCCTTGGAAGCGCCCCCCTCAGGCTGTCTCTAAGAGGCCCATTTTCTCCTGTTCTTTTTTTTTTATATATAATTTTTTGTTTGTTTGTTTTAGAGACAAGGTGTCACTCTGTTGCCCAGGCTAGAGTGCCGTGGCGTCAGCCTAGCTCACAGCCACCTCAAACTCCTGGGCTCAAGCGATCCTCCTGCCTCAACCTCCCGAGTAGCTGGGACTACAGGTGTGCCACCATGCCTGGCTAATTATTTTTTGTGGAGACGGGGTCTTGCTATGTTGCCCAGACTGGTCTCAAACTCCTGGCCTCAAGCAATCCTCCCGCCTTGGCCTCTCAAAGTGCTGGGATTACAGGCGTGAGCCACTGCACCCTGCCATGTGAATTTTTTATATAATTTTAAACTTAAAGTACAAGGAACTCCTGTCTCCTTTACCCAGGTTCAGCAGGTTGTTTAAATTTTACCCCGATTGCTTTATTACTGTTTCCCTCTCCATTTTTATATTAGTTGGGTAAGAGGGAGACATGGTGCATTTTCACCTCTAAATCTTCAAGTGTGTATTTCCTAAGAACAAGGAAATTCACGTATATAACCATAGTACAATTTTCACAAAAGTAAGAAATTTAACTCTTTGGAGTAGACTTTGAGGAGAGCATCAAGGTTTTGTACGAGCAAACAAGCCAAGCAACCTTAGCTGGCGGCTGACACTGAGCCCGCATGAGTGCCCCCAGTCTGGTGGAGCCTAGAGGAACAGGAGTCCTTGCATTAATATTATCAGCATTAATAATAAGCAACATTTTCATTCACTCATCCACACTCATGAGGTGCCTGCTCTGTGCCAGGCTGGCAGGAAGCAGGCCAGCTCAGGCAGGCCTGACACACCAGGCTGAGGGCTTGGACCTCAAGCTGAGGGCACTAGTGGGGCACTGAAGCCTTAAAGCCCAGTGGTCCCTTCTCTTGAGGACTGAAGTCATGTCTCTTTTTAGGGATGCCTCCTTACTCCCTGACTTCAAGGTCTCAGGGCCAAATTACTCAGAAATAGGAAAAGAAGGGAAAGATATTCTTTGCTTTAAAATAGTTAAAGAATGATCTAACACCTTCACCCGGCAGAAATGATATTACTAGGCACAGGAGCTAGTGCAGGGGGTAGGAGGGAAGTGGTGAGCTATGACAAGCCAGACATTTCAAAATTGTGAGGCCATAAAATCAGGAACCAGCATGCTCAGAAAATCTGACTACACTGACCACTGACTATACTGACTATACTGGCTCATTTGGTACACAGACTGTTATTTAGTTTTCTCTATCCACATTTTTCAAAGCATCTGTACAAGACACAGGTTTGTTCCTCTCCTACAGGGCTGCCATGTACAATTAAGCAGGTGGTTCACTGCTCAAAGTGTGCTAGATATGGAGATGTGTGGCCCAGATCCGCCTTCAAGGAAGAACCTGCTCCCCTACTACAGAGAGAGAGGTCAGCAGATAGTCCCAGCTGTCTGTTCCTTCAGAGCCCGCCTCAGCTGCAGAGAGCCACCTGAGGTTCCTGAGGTTTTGCCCTTCCTGGGGTAGCCCACATCTGGCAACTGATGGAGGTGGGAGTGTTAGAGCCGGAATCCGCAGGACCACGGGACAGAGAGACAGAGTCACGGAGGCTGTAATCACCAAAAGGAGTTTTATTGACTATCTCGAGCTAGGGTCCGAGCCCCAGAGCACCAACGCAGTGGCCTCTTATTCGGGCAGGGACCCCGTGCAGTGTGGGAGGAAGCTTTTTAGACTCGGTGCGCACAGACTGTCCACGCGCTGATCACGCTTTAGCGCTGATTGGTTGGTATATTCATCCTCGTTTTACTTTAGCATTTTATTTCACCCTGCCCTGATTGGTTTTAACCTGTTCCGGGTGTCAACTGATAGGCTCTGGACTCAGGGCTTTTTCCCTGCATCTTATTTCAACCCATAATGCCCTGCGGTCAGCAAGCAAGCAACAAACAGAAGCTAGAAGACAGCCGTTGGCCTAATAGCCCAGTATCTCACAGGAGTATCAAGGCCTGTCCGTTTAGGTCTGATGCTGGACAACTTCAATGAACACTACTTGCTCCAGTGCAGGTTTAGCTGAGAATTTGCTGAATCTGCAGCACAGGTTGACTTCCCCCTGCCCAAGCCTGCTTCCCCGCTTCCTTTCACAGGTGCGGATCCCTGATAAACATGGGCCCCAAACACTGTCTCAGTGTCTGCTTCCGTAGAACCCAACCTACACAGGGCCTCCTGCCAAGGGGTGAGTGAGGTCTGCAAACTGGACCTTATTCCTCTGGCCAAGCAGGATGTTTCAGCCAAAGTAAGAATCATTTTCTTTTTTCTTTTCTTTTTTTTTTTGAGACAGAGTCTTGCTCTGTCGCCCTGGGTAGAGTGCAGTGGCGTCAGCCTAGCTCACTGCAACCTCAGCCTCAGCCTCCTGAGAAGCTGGAACTACAGGTGTGCACCACCATGCCTGGCTAATTTATTTTTTCTTTCTTTCTTTCTTTCTTTTTCTTTCTTTCTTTCTTTCTCTCTGACAGAGTCTTGCTCTGTTGCCTCAGGTAGAGTGCTGTGGCATCATCACAGTTCACTGCAACCTCAAACTCCTGCACTCAAGCGATCCTCCTGCCTCAGCCTCCTGAGTAGCTGGGACTACAGGCATGCGCCACCATGCCCGGCTAATTTTTCTATTTTCAGTAGAGATGGAGTCTCTCTCTTGCTCAGGCTGGTCTTGAACTCCTGAGCTCAACTGATCCTCCTGCCTCAGCCTCCCAGAGTGCTAGGATCACAGGCGTGAGCCACCACGCCCGGCCAGGAATCATTTCCTAATCTTTGTTCAGGCACGGCATAAGCGGCAGCCCTGTGACTCTCCTTGCCCCTGCCCTGGGGCTCCCCACCTGTTAATTCCCCTCTGTACTCCCCCCATCTCTGCCTCTCTGCCATCCCCTGTCCACTCTGCTCTGGCTGTGGTCACTCTCTCAGCAAGCCCCGTCCCTCTGAATTTTGTTCCAGTAACCCTGCAGAAAAGGCTTCTCATCATTCTAAGAGATTTAATAAACCAGCATTAGTCTCCCGTTTCCAGCAGAGAAACTATCTGAGTAGATATTTAAACTTACTCTGAGGGCCAGATGGGAGGCCATTCATCTCTTCAGGACACTGCCAGGCCAGAGGGTGCTTGAGACAGAAGGACACCCGAGGACTTCTGCAGGCGAGCACACCAGTGCCCAGCATGGCGAGGCTCTTGTCCAGGGTCCCACAGTGAGCTAGTCACCAAACCAGGTGCTGGGCGGCCAGCCGGAGCCCCCTGGAACCCACTCCTGCCCTCAGGCCAGCAGCTGGCCACTGGTAGCTGGATTCATCTTGTGTCCTGGCACTGAGCCAGCCCTTGCCTTTGGCTCTCACCCCTGGCCTTGACCTCTCCTGTGCCCACCCCCTCCCCACCAGCCCTCTCTCCTCCCTCTCCTTCCAAGTCCCCTCTTCCTTCCTCTTCCAGGCGGCCTGGCAATCTCTTCCTCACTCTGTCCCGCCCACACAGCCCTTTGTTTGCCACCTCTGGTCCCAGGCCTTGGTCTTGGCTTTGGCTTTCTGCCCCACTGACTGCAGGGCTCCTGGCTGGGTCTGTGTAGGGACACACACGCCTGGGTTGGTGTGGCTTGCTGAGGCCTCGCCCTGTCGAATGGGAGAAAAATACTTGCAAACTGTTCATCTGATGGGGATTAATATCCAGAATATACAAGGAACTCAAACAACAGCAAAAGACCTCACAAATAATCTGATTTTTAAATATGCAAATCAGCTGAATAGACATCTCTCTAAAGAAGATACACAAATGGCCAACAGGTATATGAAAAAATGCCCAACATCACTGATTATCAGGAAAATGCAAACCAAAACCATAATGAAATATCGTCCCACCCGTTAGAATGGCTGCTATCAAAAAGACAAAAATAACAAATGATGGTAAGGATGGGGAGGGAGGGAGCCCTGTGTACTGTTGGTGGGAGTGTAAATTAGTACAGCCATTAAGAAATCCAGTATAGAGCTTCCTCAAAAAACTAGAAATGGAATTACCATATAATTCAACAATCCCAATGCTGGGTATAGATTTAAAAGAAATGAAATCAGTATGTCAAAGAGATGTCTGCACTCCTGTGTTTATTGCAGCACTATCACAATAGCCAAGACACAGAATCGACCCACGTGTCCATCCACAGATGAGTGGGTGAGGAACATGTGGCGCACACACAACGGAACACGATTCAGCCATAACAAAGAATGAGATCTTGTCATTTGCAACATTGAGTCTGGAGGACATAATGTTAGGTGACTTAAGCCAGGCACAGAAAGACAAATACCGCATGTTCTCACTCATGTGGGAGCTAAAAAAGTTACTCTCATAGAGACAGAGAGAATAGCGGTTACTAGGGGTGGGGAAGGGGATGGTAATGGTTAGAGGTTAGTTAATAAACACAACATTACAACTAGGTAGGAGGAATAAATTCTAGCATTCTATAACAGTGTAGGGTGACTATCATTAACACCAATTTATTGCATATTTTCAAATAGCTACAAGAGCAGAGTTTGAATGCTCCAGACACAAAGAGATGATAAATGTTAGAGGTGATGGGTACGCTAATGCCCCTGACTTGCTCAGTATACATTGTGTACATGTATCAAATATCACCTGTGTATATATATGTGTACAATGATTATGTGTCAATTAAAAGTAACAATAAAAGCAAAAACCCACAGGTTATAAAGTCATACATACAGGAGGGTCTCAACCATAAAAACACGCTCTGCAGTTTAATAAACAAGGAGGTGCGAGTCTTCAGCAGCTCTGCTTCCCGCACGCAACTGCAAGGGCGACCTGCATCGCAGCGGTGTCTCTCTGCTCTCTCTCCCCACTGGACTGTGAGCATTTAGGGTGGGGGCCACGGGTCTCAGTTCTCTTGACGGAGCAGCACCCAGGACAGACTCTGGCCCTGATTGGTTGCTCAATCCACATCTGTGGAAGGAAGGAGAAAAACAAGAGGAAGGGACTGGAAGGTTGGGACTAGGCCTGCAAACACTCTCTTCCTTGGAATCAGAGCCTCCCACATCCTGCCCCAGGCCCAAAGCCAACTCCGTTCTCTCCCCGCCTCCCCTCCCCAGGATTCTCTGAAAAGCCTTTGGGAGCTTTGTCACCTGAGAACCAGGAGGGCATTCCCCCACCCCCCAGCAGTTCAGGATGTCTCGGAGTACCCAGGGACATGGGGCCGGTTGGGAAGAGTCATTCAGGAAGGAGCAGACTATATGCACATCATTTCCTCTAATCCTCACGACAATAAAATATTAGAATTGTGATTCCCCTTTAACATCTGCAGAAACTAAGCCTTGGGGGCTGCAATTTGCTCAAGTTCTTATGGCTAGTAAGTGGCAGAGCTAGAATTCAAACCTCCCTGTCTCCAAAATCCATTCTCTTGTCTTAAGAGACAAGACTGCAGAAGTGACCTTGGCAAGTCCCTTCTCCTGGGTGAGCCTTGGTTTGCTCTCTGGGTAAGGAAGCTGCTGGTCCTCGGAGGGCTCAGCTATTCATCTCCACCCAGTCCACAATGATGAAACATCCCAACTCCTACCACCCCCTGCCTCCCCGAGTCACATTAGGTAGCCCGGAACCTCAGGGATGCAGGACTGCAAGCTGGCCACATGAGGCCATGTCCACCCAACCCACAGGCTGCAGAAGAGCTCCTGCCCCTCCTTGACGCTGGCAGAAAGCCCAGGGCATAAGAGCACCTCACCCCCACCTCACATAGTGATGTGTATGTGACTCAGCCATTGTCCCTCTGCCCCGCCTCAACCCCCTGGGCTGGCATCTGAGGGTCACAGAGGAACCCCACACTGGCTTTGCTCAGCTCTTATGGCTAAGAGGCTCAAGAAACACAATATCTCCCCCTGCCCCCAGCACACACCTGCCTGCAGCGACAGCCATCGCAACAGCAGCCCGCACCCACATAGCCCCCCATCTCAGCCCACACGGTAGCCAGGGCAAGGACGGTAGCCCTGTTTTACTGGTGGGGATCCTGAGGCCCAGAGCAAGACAGTGACTTTCCACAGACTACCCAGAGGTTAAGTGGCAGAACTGGGACTAAGTTCCAGCCTCCCGAGCCAGTATTACTGCTTTCCTCCCAGAACCTGTGTTTGTCCCAGTCATGTGACACATTCATTAGCCCCTACCCCAGGCAGGGCATCACGGGCCGGGAATGAGCACAGCACAGCTTCTGCCCTTGAGGGGCGGGGTCACAGTTCAGAGGAGCAGGGGAAGGAGGATAAGGCCTCAAGCAGGAGTTAATACACGAGGGTGACCGAGATCACAATACCAATGGACAGGCTGCCCCAGCGGCAGGGCCAGAAAAGCTGCCGGGAATGGTGGGTGCAGAGCAGGCCGCAGTGCCTGCTGAGTGCACGGCTCAGCCAGGGAGCTGTTTTGTTAATCAGATGGAGAGGGGAGGGCAGGGGTGGCCGAGAGACAGACGGAGCAGAGGCGTGCAGAGGGCTGAGTGCCACAGCTTGACACACATGCGGGTTGCACTTCTGAGAGAAAGGAGAAATAAAGCCGACAGAGTTGAGTAGGCCACATTTTTTAATCGCTTTAAATGCCAGGCCAAGAAGTTTCAAAGATCCTCTGTAGATGAAGGTTGCCACTATAAAACACAGTTTAGCACCATTGATTTGGCAGCAAAACAGTGCACGGCCGGGGAAACAATGGCAGTTCGGGGGACAGGTGGGCAGGGTAAGGCCGGAGGCAGGGAGCAGGTAAGGACGCTGGAGAGGCACGAGGACAGGGCCAGGCCAGGACGATGGAAAGGGAAGGACTGATGGAGGGGAGGGGTGAGGGCTGCTTTCTTCTGCTCCCCCAGCCAGCTGGGGCTCCCTGCTGGCCAGCCTCAGCCTCACCCCATCCCGGGGGCGGAGTCCTGACTCCACGAAGGAGGACAAGAAGGTGCCAGTTGCAGGTCCCACAAGCTCTGGCTGGCAGTCGCCTTCCTCTCTGGATGAAGCACATCAACACGGCGTGGCACCTGGCACACAGGCGCACTCAGTCCTTAGAGCCTGGCCTATACTTTGGGACCCCATAAATCCCACTTCCTCTGGATGAGGGACTTGGTCCTGCCACCAGCCTGCCAGAGCTAGAGTTGGGACCTTGGACCCCAGGCCAAGCTACTTATGGCCCCGATGCCAGAAGCCACCTGGCCGTCCAAGTGGGCCTACGCCCGCCCCCACCCCCATGTTGGCCCTGCCTGCTGGACCACACCACCCCTGGGCTGGGACTCCAGCCTCACCAAAGGCTAGGGCAGTAGAAAGAGGGAGGGAGACTGGAAGCCAGACAAACTTGGGTGTGGTCCAGTTCTGTCTCTGGCCAGCTGTGTGTTCTTGAACAGTTATTTAACTTCTCTGAACCTCGTGTCCCTCATTTGTAGGAAGGGGCCAGCCAAGCTCTTGTAACGGGATGTTAAATGGGGCTCTTCTGTTACCTCAGCGTTTTGGCTGATGCCCAAAGGTGAAGATGAAAAAAGACGTTAGGAGTCTGCCTGTTCACGCAGGGCCCGCCAAGACAGGCTCCAAGCAGGTCCTGCACTGTACGGGCCCCAGCAAGGAGACCGGTGAAGAAGGACGATTTTAAAAAGAGTTCTGAGGAGTGGTGATGTTTCTCCTCCCTGCCCCTCCTGCAGACTTAGGAAACAAAAGTGGCATTTGGGCTTGATCAACATCTCTCTCTCTCTCCCCCCCTCATTCATTCCCTCTCTCTGTCTCTCAGCTCTGCTTTACTTGGGGTTGGCTGTATTCTCAGACAGGCTCTTCCCATGGTGCCACCCCTGGCTGTCCCCTCCTCACCCCTAGTTTCGCATCCTCAGGAAAAAGGGATATGCTTCCTGTCCAAAGTTGCAGCCAGGTTCCAGCCTGACCGTCCTCGGCCGGACTTGAGTCACGTGCCCATCTCTGAACCAGTCACTGTGGCGGGGAGGGGGGCGTCCTGATTGGCCAGGTCTGGGTCACATGTCCACTCCAGGAAGCCGAGGAGGAAACTGAGGGTGCCGTAGAAGCGGGAAAGGGATACCGGGCAGAGGGAACCTCCCGTCAGTCACTGCATCAGCCTGGGGAGAAACGCCTGCCCGTGCCCCGCCCTGCCACGCGTCTCGAGTGCCCCCACTCTCCGTCAGGGCACCCGCCTGGTTTCCCGTGATGTGCTTGCTCGCTTGCCGTCTCCTCTGCCCTCCAGCGCCAGCTTCTCGACCGCAGGACCCACACGTCACATGCCCACGGCGGCGTCCTGCAGCTAGCAGCGCTGGCACACGCGAGACGCTCGCCCCACAGCCGCGGGTGGATGGGTAGACATTACCCTCAGAGCGAGTGCCCTTTCCTGGCAGGGGTCGTGCCATTTCCTAAGGGTCTGCCACCACCCTCCCCAGGCTGCCCAGAGGTACCCACACCCTCCTGGAGCCCCGCTCCCCTCCCCACCCTCCTGCCCTAACTTCACTGGCCTTGTCCCAGGCTGTCCTTCACTGTCGGAGTCATATCCATGGGACAAGGGTCCAGGGGACAAAGAAAGGTCCTCCCTCCCCCGCTCTTCCACATATGCTGTATGGTGGCTGTGTCTTTCGGAGACAGGTCCAACCTGGAGGCCTACCAAGGAATGCCTCTTGCCCCTGCTAGCAGGGAAAGGAGGCAGGAAATGGAACTTCAGCACCAGGCAGGGTGGGGGAGAGCTCAGTCTTTCTTGTTCTGCATTTGGAAGGACCTAAATGAATAGGAAGGACTTCTGAAGCTAGGGGAGAAAGATGGTGCTGCTGCAGCAAGGCAGGAGACAGCCCAGCCATACCCCAAAGGAGTTGTCTAGGTTTGGGTTCTGCCTGAGCCAGTTTCCCTTAATTCTTCCTCAAGTCTTTATCTGAGTCCTGACCATCCCCACCAGCCCCGCAGAGCTGTCGCCTGGGAGCAGCCCCTGGTTGGGGCTCAGATCCTTAGATGTTGGGGGAACAGTGCCCCCTGGAGGCCAGTGAAGTGGGGCGGCAGAAATCAGCAAGAATCCCCCTCTCAGGGCTTGAGGAGCCTGGTGCCAGAATCAGCCTGGGCGCTTCTGAATTTTATTTAGTGCAAGAAGCCTGAGCTTCCTATGGGGGCTTCTGTCCAAGGTAGTGAAGCTGCTCCTCACAGACCCACCCCGGGTGCAGGTGCAGGTGCAGAGATCAGTGAGGCACTGCCTGATCCCAGGGGGTCCCTGCTCAAGTCTTCTGCGTGCCCTGCTGCCCCAGGCCTCCTCCCCCTCTGGATAAGAGGGGGCTGCCCCTACCCTGAGTGTGCAGAAGAGGCAAGCTTGGCGTTCAGGGTATTCGAGTCCTTTGGAGATGTTGGGCCTCTTCACTGGCCCCAGGATGACTTTTCCCGGCTGCTCCTCAACCCTAAACTTCCTACCCTAAATCCTGCTGTTCTGAGAGCTAAGCCTGGAGCTGCAGGGAGGATGGGAGGCGTTACTGCTCTTCAGACTTCCAGAATGTCTCTTTCAGGCACAGGAAAGGGGTTTTGGCATCTGCTGTGCTAGCAGGTTTCCACACTAAAACCTCCATATCAGCCTATGACTCAGAGATTCTGTTCTGTGCCTACGGTGGGGCAGCAAGAAGCCCGCCTGAGAGCCCATGGGCTGGGGAGTGATGTGGCCAGTGCATGCACACACACGCAGCAACACGGATGCATCTGGAAGTCCAAGTGCTTAGTGAAAACAGTAGGAAACCAGATGAGATGTAACATAATACCATTTCTGCACCTTAAAAATACATGCATAGATATGTACTTATTTTTAGAATCGTTATTGCCTTTGGTGTCAATAAAATGAACACATGACTCCCAGGCACCTGTATGTAAAAGGCTTAAAATACTTTGCTTACATTTAGGATACTAGGGGAACATATTTTATCTAAAATCTGGACATTAACTTCATAGACCACCATGATTACATAACATCTATGTTAAGTACTTTTTAATTTGCAACTTTGGCATATTCACATAGTTGGAAGGTATTTTGGTGGTATTTTCAATAATTCAGTACTCCTTTTTAAATGTACTTGAACGTTTTATAAATTCACCTGGGAATCATATACCTTTAAGTGGGAATGAATATATATGCTAGTCACAGTGTATTTTGCCCCCAAGTTATTTTTCATCTTCACTTTTCCTTGGCCCTGAGTTTGGAATAACAAGCTCATTCTAAGCAGAGAGGAGATTGGTGAAGGAGGAGAATTTTGAAAAGAGTTTTGAGAAAAGCTGATGTTTTTCCTCCTCTCCAAACTCTTGGGTGGGGGGAGGGGATCATAACCACATCACACCTAAACCAATTAACAATACTTTTAATATCATTAGATATTCAGCCAGTGTTTAAATTTCCAATTGTCTTTTATATATCACAACATTTTTTACTTTTTTTTATTGTTCGAATCTGGATTTTAGTAAGTTCAACAGGTTGTGATTGGTGGTATGTCTCTTAGGTTTCTTTTATCTATCTGTTTCCTTTATATCTCTCTTTTTTTCCTTTGCGATTTATTTGCTTAAGAAACTAGATCATTTATCCTGTAGAGGTTTCCACTTCAGTAAGTGCAAAGGTTACTGATTCCATTCCCATGGTGTTCTTTAATATTTTCTTCTGTCCCCTGTATTTCCTGTAAATTGTCATCTGAATCTAGAAATAGATTGAATTTTTTGGCAAGAACACTTCATAGGAGGTCTGTGGTTTACCCTTCCATTGCTTGTCTGTGTATAAATATAAGCAGAAACATTTATATGTTTATATATTTTATGCCTTCCTTCCTTAGATAAATATTACACACACATTCCTTTTTTTACTTAATAATATATCATATATAGAGATATTCCTCATTCCTTTTTGCAGCTGCCTAATACTTCTTTGCATGGCCGTACCAGAGTTTATTTGACTATGGTACGACTATTGATAGACATTTGGGCTGTTCCCCATTACAAATAGTCTTGCAATTAATTGTCTTTTGTATTTTGGTCTGAGTTGATTTGGATGCAAATCCTAGACATTGTCATCATTTCACAGAGGAGTCTTTCTACAGTACTGATGTGGTCATGACTCTCCCTGCTTAACACCCATCAATAGCCCATGATCACTGGTAGGATGAAGTCCAAACTCCTTAGCTCAGCAGACAGTTCCCCACCAGATCCTGCCCTGCATGCGGATCCTCTCGTGCCCCTACACACCGGGAGGACACACCTCCCTGACTCTGTGCCACCTGCACACGCTCCACTCTCTGATGGGAAGGATTTGTCCTTCTTTTCTTGACCAGGCTAACCATGTAGCAGCCTCTTTAAACCAATCATTGTCAACTCACAGATGCCTGAACTGGGTTTTTTAGGTTCATTTTGACCTCAATTGATGCACCTGCACAACTGGGGCTGACGTAATATCCCCGATGCCAGCTTGCCAGAGGGAGCGCAGAAGCTCTGTGTGCTCAGCGAATGTTTGTTGAATGAATGAATGATTGTCTTTCCTTTTAAATAAACAAAAACAGCTTCAGGTTACAGCCATGCCTCTTGCCACCAGAGAAGCAGCTGCACTGTGACAAAATCTCCTTGGTGTTATTCTTTGTGTTATCCTTCTGGAGGGAAAACATTTTCCTCCAGGTAGATGTTTATGAGGGAGATGAGAGCTATCATCACTACGGAAAAAAAAAAAAAAAAAAAAAAAAAAAAAAAAAAAAAAAAAAAAAAAAAAAAAAAAGACCATATAATCCAGAAACTGAAATAGTCCAGGAATTTTGTGACAAAAACTCTGGTTCTACTGGAAAAAACCAGACTCAGCCCCACCAAGTGTTGGACAGAGAAGGGAGGGCTGTAGCTGGCAGCCCTCTGCGGCGGGGCCATAGGCCTTTTCACATTTGGCCCCTTCAGAGTTGGGGAGGGCCTCTTGTTTGCTTCTGAGACCCCACCAGGGCAGACTCAGCCGGCTTCTAGGCTACCTTCAAGATGGGTGTCCCACAGCATGGCCAAACCAATCCGACCCATGCCTGCCTATTGGCTCAGGCTTTGGGGCCTGCCTGCTTTTTGCCCTGTCTGCCCCAAGGGTGGCGAAAGGCTGCCACATCATGCTTAGGTCAGCTCAAATCTGCCCTCTGCTGCCACTGTGATCCTTGGCCCTCAGTGTGCACCATCCCTGGAGAGGGGCATGCGAGGTGTGTGGCTGCAGCAGGTCACACCCTTGGGTTTTTCCCATCCCCTTAACCACTTCGGTACCAGCACGGACTATAGCCGACAGCCACAGATGAACGCACACAGCGACTGTAGCCGACAGCCGTGATGTGAAGGCGCACAGCCGAGCGTGGTCCAAAAGCTTTTACTTTTACAGCTTTTATCTCTGCAGCTGCAGTGTGTGCGCTCAGCTAATAAGTTACTACGAATCTGTGACCTTTTAACAAGCCCTTAGTAGGAGTTATTATAGTTATTTTCCTAAAGCTGCCTGTAAAGTAAAACAAGCTTCCAGTGCTTTAAAGCTTTCCTCATCACACAAGAGCAAAACGGACGCGTCGTCAATGCGCAGCGCACACTGCCGTGCGGACTGTGAGTGCTGGCTGTGGGCGAGGTCTCACGGCCGGTGAGCGCCATACCCAAGTGGTTAAACATGGCCCCTTAAGCATGACACCACATCCAAGAAGGCTGGTGAGCAGCTCAGAAGAAGCCTGGGGAGGAGACAGAGTAGAAGTTCTGGTATGAAAAGTTGTCAAAGAACCACAGAATCAGGGAAGGTCATGTTGGAAAGGACTTTGGCACTCACCTAGGATATTCCAAAGGGGTGTCCTGGGGATAAGGGAGAAGCCACATGCGTAGGCTCCAAGATCCCTATCCCAGGGATATCCAGAGTCCAGACCCACTTTGATTATTTTATAAATTAAGGTACTATGGTATATTATCTCGCTTGAAGAGTTCTACTTAGGCCGGGCGCGGTGGCTCACGCCTGTAATCCTAGCACTCTGGGAGGCCAAGGCAGGAAGATCATTTGAGCTCAGGAGTTCAAGACCAGCCTGAGCAAGAGTGAGACCCCGTCTCTACTAAAAACAGAAAAAATTAGCTGAGCATGGTGGCAAGCACCTGTTGTCCCAGGTGCTCCTCCCCACTTGGGAGGCTGAGGCAGGAGGATCACTTGAACCCGGGAGGTGAGGTTGCAGTGAGCCAGGCTGATGCCACGGCACTCTAGCCCAGGTGACAGAGCTCCTCCCCTCAAAAAAGAGTTCTGCTTAAACAAGTTTTTTGAAGACTGCAAAATATTGACCCTAGTGCAGTTTCTTGCCTGATTCAAGAATTGCCTTTACTGTGGCTTCTCTGTCACATGGCCATCCAAATCCACACACTTCCAGTGCCAGGAGCCTCCCTAGCACCCTCGAAAGGCCATCCAATTGTTGAGCAGCTCTGCTTATCAAAAGAATCCCCCAAATCCCTCTTCCGGGTTCTCTGCATTGGTCTGGCCCTGGTCCTCTTCCCCACCACAGGGCTGTGGCCAACAGAGACAGCCTCGTCCTTCCCACCCACCCCTTCCTCACGGTGAATGTCCTCAGGACCTTGGTCTGCTCCTTTGATATTTAACAGACCATTACCTGCCCTGAAGGGATTCTCTTGTCAGAAGTAAAAATGTTGTATGGCTATCATCTCAGTTTGCTCGGCTACTGTCTCAAAATAGCAGTTGCTTTCTCTCTACAGTAAAATTTACAGTAAATGGGGTCCCCCCCAGTTGTGAGTTCTTACCGGTTTTTAAAGGTGTGAAGATTCAGGGCAGGCCCAGCAGGTTTGAGATTTCCTGGCAGGCTCCTGCGGTGCTCTCTCCCCCACCCTCCCCTCCTGTCTCTGAGCTGTTGCCGGCAGGGTCACAGCAGCCTTCCAGGGAAGGAATAAAGACTGACGTACAATAAAGCCAGCTGAGGGAAACAGACCTTTCAATGGATGGTTCTGGCCGTGTGTCCAAATCACCTGGACTTGTTAAAACACAGATTTCTGGGCTCACCCTGGAGTTTCTGATTTGGGGGTCTGGGTGGGGCCTGAGGACTTGCATTTCTACTCCAGTCCCCAGAGATGCTGATGCTGATGCTGCTGGTCTTGGGACCACTTTGAGAAGCACAGGATTAAATGGCCATGGAGAAACACCCCAAAGAAAGCAAAGCCCAAAGAGCAGAAGCGTTTCTCAGTGCTGGGGCCGCCATTCCACAGCTACCCAAGCTCTGCCCCCGCCCGAGGCTTCTCCCACAAATGTGGCCTCACGGGGCTGGAAGCTGAGTGTCTGATACGTGCAGCCCTGCCCTGTCAAAGAGCAAAGGCAGCTTCTCCTCTGGATCTAATTTTGGCCACTAAGAAAGAATTGACAAGAAAACAGCCCTTTTGTCTCGGAGGTGGCAGCGCCGAGCAGCCACACCCCCACCACACATTTAAAACACGTGTGTGCTAAGTGTCTGCAGACATGAGCTGGGGACCTAAAATGGGCAAATTTCAAAATCCTGAGAACCATCGTTCCCAGGATGCCGCTTCCGGTGGATGAGAACTACCCTAAAGGAACGACACCCACACCCACGCCTGGCTGGCTCTGGAGCTCCAGCAAGGGAGAGGAGCCAGACCTGGGCTGTGGGGTAAAGAGGTGTTAGAATCTGGGGAGTTTTGTTGGTTTTAAAATATTTACCACCACCTGCGCATCAAAGACTGATAACGGACTGTGAAATTTCCTGGACCAAGAGGGAAGGCAATTCAGTTGAAGGGGTGGAGCTGTCAATTGGTGGCCGATGTGTGTAGAAAGGAGCCTTCATCTCTGGCATCTTAACTCCAGCTGCTGAGTTCATCTGGTTTGGCAGGTTATCAAAGGTTGGCCTTTTGTTGCTTAGAAAGTCACCTTACTGAGATCTTGAAATGGCAACATTTTCAAACTATTATCAGCTCCTATCAGAACTGAGAATGGCTTTGATCAGAATGCGTGTGTTTTCTGTTTTAACCTTTAAGAGAAACTGAAACAGTACCTACTAATGTTCCATGAGAACTCTTCTAATGACACTGGGTTCCAGAGCCCTCCTGCACATTGCATTTTGGCAGTGCTTGCTTCATCTCTCTATTATTACCTAGCAAGGAAAGAATTTCCTTCTGTTTTGTTTTTCTAGTTGAAACATTCTCCCATGAGAAAAAGTCTGCTTCTCTTTTGAATAATAAGCCAAAAGAGCCTGTTGATAAAAATTAAAGTTTACTTAGAAATTAATGGTAGGCAAGAATCAATATAATTCATATTAATCATATGTCTGCTAGCTGATAGAGCATAAAAAGTAGATTGGCTTCCTGAGCTTGCTTTGAAAGAGCTGATGCGGGCTTTGCTTTCTAATGACACATGGCAGACGTCCTGTTGGTGGTTCTGCCGCCAGAACGTCTCCACCTATGTTCCCGCACAAGGACCCACCCAAAGGCCCACTCTTCCCTTCCAGACCAGCCTATACCCTCCTGACTGATCTCCCTGCCTCCTCTTTCCCTTCCTATCTCGCTAATAATCTGCTCCACACAATTCTCAAAACCCAGACCGGTCACCGGCTCCTCCCTCTCCTGTAGGCCCAGGATCAAGTCCACGCCCCTCCTCAGGGGGCGCCGCAGAGCCTCCCTCCCGGGTCTGACCTGCCTTTCCTGCCCGCCTCCCCAGGCTCAGGGTTCAGCCCTCTGCTGTCTCCTAGCCTCAGCCAGGCAGCCAGCAGCTCACTGGATCTTTCATTCCTTCCCCCAGCACAGCTTAAGCCCCCATTCTGGCCCCGGGTGACAGTTTTAATAATAACAATAATGGAGCCAGGCATTCCCCTGTAGTCCTAGCCACTGAGGAGGCTGAAGTGGGAGGGTGGCCTAAGGTCAGGAGTTTGAGGCTAGCCTGGGCAACACAGCCAGACAGACCTTTCTCTAAAAACAAACAAACAGACAAACAAACAATAATAGCAGCTGACTTTAACAAGGACTTTGTGTGCCAGGCACTGTTCTTCAGATAAGAACTGTCTAATCCACACAATGGCCCTATTAGTTAAATGACTCCCTTCATCAATAATAAACAGACTGAGAAGCTGAGCAGCTTGCCCAAGGTCAGGCGCCACAGCTTACGGGAGAGGTCGCAGAGCAAGTGACTGAGTGTTGGGACAGAAGTGTGGAACTGCAGTGGGAGGCCAGGAGGCTTCGCCCGTTCACTCACTCTTCCAGCCATTCATTCGACAGGTGTTTTGGAGCACTTGTTATGTTCCAGTCACTGTTCTAGGTGCTTGGAAACCGTGAAAGGAGAAAACACCGAACTCTGCCCTCTTGGATCTTCTACACCCAAGTGGAGGGAAACATAAGTAAATTAAATAGCGTGTTTGA
This sequence comes from Cheirogaleus medius, assembly GCA_008086735.1. Lineage (NCBI taxonomy): Eukaryota > Metazoa > Chordata > Mammalia > Primates > Cheirogaleidae > Cheirogaleus > Cheirogaleus medius. The sequence goes on from VBSM01001118.1 coordinate 1,377,644, forward strand.
AGATGATACGTACGATAAGAAAAAAACAAGAGCAGGGCTTAGAGGATGGGGAGTCAGGATGTAGGTGGTGGGTTGCAGTGTCACATCGTGAGCCAGAGCAGCTACATGAAGACGGCAACCCGTTACCAGGAGCCGAAGGATGTGCAGGAGTTACCCCATGGCTAGCCGAGGAAGAGCATCCTTGGGAGAGGGAACAGCTGGTGCAAAAGTCCTGAGGCGGGAGCGCGCCCGGTGTGTCTGGGGAACTATAAGTGTCTGGTGTAAAGGGAGAGGAGTAAAGAAGGGGAAATGGCAGGAAACGATCCCGTAGGACCTTGCAGCTGTTGTAAGGACTTTGACTTTTACTCTGAATGGAAGCAGGAGCAGGACAGGCTGGTGCCCTGTAGAGAATGGATAATGGAGCAGGAGGTGGGGAATGGGGGAGAGGCCGCTGCATTGATGTGGCAACAGATGACCCAGGCAGGAGCTGCACGCGGGTAGCGAGAAGTGGCTGGGTGGAAACAAAATGAGAGAAGAGTCAAGGATTCCAGGTTTCTGGTTGGGAGAGTGAGGACTGGGACTGACTTGGAGGTGTGTGGGACTTTGCCCTGCCTCCTTTACGGGTAGTTGTATGCAGGGCTGGGCTTCTGACTTGATTTTGTATCCTGGTGCAGGGCCCCGCCCAATGCAGGGTGCTCTAGTCACAGAGTAACCTGTAGGCAATGCGCTGCCCTGTCATGATGTTGCACCCATGAAGAGCTCAGGAAATGATGTTGGAAGGAAGGAGAGAGGGAAGGAGGGAATAAAGGCAGGCAGTCAGGCATTTCTTTGGATGATCATAGATTCATTTGAAATCACACAGCCCAATCTGGAAATTGTTCATTTAAGTTCACTTAATACTAGCATTACACTTTTTAAAATAACATCTACATTTTTAAATTCCTACGGACTTTTTTTTGTATTTGAAAGTTAAATTGTTAAATCCATCATCTCCATTTACAAATTCCTCTCATAAAAAGGCAGTGTTTCTTCCTATCTGTTTAAATCATATTCCATGCTGAAGTGGGTTATGTAACTTAGGAATGGAAACAATGTCATGCCTTACTTTTAGTTTGTCCCCTGGGAGGATGGGGCGTGGGGTGCACGTAGGAGAAACTTACTGGGGTGGAGGTGGAGGTAGAGAATCAATAAAGTCACAGTCATAAAGAAATGTATTAACTTATTCTTAATTCACTGGGAAATCAAATATGAAATACACTCCAATTCCAACTGGTTGCTAGGGGAAAGCAGGCAAGAACAAAATATCAGAGCTGGAAGGAAATTAGGATCTGCTAGTTTGATCTCTTCCTTAGCCCTCTGCTGAAGAAACAGACGCAGGGAAGGTGAGAGAGCTGCCTGGGACCGTCCAGCGACAGGAGGGCCCAAAGCGGTGGTCAGAACTTCGGACACCAGCCTAGTGCTTTTCCCAGACACTGTTCTGCACCTTCCCATGAGAACAGACACAGAAAACAAAGTTATGGTTCTCAAAAACAGGCTTTTAAAACAACTCAGAGCAACTAAACCAGTGGTTCTAACGAAGGACATTTAGGCAACGTCTGGAGACATTTTCGTCACAACTTGAGGGGGAAGGTCTACTGGCATCTCATGAGCAGAGGCCAGGAATGCTGCTAAGCATCCAACTGTATACGAGAGCCCCTCCCAACAAAGAATTGTTCAGCCCCAAATAATTCTGAGAGGATACAAAGACGTTAACAACACAGTCCCTGCCTCAGGGAGCTCACAGCATGCACGAGAAACAAACCAAGAAAAACTCTCACTTATTGTGGGGAGCTAGGCAACAAGTGCAGAGTAAGGGCAGGAGGTGCAGTGGGAAGGAGGGGCGACAGGTGACAGCAGTGAGATGTGAGGGGACTCCTGCGGTCATTGCCAAAGCCAGGCTTGCTGGTGCACCCTGCTTCGTTCATTTTGCATTTTACTTCTATGACCAGAAAAAATTCTTTTTTCAGTCTACTAGAACTGGATTAGCCTCTTAAGATATGTTACCTTTCTCCTAAAACTATAATTGTACATGATTTAATATTAAATATAAAGTATGTGTATTGGTTAGTCCAGACTGTTTTATTGTTTCTTAACATTATACAAGCAATTCTGTGTAACCGATACATTAAAAACTAATTGTCCCCCAACAGCGACTAGATTAAACCTGTCTTTCCCACTGGGAGGTGGGTTCCTTAAGGATATCTAGGTCAGATTCCTTAATCTGCCTGTCATTTTTGTGGCTACAGCTCCTTACTTTATGGACTAGGGCAGTGGTCACCAACATTTTTAGCACTAGGGACTAGTTTCATGGAAGACAATTTTTCCACGGACCGCAGGGTGGGAGGGATGGGTTCAGGATGATTCAAGCGCATTACATTTATTGTGCAGTCAAACTTCTCTGCTAACGATAGTCTGTATTTGCAACCACTCCCCAGCACTAGCATCACTGCCTCAGCTCCACCTCTGATCATCACACATTAGATCCTCATAAGGAGCTCACAACCTAGATCCCTCGAGTGCGCAGTTTACAGTATGGTTCGAGTTCCTATGAGAATCTAATGCTGCCGCTGATCTCACAGGAGGCGGAGCTTATGCGGTGATGCCAGCCATGAGGAGCGGCTGTAAATACAGATGAAGCTTTGCTGGCTCATCTGCTGCTCACCTCCTGCTGTGCGGCCGGTTCCTAACAGGTCATGGACTGGTACCAGGCTGTGGCCCAGGGTGGGGAGGGTTGAGGACAACAGAATTAGGGCATAGTATTTAAGACACAGTCTTTTTATTTTTAACTAATCTCTTTTCAAAACCTATTTCCCTTCCTTCCTAGAGGCACTGGTGGTTCTAGGCAGTGATTGTCAATTCCAAACAGATCCAACACTTCCTTTGTTGTAACATCTGCTTTACTATCCTGAAATGGAATTCATAGGTAGTATAACTTACCTACATATAAAATTTTTAAAAGGTCAACATATCCTGATTGCCTCCCTTCCCCCATCTATTCCCTATCCTCCTATGGCCTGGCCTGCTCTGGGCACAGAGGCTTACTGCACAGGTGGCATCACCTGGCCTCCCTGGCTCTCTGGCTTCCTATTGCATTGAGGCCAATGGGACATACAGACAGGAGATACAACAGTGGAGGAAAGAGATGAGGCTACCTAATCCCTGCCCCACCGAGATACCTACTGTATCTGGCATATCTCTACCGTCATAGCTCAAGGGGACAGGGCCAGGCCTCACCAACACCATACCTGTCCCAGGCCCCTTCAGGTCAAGGGGCAATACAGCCTTTCTGCTGTTGTTTGGCCCAGGGTGTGTCACCAGCCCCACTTGGTTCCCTTAAACCTGCCCTCGCCTCTGCAAATAGAGCACCACTTGTTTCCCGGGGGGTCTTGACTGATACACAGTATAATGCTCTAACTGGAATAGGAAGGATAAATAAAAGGAAAGTAATTTTTATTAAAGGAGTATTATTTCAATATATAAACACTTGGGCATGACTATACCAGAAGACATATTGAAGTACCGTAGTCAGATGTTTGCACCATGAAGACTCAGAACAAATGCAGAAAGCCGTGGCAACATCATTGGTGACCTGGTTTTCCGAATGGTGAACAACTCTTGGAAAAGTTCTAAATAAAATAAAGCATCCTTTTTCTTTGATTTACATAGTAGCTGAATTTCTAGAAATGCTGTGCACATTAAAAACTATATAAAAATAGTTTAAAATAGAGTTTGATTCTAGGCTCAGATGATCATAAGCAGGTGTTTCATCTACGTGAATGTCTACTCAGAGCATTCTAAAACCATGCAGGACAAAGGTCAATTATTTTTTGTGCTGGCTTGTCTCATAAATTGCAGCATGCCTTGAATCCCTAATCTTGCTCTTTAAATTCTCTCAAAATGTCCCCAGAGAGCTACCACTGAGCACTGAATTTCAGAGGCTTGCAGTAGGGGTGGGGTAGTTAGGTAATCTGCTGATCACAGATGGGGAAGTGATGGGGCAGGGTGGTGACCATCTTTTGTGAGGATGCACTCCTCTCTCAGGTGGTTGTCACTATTATTGACTCACACTGACCATTTAGTGAGGCCTTCTGTGGAGCAGCTCTCTGGTGGGGAGGTCGTATGAGTTATGTTTTCCTTTTTTAAATGGGCTTATTATAATTCACATACCATAAAATTCACCCATTTAAAGTGTACAGTTCAATGGTTTTTAGTATATTTGAAGAGTTGTGAAACTGTCATCACAATCTAATTTTAGAACATTTCCATCATCCCAAAAGGAAATCAAGTACCGTACTTACTAGCTAACACTATCCCTACCCCTATCCCAAGGCCTAGGGAAAAACTAATCTACTTTCTGTCTCTATACATTTCACAGGAAATGTAATTATACAATATATAGTCTTTTGTGACTGGTTGCTTTCACTTAGCATAATGTTTTTAAGATTCATTCATGTCGTATCACGTATCAGTACTTCATTCCTTTTTATGGCCAAATAACATTTCATTGTATGGATATATGCCATATTTTATTTTATCCGTTTATCACTTGATGAACATTTAGACTGATTCCAATTTTTGTGGCTATTACAGATAGTGTTGCTATGAATATTATTGAACAAGTTTTTGTGTGGATATGTTTTCATTTCCCCAGGGTATACACCTGGGAGTGGAATTGCTTGGTCATGTGTAACTATGCTTAATCTTTTGAGGAATCACCAGACTGTGTTTTCCAAACTGGCTGTGTTGTTTTACATTCCCACCATCCATGTCTGGGGTTCCAGTTTCTCCACATCCTCTCCAACATTTGTTATTGTCTGGCCTTTTTGATTATACACACACCTAATTGGTCTGAACTGGTATTTCATTGTGGCTTTGATTTGTGTTTCCCTGATGAGCCTCTTTTCATGTGATTATTGGCCTTTTGTACATCTTCTTGGTCAAATGTCTATTCACATAATTTACTCATATTTTAATTCAGTGATTTGTTGTTTTGCTTTTTATTGAGTTGTAAGAATACTTTATATATTCTAGATATATCAATATAAATAACCCATAATGTATATGGTTTGCAAATATTTTCTCTCAAACTGTGGGTTGTCTTTTCACTTTCTTGATTGTGTCTTTGATGCACAGGTTTTTTTTTTTTTTTTTCTGAGACAGAGTCTCACTCTCTTGCCTGGGCTAGCTCACAGCTTAGCTCACAGCAACCTCAAACTCCTGGGCTGAAGCGATCCTCCTGCCTCAGCCTCCGGGTAGCTGGGATTACAGGCACGCACCACCGTGACTGGCTAATTTTTTCCATTTTTAGTTGTTTGGATAATTTCTTCCTATTTTTAGTAGAGATGGGGTCTTGACTCCTGATCTCAAGCAATCCTCCTGCCTCGGCCTCCCAGAGTGCTAGGATTACAGGCGTGAGCCACCATGCCTGGCTGATGCACGGAAGTTTCAAATTTTGACAAAGTACAGTCTATGTATTTTTTGTTTTGTCACTTATGCTTTTGGTATCCTAAGAAGGCCTTGCCAAACCCAAGGTCACAAAGGTTTGCTCCAGTATTATTTATGAGTTTTATAGTTTTAGGTCTTACATTTAGGCCTATAATCCAGTTTGAGTAAATGTTTGTATACAGTTTGAAGAAGTTTGAACTTTATGCTTTTACATATAGCTATCCAGCTGTCTCAGCACCATTTGTTGACGAGACTATACTTTCCCCTTTGAATTGTCTTTATACCCTTCTCTATAAATGTGACAATTTATTTCTGGACTCTCAATTCTATTCCATTGATCTATATGCCTATTCTTATGCCAAGACCACACTGTCTTGACTACTGTACTTATAAACATTCTTAAATGGTCTTTACAAGGGCCTCTCCCATGTCATACTTCCCCGGACATGGGGGATCCAGCTCCTGCTCAACCTGTCCAGAACTGATAAAACCCACAGGACTTAACACAGAGGCAAACTGGAAGTCACACTACACAGGGACACTTCCACAACCTTGGACACATCCAACTCCCATGAAAACAACTCACTAAGATGCAGTCAAAATTTGTAAACCATATGAGGGAGAGTCAGTGGACTAACAAATGGGACCACTGCTAGAATTAACAGAATAATCTCAAAGACACTTTAAAATAAATATATTTAAATATCCAAAGAGATAAAGAATATAGAAACCACAAGGCAAGAACAGGCTAAGAGACTTTAAAAAATACAGTCACTGAAAGAAACTGATATTATGTCAGCTTTCTCTCATCTTGTGTCATTTCCACCAACAGTATAATTCATTCGAGATCAACTATGTCCTAATCACATACTGGGCACTGGAGATACAATGGCAAAGAAGAAACAGCTATAGCCCGCAAGGAGCTTATATTTCTCTTTTTCTTATTTTAACGTAGGATAATACATTGATTTCCAGATGAACTTTTTTCTTTTTGTCACATGAAATTTTATAAATAAATTAGATATTTCTCAGATCTTTAAATTTAGCAGAAGGTAGCAAACATCAAAGCAAACCATTCTTCTCTCTTTCCTTCTCTAAGCTCCCAGTAATTGTTGTTTTGCTTTGGTGCATTGTTTGGGAGTTTAGGAAAGTTTTGCTTAGTTGTTGGGGACTATAACACGGAAGGGCTGAAGGAGCAGAGACTGAAGACTAATTGCTATGTGACAGTAAGGTAAGATAACTGTAAATAGCTTAGTCATAGCTCTGCCTCAGCCTAGCCTAGCTTCCCTTCTCTACTGCCATGAAGGTAGTCCATAATTAACTTTAATCAAGTTTTTTTTATTACAGAGTACTCGTACAAAATAAATGACTTGGATGACATCATTTGTTGTAGGATGTTGAACACCAAAGCATTAATTCAGACAGGCCAGCAGCTGGCACAGAAAGATCTTAGTTTATGCTTTTAGTGTATCATTGTAATGGGATGGTCTCTTTACTTTTGTTACCAACTGTGGCTAATGGTACAATCATGAAGCAAAGTAGTCATGCCTTCTGCTCACTGGAACTTGGTCTCAGAAGAGAAGAAAAATATTTCTGTGGAACAGAAAACAAAAGGGTGTTTTTTTTTTTCTTTTTTAATTTGTAGTTGCTCAAATAGTCTTAGTTCAATTTCTTTTCTAAAAAATTATTGTTATTATTTTTCGTGATGGGGTCTCATTATGTTGCCCAGGCTGGTCTTGAACTCCTGGGCTCAGGGGATCCTCCTTCCTCAGCCTCCTGAATAGCTGGGACTACTGGTGTATACCCAAAAAGAAGTGGGGTTTTTTTTGTTTTTTTTTTTTTAGATAAGTAAAAACCATGATTAAGCTATGATATTTTAAAAAATCCCTTAAATTATCTAAAAATAGTTTTATAAGCGCAAATGGTTTCCTTTCTACAGCTCATGAACTGTCTAGTTAATTTGAAACAAAGATAGGGCAAACTCTAGGTACCTTATGGTCCTTGTTTTCTCTGTGCTTGTATTGAGTCTTTTCTTTTTTCCCAAATAAAAGAAATATTTTAGTAGCTGCACTGGAGACCCTTAGGTAGTTGAGCTACCGGTTGTAAAAAACTTTATATTAATAGCAGCCAGGAAATATGGCCAAATATTTATTTGGCAAAAATTCAATGTTAAAATGAGGCAAATTAGTTGTTACACTTGTTCAAAAACTTTGACTCTAAGTGGCTTTCCTAAACTATTTTCCAAAATCAAAAAGATCTCATAAGCTTAGGTAGAAATATTTCACTTAAAAGGAGATATCGTAATACAAAAACCTTTGAGAAACAATAGCATAAATTTATACTCACATTTAAAACTGCAAAGAAATGATATTCCAGAATATGCAAAACTATAGAGAAAGAATCCTTAGGGAAATGCGAACCAAAGCCACCATGAGATACCATCTCACACCCATTAGGATGGCTATATTAAAAAACCCAGAAAATAGGGCCAGAAGCTGTGGCATATGCCTGTAATCCCAGCACTTTGGGAGGCCAAGGTGGGAGGATCATTTGAGTGCAGTAGTTCAAGGCCAGCCTAGGCAAAATAGCAAACCCACTCCATCTCCACATACACTCACACAAATTAGCCAGGAGTGAGGCCACGTACCTCTAGTCCTCGCTACTCAGGAGGCTGAGGCAGAAGGATCCCTTGAGCCCAGGAGTTCAAGGCTGCAGTGAACCATGATTGCACCACTGCATTCCAGGCTGGGTGACAGAACAAGACCCTGTCTCTAAATAAATAAATAAATTTAAGCACCCTCTCCTGAAAATAACAAGTATTGGTGAGAAAGTAGAGAAACTGGAACTCTTGCACACTACTGGTAGAAATATAAAATGGTACAGCCACTGCGGAAAACACTATGGGGGTTCTTCAAAATATTACCATATGTCCAGCAATTCCACTTCTGTGTACATACCTGAAAGAATTGAAAGCAGAATCTCAAGAAGATATTTGTACATCCATGTTCATAGCAGCACTATTCACAATAATAGCAGCAACCCAACTGTCCATCAGTGGATGAATGGATAAGCAAAATATGATAACATGTACAATGAAATATTATTCAGCCTTAAAAAGGAAGGAAATTCTGCAATGTGCTACAACATGGGTGAACCTTGAGGACACTATGCTAAGTGAAGTAAGCCAGTCACCAAAAAATGAATGCTTTATGATTCTACTTAGATGAAGTACTTAGAGTAGTCAAATTCACAGAGATAGAAACTAGAATGGTGGTTGCCAGGTGCTGCAGGAAAGAGGGAATGGGAGTTATTATTTAATGGGTATACTTTCAGTTTTACAAAATGAAAAAGAGCTTATGGAGATAGATGGTGGTGATGGTTGTACAACATTAAAATTGTATTTAATACCACTGAATTGTACAATTAAAAATGTTCAAGATGATAAATTTTATGTATGTCTTACCATAATAAAAAATTACAAAGACAGTAAAAAGATCAGTAGTTGCCAGGGGGTAAGGAGGAGGGAGGGACAAATAGGTAGAACAGATTTCTAGGGCAGTGAAAATATTCTATATGACACAATGATAGAAATAATTATACATTTGTCCGAACCCACAGAATATACACCAAGAGTAAACGTAAACTATGAAGGAGGCGTTAATGATGTTAATGTAGGTTCACTGATTGTAACAAATGTATCACTCTGAATATTGATAGTGTAGGAGGTTGGGGGATACGGGATTTTGGGAAATCTCGACTTTCTCTGCTCAATTTTGCTGTGAACATGAAACTGCTCTAAAAAATAAAATCTATGTAAAACACTGCAAAGGAAAGAACTAAGTAAGGCAAACATGACATGCTAGCTTTTGCTCATGTCCTAGCTTCAAGTTCATATCACAATCTAGACAGTCATTTTCTGGCCTGTAAATTCGCCCAATCAGGACCATGTATGAGCTGATTTGTGCAAATTCTATGAACTTTCCATTTTGAATTTGTACCTGAAGTCAAATAATGGAAGTGATTAAGTCCTTCAGGCAAGATCAGCCAATAATTCATAAAGCTTCAAACTATTTTGATTTTTCTGCTCAAGAATAAATTCAAAATATCCTAATTCTATTAACATGAGAATAAAAGCTTTATTTTTAAAGAGGCTTATTTAAAATGAAGATACAAATAAAAGCCTTAAAAAGAAAGTTTTCTATTTTGACTTGGAAGATATGGAATCTCTGTTGAAGCAGATGATTCTTTTTCTCTGCAAGTTTGTAAAAAGCCAATGGTTTAATGCTAAATCTTCAGTCAGAATAGGCGGGGCTCTGCTGTAGTTAAAAACAAAAAAAGCACATTCAAATCTCAGTGGTTTAACATAATAAAAATTTACTTTTTGATCATATAAAGTCCACTGTGGATCTAGCTGATCTCTATGTGGTCACTCAGCAATCAAGGCCACTTTGATATTGTGGCTTCACCATCTCAGTTGAGGCCTGCTCTATAATGCCGTGGCAGAGGAAAGGGGTTTGTCACTGACCTAGTCTGGAGTTGACACACACTACTTCCATTCTTGTTTAGCTGGTCAGAACTAGCCACTGTTAACCTATAAGAGGGCTGGGAAGTGCAGTTTTCCTTATGCTAGAAAAGAAAGCAGTACAGATATTGGTAAACACTAATAACATCACCAAAATTTTTGCATCTGTATATCAAGGCTGAATACAGAATGCTAACTTTTAAATCATAACAGAATTTCTGGTAAGAACTGAAATAAAATCTATATCTGAGGATCTAACAATTCTAGCATAGATTTTGGAGAATCTAGCAAGAAAAAACAAATAAGTTAACATGCTCATTAAACTGGTTATTCCAAATATGCCAACTTCAGTGAAGCTGACAAGTGACAGATGAGCAATAACAGCTAGCTTCTTTAAGTCTTAAACTTCTATAGCCAATGAAAACCATGAACTTTAGATACCACAGTAAGCAAGCTCTCATTAAGGTGTGAAGTTTGCAATTTGCAATCATACCTCACATCAGCAGAGATGGGGCAGTAGGAAAGTATGTAGGTGCAGGCAATTCTATCAGAAAAGAGCTTCAGGGCTTCTCAAGTACTGGTAGGTATTTGTTGAGCCCCTTATATACTGTGTGCTATATATAAGACAACTTTAGCCTGGATAATGATTAACAGAATGCACAGCTGACCCACATATAAAAGTAGTTTAAAAACAAAAAGCAAGAAAAACTGTATGTGTCACAACTAAAAAAAAATTAATTCTTTACCTCACTTTTCCCTACCCCAATCCCACCAAAGGTGAATTAGTTGATCTCCATTGAATGAGGTTAAAATTGTCCACTTAGGTATAGAGAAATGCTTATCGAGTATGATTTTAATTTCAGTATAATTGATATTGACCTCTACTGCTGATAACTAACCAGCTCTAATGGTAAAACTGCGTAATTCTTAAGATTATTTCTAGCCCCAAACAGCAAAATCACGTTTACTACAAAAGCAATTAAAACGTGTCAGCTGTACATTCAATTATAACATGATTTTTATTTTTTAAAAAAAAGCAAAATAAGAATATGCAGCAAGAATAATTTAACAGTCTTGAGAACATTCACTACCCAAATAAACAAGTGGATGAGGCAAGATAATGTACAATACAACAAAATGTGCTAAATTCAAGGTTTATCTGGAACATTAAAGAAAAGCAAACATATAAAAAGATAGGACATTTCATTTTTAATTAGTCAAAAATGAAAAGGGCTCTGGACAATGTCAAATTCCACTCACCATAATGCTACTACATTATGCTATACATTAAATATAATTACTATCTATACATATGAAAAAATATAAAGTTCTATTTCATACAATAAAACCCTTTATAGAAACCATTTTAAAATTAAGTAGAACTTCTCAGCATTAATATGTGAGGTATAAGTTCTTCTAAAGGTTCCTTTAAAGGTTTTCAAAGAAAATGCTAAACCTAAAAACACTGTCCTTTCTGTCAGTTCCCAAATTAAATCTACTTAGAACAAAAACAAAAATTGATAGCTCAGTCACATACTACTTAAATAATAAAATCCTCCATTTTTTCAAGTATGGAAATAGAACTCAAATATTCCACAATACCATACTAAACAGATGGAGTATTTAGAAAAGATTCTGTTGTCATATGGCACAATATTAACGTTTTATTTTTTAATACCTTTTGAAATAAATACCATGTTTTTGTTGTTTTTCTTCTAAAAGGCCAAAATTATAATCTATATTAAGATAATTTTGACTGTGGTAAGACTTAAGAGTGTAAAATACAACATCAATATTTTATCACAAAAGTAAAGCTGGTAACAAATTATAAAAGGGTCAGGTACTCTACTCAGACATACTCAGGGATTAAAGCTCATCATGATAGAAATAGTCATCATGGAGCTGTCTGCCATAATCTGTGGCTTCACTGCTAAGAAACAAGTCCTGGTTTTCCAGAATCTCTTCTTCAGAAAGCTTTTTGTCACCATCCAAATCCATTTCATCAATTAGATGAAGAGCCTTTAAAACAAAATAAAAAGGTGTCAAGTGTTATAAGCATTTTCAGTAAGACGTTCACAATTTAATGTGATTTGACTTGTCAAAACTATCCAGGTGTACAAGTACTATCACTGTCTAAGTATCTAAAAATATTACACATTGTAACTGGTTCTGTCTACTGCTCTTCTCATTAGCTCCTTTCTTAATTTCTACTGGGTTCTGCCTCCGCTCCAATCAAATCCATTCCAGGATATATTAAGGTAAATCAAAATTATTATAACCAACTTGGAGCCTCCATAGGTAAATACAAATTATTATTCTATTCACTGTACTATCAAATTAATACATGATACAATCTTATTTCCTCATCTCCCTGACAACTAAACAGTTCATAAATTCAAAACATAGCAATGCATCAATCCTAAATAACTCCATTATTTCTTTCTTTGGCTTAAGATTTTAAACTTCTTTTCCTATCAACAGCACCAAATTTCAGGAGGGGAAGAGGCTGGGAAGAAATGGTCATTCTGTAACACTCACCTCTTCTTGTGCAATACCCTGGTTATTGGGCACTACCCAAGATAACAGTTCTTGGGGATCAAGCCTGCCATCGTTATCTTTGTCATAATCATTCATGAATCTGTCTTTCTCAACAAGTATCCATTCTGGATCTTCATTTGCAGCTTAATATAAAAAAACACAAATATACATACACAAGAATATCATATGTATCCAATAAGAAGTTTGGTATATCCCTAGAATAAAGGAAGTGAATTTAAAGTTTACTACAAAAAGGAAAGCCCAATGGAACAGAATTACTTAACCGAAAAGTCCTGAAAATAAGTACAAATATATAGTAATTTTCAAAAGTGACACTTAAGTCTAAACAACTCATAGTTTTAAAATCATTGCATATTATCACAAACTAGTAATTTTGTTAACTGCTGCTACTTGTTCTGGTATCTAGTTTTCCCAAATGTGAGTTGGGTAACGTTTTTATGTACATCATGCGACTATAAAAATCGTCATACATGTTCTCACAGAGAAAACTGATGTGTAATTTTAAAGTGACATTCACAATATGTAAAACTGGTGACCAATTTTAAAATGACATTATTTTAAGTAACAATTCTGAAAATAAAACCAGCTGCTTATAGAAACGCAAACTCCTAATTTCAAATAGTTTTTCATCTTCTACAGTTTACACCAGTGTAGTATTTTGTGTTCCTTTCTCTTTTACGATCTATATGTGAAGGTATAGGATTCTGTTTAAAAATATCAACCATTACTCCCTTCCTCATTTGAATTGATAATTACATTATATTTGTTTGAAAAATGTTTGAATCTAGACATGAAAGTGTAAGTGAACAAGACTATTCTCAGGTAAGCTTTGAACTTTGTTGAACTTGTATTACATTTGTTAACTCGTATTACAGTTAACTTAGTAGAACAAGGAGAAATCTCGCACAATTCCTCTTGCTACATTTTCCTGTCAATGAGAGCTCTCCATGAGCAAGGCTGTCTTTCAATTTCTTTCTTCTTTAATTTCGTTTTTTTCCTCCTTCCACATTCCCCTAGGTGACTTACTTGGATCCCGCCTGTAATCACCAAGAAATTCTTCCAAACTAACAAATCCATCACCATTTTTGTCATGTTCTTCTAAAGCCTCTTGAATGACAAATTCCTGTTGCATGTTCACGAAAAAAAAAAATAGTCACAAAATTTGGAATCCCACCACCATCTGATTCAATCTTACTACAGAACTTTTTTAGGAATAATCATTTCAGTCATCCATACTTTCAGGACAATCTTTCTAAACACTGAAATTTAGAAGCAAGAATAAAACCCCAAGTATTATACTAAGTAGCTTTAAATTCAACATCCTTAAGCTTCTGATTTGTGAAGAAATCCACTTTCACTCTCTTAAACCACCTCAACATTAAACTCATGCTCCTGTTTTCTGCACATACCCCTCCCTCTTAAGAATGACATCTCTTACGACAACTCCATTTGCCCTCCAATCCATTAACAACTCTAAAAGAACACTTACCTTAGGTTACTTTGCATAGAACTGTTGTTGCCCTACCTCCAGACCTGCAATGTGACAGCCCTCCAAAAAACCTCAACCTCCTTTGCTTCCCCTTCTACCAAACCTACCCCCATCCATCCCAAACTGCCTCCAAATCTGTTCTTCACTCTTACCATGGCTTCTTACCAAATAACCAATCCTTTTCCCTGACCATAAGAGTAGACGCTTTCTAGCTTGATGACCTGTTGGGCTGCTTCAGTACTGCCCTCACTACCTTCCCACCTCCTCTTGTGCCTTTTTCGTATGACAATCCCCATCCTGTTTATCAGACCCACATCACTTTCTCCTTCTTTCTTCCACAACCAAAAAGTCTCAAAAGGAAGACACAAAAACATAAACTTCATAATTATAAATTAATTTTTGCCATTTCAGTAGGCCCTCATTGCAGCTTAGAAGTCTGCCTCTGCCTCAGTTTCCTTAACATGCTCTCTACGGCTGTTTTTTGAAATCTCCACCTCTCCTTTCTTGGGACCTCACTGCAACCCTCCCCAACATACTCTTGCAAACAGTCTCCTATTTTTCCAAACATAACACAAGTCTTCTGAAATGCCTCCTTGTTTATCAGCATTGCATCCTCCACTCTTAGTTGCCTCTATGTTTAAGCCTATTCCTCTCACCTTCTCTTCAGTCTCAGGAGTTAAAGCTATCTCTCCTCTAGAGCAAAGCCGTTAACTATCCTCCTTCATCCCAAACTGTACCACTTTCTCAGTGCTTTCTTTCACTCTTAGCTCCTGCCCCTGTCTAGCCTTCAATCTCTTCCCCTTCAGCTCCTTCTTCTACTGCCTTTAAGCACATTCAAGTCCTCAGGACTTTGGGGCACTCTTTAACTACAATCCTGGTTCTTTTCTTCTTCCCTGCCTCATAGGTTACACCTACTATTCTCATTTCCTCACTATCCACTGTCTCCCTCACAAGACCTTTCAATTCAGATTCTAGCATCACAACTGTAATGAAAATATATTCTCAAAAGTCTCTGATTCTAGACAATCCAGGGGCTTTATCTATACTGGTATGACATGGCACTTAAATACAAGTTTTTGTTTTAAACAGAACTAACATCTCTTCCGATTTTTTTTTCTATTTTCTTTTCAAGTTGGTTTTTTAAAACAAATATTACAGATCTTATATACAGAAATTGGGATCCTAGCCTAGGGATCCAAAGATTAGTTCTAGAGGGAGTATCTGAGAATCCTCTAAATTTATAATTCAGTATTTTATGTGTAATTTTTCTGGGACAGAGTCCATAGTTTCTATCATATTCTTAAGGGAGTCTGTGATCCAATGAAAATTAAGAACCACTGATCAAGATGATTATTCCTCCATTCAAATATAATCCTCTTGGGAAACAATAGACTTATTTCAATAATGCTGCCATGATTAAATGAGTTTTCAGAACTACATAAGTGTAAATATCAAGTTAAATTCTGACTTTTAATCCACAATAGAATCACTTAGATGATCTTGTACTCTTGCCTTTTCCTATAACAAATATATCCTTCAAAGGGAAAAAGAGATACACAAAAACAATTAAGGTGAATAGAAATTAAGGAAGCAGCTCTGAACGAGACACCACTTTATGGTCACACATCTTATGTGCTGCCATCAACTTGAACACAGCACAAAAAGCACAATCAAGTAGAGCCATCCTGACATACTCCATTCTGTCAAAGGCACTACTTTCATCCTTGTTAAACAAGCTAAAAACCTCAGGGTCATCTCCGACCCTCTCATTCCCTTAATACTTATTTAGTAAGTCAACAGTCCTGTTTATGCTTTCTTCAAAATGTTGCTCGAATCTATTTCATTCCATTGCCATTTTGTACTCCAGGGCCATATCACATGATGCCTAAATTATTTCATTGCTTTTTATGGTCATTCCCTTCTTGGATCTTCAATTGTTTCCTATTCTCCAGAGAATCTAGTTCTAGCATACTCTGTCTGCCATCCTAGGGCTCAATTAGCTTGTCCCAACTTAATTTTGGCATTAAATCATGCCCAGCACTGTTCTTAAACTAGGCCATGTATTTTGTGCCAAGTGAGAAATAAGAAGCTTCACAATGGCAAGAGAATGGCAGTAACTTGCCACTGAGCTATGGAGAAAAATGTTTCTGCAGCCTCGTTATTCAAGACAGCATGACCCAATAAACAAAGAGCTACATCTTCCCTTCCTGAAATACCCAGGAAACCAAGCCACACAGCTGGAGGCTGATGCCATGCAACAGATCTCAATATAAATGTTTAGTCTCTTTTTTGCTGTTACATTAATCTCTACTCCCCAGTGTGACTGTTTTGGCACTGAAGAAGCTTGCCAAATCATAGTAGGGATTCAATCAATGTTGAGTTAAACTTAGAATTCAACAAAAGTTTTGAAGAGATAGTACTTCTTTGAAGTACTAAAGGGTAAGAGGACTCATTATGTCTAAACTTGCAAAGACATTAGAAGTTATTAGCAGCTGCATACCCCCACCACCCGATGAAAAGTGATCCAAACATGATGTGTTTTTCCAGACCAAAAGCTTTCATAAGCAATACCATAAATTAAACAAAAGTCCTAGTGTTACTAACACTGAAAAACCAGAGAAAGTCTGAAAGTTACAAAAGGGTAAGTAAGGCAATAAAGGTAGTGCAGTTATGAGAGAAAATAGCCAGAGGAAGTTGTTCACATATAGTACAAAAATTAAAAAATTCAGTCCTTCACCTTCTCCCTCCCACTAAACAACCTTGACACCACTAGAAAGCCTCCTAATCTTAAGTGAGGATAATTCTGGGTCCTTTTGAATCTTCCTGTCTCTTAAATTCTGGTTGTTATATAATTCATTTTAATGACTTAGTAAAAGATTTTGAAGGTTTGGTTACTCAATAATTCTCTTAAGATTTTCTTCCTTACCGTCATATAATAAACTTCTTCAGGATGCTCAAAAGCAATAAATTCTTCAAGATTTAAAGCAGGATCTGAATCTTGGTTAGCTTTTTCAAATCGCTTCTTGTCCTTTAAATGAAGCTTTGAAAATTAAAAAATTTTGAACATGTTTAAAGGTATCACTAGTGCCATAATTATCACTTAAAACACTTTGAAAAATACAAACTATGTGAATTTTAAAGTACAATCTCATACATTATCTCATTTATCTTCAAATCATCCCTTTGAAGGTAGGATGAGCAAATAATAACATACATTATTTTTGTTATTATTTGAGGAGTACAGCGACACAGCTCTAGAGTCATACACACCCAGATCTGAATTCCAGCAATGCCACTTACTAGCTGTGGTACTCAGGGAAAACTGCTTAACCTCCCTGTTTTCCTCATTTATAAAACTGGGATAAAAAAACTTCTATTAAAGCAATTGGAATGAGAATCCCTATCCCACAATTAGTAAACATTAAGTGTTTAATAAGTGATATATATTACCATTATTGATAAGAAAAACTGAGATTAAATGATTTGATAAAAAGTCAGAAATATAGCTAAAAAAAATACTGAATTCGGGTCCTCCCTGTTCTTTCTACAGTACTGTTCAGTTTTCCTTAATAATTAATCTCAATACTTTTTTGAATGACCAAAAAGCAATAAATTCAGACCATGTATTAAATCTTGACAGGGCTTTTAAAATTTGTTGCTGAGGCCAGCATGGTGGCACATGCCTGTAATACTAGCACTTTGGGACACTGAGGCAGGAGGATTGCTTGAGCCCCAGAGTTTGAGGCTGCAGTGAGCTATGATGACATGCTGCACTCTGGCCTGGGCAACGGAGTGAGATTCTGTCTTAAAATATATATATATGTTTCTGGTCTTCTAAATGACTTTTCAAAAGTACATCGTCATGTTTCAGAAAAATAGTCCTCTTATGTTGAGAATCTCATACTATTAGTATTTGTACCTCATATTTGGAAGCCTATTCTGAGTAGGCTCTTTATAGTGATAATTCTGTATGTTCAGACATAAACACATCAAAAGTTTAAATGGATCCCATTATAAGGCCAAATAAACACACATCCTTTTCTACTTTCTTTCCCATCATCTTCTCCTTTTTTTTAAGTATGCTCAAGTAGTAAAATGCCTCAGGAGCTATTAGGGACAAGGCTGCTTTTGATAAATTTTTCAAAGTAATTCTGTAACCAAGAGCCTTGGAAGCCAATAGTGCTATATTGCTAACCCTGCATAATTTCTATTTTTGAGAATTTATGGGAATAGCTTTCCTTCCTATAAACTGATGTATATTAAATTGCACATTTTTTTAAAAGCACAATTTCAAATATTTTAGAAGCTTTTAATTTATGTGTTTCAATGTTGAGTAGAAATGCTCTTTTCAGTTTCCTAGAATAATAGAGGTCATTTACCTAAACACTAGTTCTTTTACAATGATTGATTTACAGTGGAGACGCGCATCTCTTTTCCCAAAGAATGTGTCTTATAAACACCTAGACTTCACACGCCAGCTATGCTCACCCAATCAAGACAGAAGAGAAAAAAAAATAACTTATTTCCAAATAGCTGCTGTTAACTTAATGTTTCATAATTTTAAATAACTAGACCACATAATTTGCATTTTACGTTAGGGTTTAACCTGGGGGGAAAGCAGACAAGAATTTAAGGTACTTTGTTGAGTCAATCAAGTTCTTTTTGAATGAACCACTGTTCAAAGTACCAAGTGCTTAGATTTCCTTATGAAAGAACCCTTCAATTTGGAGCAAAAAGGTCCATGGTTCAACAGAGGGAGCTAAATTTGGCCAAATTTGCCTAGGGAAAGAAAGGATCTCTTTCAACAAGCTGAGATTGCTTTAAAAAAAAAAAAAAGTTTTTTTCTGGTTCACATTTCATAGTTATTTGAAGAACACAATTTAATAGTAGCCATATTAAATTTTAAAAAGCCAAAAACAGAAAGACTGTTTTTTCAAAGTAGCAAATTCCTAAAAAATAACAAAAAAGATGGTCAGTTTCATAAAGCCTCAACACTCTGTTTCCTTCTGTATAAAAACCTTGTATTCTAATCAAGGGTGGAAAGTGTTACATACAGTCATGAGAAGAAACTACCATAATCACTCATTTTTATATTGTGACAGAAACTTATGAGGAACAAAACTGCCATCTTTTGGTAGACTAACGATTTTACATGAGGAAATACATAATCTGTGATAGAACACAAATCTAGGTCTCAAAAATTCTGATGTGCCACATGCAGGGTTATATCTTACACAAATAAATACTGCTTATATATGCACGTTCAGCAGCTGACTTCTGAAGTTAAGAGCACTTGAACTTTTTCCAGATAGGTCCCGAAACTTTAATTATCCTGCTTAAAAGTGCTGACTATAATTGTTCATCATATTATAAAGAAATGCTTTTTCAGAGATTTAAAAGCCTGAAAGGGTCAGGTTGTTTCTATTCTCTCTATATGGAAACTTATTGAATATAAGATAAATTTCAGTTATCAGGTTGACTTCTGTTTTTTAACAGACCTCCATATGAAAAATTTAACTTTATTCAGACATCCAAATTACTTTTACGATTATTTTATTTATGGTATACTGTTTGGTCTGTAACTTTGAGACTGATTCCTTCCTCATCCATTATTTTTTATTTAAAAAAAATTTTATTTTTAATTATTTTGGATACACAATAGTTGTACATATTTTGGGCGTACATGTGATATTTTGATACAATGTTTAATGACTGAATCAGGGTAACTGGGATATCCATAACCCGAAGCAATTATCATTTCTTTGTGTTAGAACACTCCTATTACAACTACTCTTTATTTTTTTATTTTGAGGAATAATGTACATCGTTTCTGGGTTCATCTTTACATTCCATATCAATTTTTAGGAGGTTATTTTATTTTCTTTAGAGGTAAGGTCTCACTATGTTGCCCAGGCTGGCCTCGAACTCCTGGGCTTCGAGATCTTTCCACCTCAGCCTCCTCAGTAGCTGGGACTATATAGGCTGACACAGAAAGTTACGTTATCAAATTCTAAAAAAGTATGATTAGAACTTCACGAAGATAGAGACATATTCCTAGATGGTCAAAGAATAACCAAGAGGACTTCCATTGAAAAATGTTCATTTTAGGGATCCATCAATTCCTTTAGGCTATTAAGATTCATCTAACTCATTCTTTTAAAGGTAGAGTCTTATAATCAACAGGTACTAACCAGAGAACATAGCATTAAAACCAGACATCTTTTGAAAGAACTGTTCATTGGCCGGGTGCGGTGGCTCACACCTGTAATCACTCTGGGAGGCCAAGGCAGGAGAATCGCTCAAGGTCAGGAGTTTGAGACCAGCCTGAGAAAGAGTGAGACCCTGTCT
>VBSM01001118.1:1413040-1439569 GCA_008086735.1 Cheirogaleus medius
GTAGAGACAGGGTCTCACTCTTGCTCAGGCTGGTTTTGAACTCCTGACCTTCAGCGATCTGCCCGCCTCAGCCTCCCAGAGTGCTAGGATTATGGCCGTGAGACACTGCACCCGGTCCACCATTGTTTTTTGTAGTTGAGTAGTATTCCATGGTATACATATAGCACATTTTATTAATCCGCTCATGAACTGATGGATACTTGGGTTGTTTCCATATCTTTGTAATTGTGAATTGTACTGCCATAAACATTCGAGTGCAAATGTCATTATTATAGAATGTCTTTCTTTCCTTTGGGTAGATGCGTAATAGTGGGATTGCTGGATCAAATGATAGTTCTATTTTTAGCTCTTTGAGATATCTCCAAATTACTTTCCACAGGGGTTGTACTAATTTGCAGTCCCACCAGCAGTGTGAGAGTGTTCCTATCTCTTCACATCCTCACCAGCATTTGTTGTTTTAGGACTTTTTGATAGAGGCCATTCTCACTGGAGTTAGGTGATATCTCATTGTGGTTTTGATTTGTTTTTCCCTAATGATTAGAGATGTTAGCACTTTTTTATATGTTTACTGGCCATTATTCTGTTTTCTTCTGAAAAGTTTCAGTTGCTGTCTTTTGCCCACTTTTTGATGGGGTTGTTTGATTTTTCTTGTTAATTTTCTTAAGTTCTGTATATATTCTTGTTATCAGCCCTTTATCAGATGTGTAGCATGAAAATATTTTCTCCCATTCTGTAGGTTGTCTATTTGCTCTAATGATAGTTTCCTTGGCTGTGCAGAAGCTTTTTAATTTGATCAGGTGTCATTTGTTTATTTTTGTTGTTGCTGTGATTGCTTTGGGGGTCTTATTTATAAATTCTTTGCCTAGGCTGATGTCTATAAGAGTTTTCCCAACATTTTCTTCTGGAATTCTTAAGGTTTCACACCTTAGATTTAAGTCTGTTATCCATCATGAGTTGATTTTTGTGAGAGGTGAGGGGAGGGATCCAGTTTCAATCTTCTGCTGTGGGTATACAGTTTCCCCAGCACCATTTATTAAATAGAGATTTTTTTCCTCAATGTATATTTTTATCTGCTTTGTCAAAGATTAGATGACAATATGAGGATGGTTTTATATCTGGGTTCTCAGCCCCGTTCAAAAGGTCTATATCTCTGTTCTTCTGCCAACCATGCTGTTTTGGTTACTATAGCCTTGCAGTAAAGCTTGAAGTCTGGCAGACTGATGCCTCCCAATTTGTTCTTTTTGCTTAAGATTGCTTTGGCTATATGAGGTCTTCTCTAGTTCCATATCAAGTGTAGAATTATCTTTTTCTATACCTGTAAAGAATGAATATGGTATTTTAATAGGGATTGCATGAATTTTGTAGATCACTTCAGGTAGTGTGGACATTTTAACAATATTGATTCTGCCAACCCATGAGCATGGTAGGGGGTTCCCTCTGTTTACATCTTCTACATTTTCTCTTCTTAGTGTTTTGTAGTTATCTCTATATAGGTCTCTCACCTCCTTCATTAAATTATCCTTAAATATTTAATTTTCTTTGATGCTATTATGAAAGGTGTTGCATCTTTGATTTGATTTTTAACTTGACTGTTATTGGCATATATGAATGCCACTGATCTGTGTGCATTCATTTTGTATCCTGAGACTTTACTGAATTCATTTATTAATTTCAGGAGTGTCTTGGTTGAATCCTTGGGGTTTTTCTAGATATAATATCATATCATCAGCAAAGAGTGAGAGTTTCACATCTTCTGTCCCCCTTTGGACACTCTTAATTCCTCTTCTTGTCTGATTGCTGTGGCAAGGACTTCCAGCACTATGTTGAATAGAAATGGAGATAGTGGGCAACCTTGCCTGGTTCTGATTCTAAGTGAAAATGCTTTGTATTTTTCACTGTTCAGTATGATATTGGCTGT
Organism: Cheirogaleus medius; assembly: GCA_008086735.1. Taxonomy (NCBI): domain Eukaryota; kingdom Metazoa; phylum Chordata; class Mammalia; order Primates; family Cheirogaleidae; genus Cheirogaleus; species Cheirogaleus medius. The sequence goes on from VBSM01001118.1 coordinate 1,414,959, forward strand.
GGGTTTATCATACATGGCTTTAATAATTTTAAGGTATGTCCCATCTATGCCTATTTTGTTAAGAATTTTTATCATAAAAGTGCACTGCATTTTGTCAAATGCTTTTTCTGCATGTATTGAGAGAATCACATGGCCTTTGTTCTTGCTTTTATTTATGTGGTAAATTGCATTTATAGATTTGCATATGTTGAACCAGCCTTGCATCTCTGGGATGAAGCCCACCTGGTCATGATGAATTATTTTTTTGATGTGCTCTTGGATTTGGTTTGCTAAGATTTTGTTAGGGATTTTTGTATCTATATTCAAGAGGGATATTGGTCTGTAGTTTTCTTTTTTTGTTGTGTCCTTTCCTGGCTTTGGTATCAAGGTGATAATGGCTTTGTAGAATGAGTTGGGGAGGATACCATCCTTCCCAGTGTTGTGGAATAATTTCTGCAGTATAGGTATGAGTTCTTCTTTGGAAGTTTGGTAAAATTCAGTTGTGAACCCATCTGGTCTGGGACTTGTTTTTGTTGGAAGATTTTTAATTGGTGCTTGAATTTCTGTGCTTGATATTGGTCTGTTCAGGAATTCTATTTGTTCCTGATTGAGCCGAAGGAGGTTATATGTTTCTAAGAATTTGTCCATTTCCTCCATGTTTTATAGTTCTGGGGCCTATAGATTTTTATAGTATTCAAAGATAATGTTTTGTATTTCCATGATGTCTGTAGTGACCTCTCCTTTTTTATTTCTAATTGAGCTAATTAACATCCTTTCCTTTCTAGTTTTTGCCAATCTAGCAATAGGGTTGTCAATTTTGTTTATCTTTTTGAAAAACCAACTTTTGGTTATATTAATATTCTGTATAGTTCTTTTGTTCTCAATTTCATTTAGTTCTGCTCTGATCTTACTTATTTCTTTTCTTCTGTTAAGTTTAGGATTGATTTGTTCTTCCTTTTCCAATTCCTTGAGACAGGTTATTACTTTGTTGATTTGTGAATTTTCTGTCTTTTGGATGTGAGCATTTAATGCTATTAGTTTTCCTCTCAGGGATGCTTTTGCTGTATCCCACAGAATTTTGACAACTTGTGTCCCCGTTATCATTTAGTTTGAAGAATCTTTTGATTCCCATCTGGATCTCTTCCTTGTGACCCAATAGTCATTCAGCAATAGAGTGTTTAATTTCCATGACTTTGTGGTGAGTGTTTGTTTCTGTTGGAATTTATCTCTAATTTTATACCACTATAGTCTGAGAAGATACATGGTATAATTTCTATTTTTTAAAATTTGGTGATATCTGATTCGTGGCCTAGGATGTAACTGATTTTAAAGAAAGTTCCATTCACTGATGGGAAGAATGTATGTTCAGCTTTATTTGGGTGGAATGTTCTGTATATGTCTGATAGATCCATTTGTTCTAGAGCTCTGTTTAAGTCCATTGCTTTTTTACTTATTTTCTTCTTGGAGGATCTGTCCAGTTCAGTCAATGGAGTATTGAAATCCTCAGCTACTATGGCATTACTGTTTATCATGTTATTTAGATCAAATAGGGTTTGCTTTATATATTGGAGTGCTCTTGTGTAGCGTGCATAAATATTAATAATTGTTAAGTTTTGTTGGATTTTTCCCTCCACCATTATATAGTTACCATCTTTGTCTTTCTTTATTTTGTTATTTTAAAGTTTATGTTATCTGGTATAAGACTAGCTACCCAGCTTTCTTTTGGTTTCCATTTTCCTGGAAGTTTATTTTCCAACACTTCACCTTGAGTCTGAAAGCATCTTTGTGGATTAGCTGCATTTCCTGGAGACAGAAGATACTTGGCTTGTTTTTTTTTTTTCTATCCACTCAGCCATTCTACATCCCTTCTATTGTCCCTTAGTGGGCAATTCAAGCCATTCACATTTATTGACAGAATTGATATTTGGGGTAAATTTCTGTTCATACTATTGAATATGTTCTTATTGTTTGCTTTTACCTCTTGAGCCATTGTGTAATCAAGGTTCTGGACTTTAACTCTTGAGTAATTTTACTTTGGTGAGTGTTTATTGTGCTGTTGAGTGTTTAATGCAGGTCTGAGGATTCCTTGCAGGGCACGCTTGGTTTTCACAAATTCCATCAAAGATTGTTTGTCTGGGAGTCTTTATTTCTTTCTCATAAATGAAGCTCAGTTTTGCCAGGTAAAGAATTCTAGACTGGCCTTTATTCTGTTTTAGAAGATTGAGGATGGATCTCCAGTTCCTTCTGGCTTGTAAGGTTTCAGTTTAGAAGTCTACAGTTAGTCTGATAGGTTTTCCTTTGTAGATTATCTGCTGTTTTCATCTTAGTATGTGAACGATTGTCTCTTTTGTGTTTACTTTGGCCAGCCTAATAACTATGTGACATGGTGACTGCCTTTTCATATTGAGTCTCCCAGAAGTTCTGTGTGCTTATTGTACCTGGATATCTAGATTTCTGGCCAGGCCAGGTAAGTTTTCCTGCATTATTCCAAGAAATAGATTTTCCAGGCCTTGTGTATTTTCTTCTTCTCTCTCCAGGATGCCTATAATTATTATGTTTGGTTTCTTTATATAATCCCACATTTCTTGTATGTTTTGTTCATGTCTCTTGCTTCTGTGTTCTTTTTCTTCATCTGATTTGTTTAGCACATAGGCATTATATTCAAGCTCTGAGATTCTTTCCTCTGCATGATCCACCCAATTCTTAAGGCTTTCCATTGTGTTTTGTAGTTCCTTGAATACCTCTTTCATTTCCAGTATTTTTGTTTGGTTCATTCATAAAACTTCAATTTTTTAGAGAATTTTTCATTCATTTCCTGTATTGTTCTTGTGGATTTTTTGTGTTGGGTTTCTATTTTCTCTTCAGTTCCACTGAGTTTTCTTACAATCCATATTTGGAATTCTTCCTCTGTCATTTTCATCATTTCATTTAAGTTGGTATTTGTTGCTTATGATCTAATGACTTATTTTGGGGGATTACTTTTCTCTCTGATCTTTCATGTTTCCTGAATTCTTTCACTGATTCTTTCTCATCAGGCTAGTTGGTTGAGAACTGGGGGTGCTAGGTTTATGGCCTTATCTCCAAGTCCCCAAGGCTCATTCCTTGACAGTGCTGGGGAGATGCGTGCTGGTCCTGTATTGCCTTAGGGGTATTTAGCAAGTTCATTTATCTCTGACATGGTGTCTTCACCTCTTGCCAATGGAGACTACTGAGTTTGGTCCCCCAGCTTAAGCTCCAAGCTGATGAATCACACTTGTAGGTATGACTCCACTGAACTCTAATAGCTTGCAATGGAAGGCACTATATTAAGCTATGGGGTTACCCTCTCTCTCATTGATTGTAGTTCACATGGAGGAGCCAGTTATCAAGGTAATCTGATGTCTCTGCGGTAGGCTCTAGTAGCCAGATGGGGTGTACAAATGCCCTGATTTTGGGGAGGGGCCTTGCTACTCCCAAGGGTTACTTTGACCCTGTTCCCCCTTAAGGTGGGTATAAGGCTGGTGGCAGGCGCCCCTCCCCTCCCTAGGTCAAAAAGAAAAGGCTTACGAGACCAGACCTGCCAAGGACAACTGCCAGGCCCCACTGGAAACAACACCTGGATGTCCACCCAGAGGAGAAAGTTTACAGTTCCTAGATTCTGCAAATACCACCAGCCCCATTTCTCAATAGCCACTGAAGGTCACAGTGGAAAATCCCCTTCTCTTCCTGCCAAAAGTCCCCAGTCCACCTCAAACAGTATAAAAGCCTTAACCTGCTCCAAACAGACGCGACTTCTCGGGCCCCCCTCTCTTGGGACCCGCGAACTTCACCGAGGAGCGCTCAATAAAGCCACATTGTTTGGCCCCACTCTCTCTCTCTCTGTTTCTTTCACTGCTGTAAAACTTAACAGTGGGGATAAGGGGAAGATAGATCACAGCTGCTGCCTGCAAGCCTAGACGTGTATGCTTCTATGGTTGCTTGATCTGCCTTTACAGGGAGCCACTAATATATTATTCAGGGCCCTTTCATCACACTTGGAGGGCTGCTCCTGATGGGAGGGGTCAATTGGTGCAATTACTGAGGTCTCTGGCCAGATTTTTCCTTCCTTGTCCACAAACCCCAATGTTAGCGGTCGCCTGGACCCAGAGAGCAAGCCCTGGAGTTATGTTCTTATTAGATATTAGATGATCTAAGCTGGTCTGGTGGCCCAATTGACAGTCCACCAACTATTTTTTTAGCACCAAAGACCCACAGATTCACACCAACCACACAGAGACAGTGGTTTTTCTCACTTCTCCCCACCTCCAAGGGTGAAGCCCACTGCACCCTGTGTGAAAGTCCCTGGGCTGGGGAGGGGTGTTGCCCAAAACCACTGTGCATTGCAGGGTCTCCTGGATGGGGACCCCAAAATGGCGGCCACCTGTGCCTGGAGAACTAGTGTTGGGGGCGAGCACTCAAGATTCGTCTTCCAACATGGGTCTGGCAGCCGAATCAACAGGTCACCAACTATTTTTCAGCACCAAAGTCCCGCAGATTCATGCCAGCAGCACAGAGAAAGTGGCTTTTCTCACTTCTCCCTACTTCCAAGGGTGGAGTCCACTGCGTCCGGGGCAAAAGTCCCCAGGCTGGGGGAGGGGTGTTGCCCAAACTATCACATGCGGCAGTGTCTCTGGGCTGGGGACCCCCACGATGGCAGCCGCCAGCCACTGGAGAGCTAGCGTAGGGGGTGACCACTCAGGATTTGGCAGACGCTAGTGTGACGAGCTGAATCAGCAGGCCACCAGTTGTCACCTCTGTGTCACAGTCCCGCAGTCTCATTTCCACCTAGCAGAGGGTCCTGCTCCTTTTGTCCTGCCCTGAGCTGGCCGTATTGTTAGCGGTTTCCAGGCGCAGAGCCCCCTTTTAAGCGTATCACCTCCTGTGCTCTGGTCCCACTGACCACCAGAGGCGAAGTGCCTGTCTCCAAACTCCCTCCTGGGGTGGCGGTCTCGGGGAAGTAACCACTCAGACCAGTCCCACCCCCACCCAGTGCTGTCTCAGCACAGAGCACTGGAGAGTTCAAAATGTTTCCCGCTATTGTCCCCTCTCCACAGAGCTGTCGTCCCTGCCACGACTTTGCACCGACTTCAGGTGCCTCCGTGTCTGAGTGTGTGTGGAGTCTGCGGGGAGCCCGGCGTCCTTCTGTGGGTCAGACTGCACTGGCTGGCTGGTGGGTGGGGCGCAGCCCTCTCACGCTCTATTGTATATCTCCCACTCTCCAGTCTTTGCAACGGTATCTCCCTTTCACCTTTTATTTATTTTTTTTTTCCTGTGCTGCGTGTCCCATGCTGTTTCTCTGAAGATTCACAACACTGTTCTTGGCAGGGAATGATCCACTCATGTGTAGCTGTCCGAGTTCTTCCCCACTTTCTCTGGGAGCAGTGAGCCAGGAGGCCACCACTAATGTGCCATTTTTTCCTCCTCCTCGATGTCATGTTTTTTGAAGACATTACACCAAGTGAAATAAGTCAGGCACAAAAAGACAAACATTGTATGGGTCCACTTATATGAAGTACCTAGAATAGTCAAATTGATAGAAAGAGAAAGTAAAAATAAAGAATAAAGGTAGAATAGGGCTGGGGGAGGTGAGTGGGTAGTTATTGTTTAATGGGTACAGAGTTTCTGTTTGCAATGATGAAAAGTTTTAGAAATGGATAGTGGTAATGTAGCATAACAATGTGTATGTGCTTAATGATACTGAATTGCATAATTAAAAATGGTTAAAATGGTAAATTGTATGTTACATATATATTTTACCACAATAATAAAAATAAATTAAACTTTTATTAAATTTAAAAATTGTGAATTTTATGGTCTGTGAACTATATCTCACCAAAAAAAAAAAAAATTTTTTTTTGAGGCTGGGTCTTGCTTTGTTGCCTGGGCTAGAGTATAGATCATAGCTCACTACAACCTCAAACTCCTGGGTTCAAGCAATCCCCCCACCTTGGCCTCCCAAACTGCTAGGATTAGAGGTATGAGCCACTGTGCCTGGCCAAAAATAATTTTAAAATAAAATCTCAATGGCTCATAGTGGCTGACAGTGGACTCCTGCAAACTTAATCAAGTAGTAGCCCCAATTGTAGATAATGTGCTAGATCTGCTATCTTTACGAGAATAAATTAATATGGCTGCTGGTAGATATGAAGATATTGATTTGGTGAGTGCATTATTTTAACTACCCATCAAGAATTAGAACCAGAAGCAGTTTGCTTTCACATAGAGGGGATAACACTACACACTCACAGTCTTGCCCCAAGCCAAAGGGACCCAAGTCATATGGGCATTCCATGGATCACCACATCAAACTACTGCACTGATGAGATAGTGTTAACCACACTTGATGATAAGAAATGGCATCTACTTTGGATATCTTGGTAAGATAATGCAGTCCAGAGTGTGGAAGATAAATCCTACAAAAATATAGGAGCCATGAAGTTTTTAGGAGTCTAGTGGCTTTGGGCATGTCAGGCAGTCCATCCAAGGTAAAAGATAAGTTATTGTATTTTGTACCATCTACCACTAAGAAGGATACACAGATAAAGAAAGAATAAACACAAACACAATTCTTGGTAGGCCTTTTCACGTTTTGGAGGCAGCATATTCTACACTTGGGAATACTACTCTAACACATTTATCAGAAGATGCAGAAAGATGTTAGTTTTGAGTGGGGTCTAAAACCAGAAAGGGTTCTATAGCAGAATCTCACCCATGGTACAAACAGTCCTGCAATTAGGAACATATGTCCTGGAAGATCCTACAGTAGTAGAGTTATTTATAAGAGAAAAAAATGCCATCTGGAATATCTGGCATGTCCCAGTAGGAGAGTCACAGCACACACCACCTGGGTTGTACAGCAAGGTCATGAGGTCTGTAGCAGAGAACTCTATACCATTTGAAAAGCATCGCCTAACATGCTATTTTGCCTTGGTAAATAATTTTGTGAGGATGGGTTTCCACCCTTCCTTGTCTTTAAGCCAGAGGTCATTGTATGGTGCCGTGTTTCCAGCCAGTATCACAAATGGGCCTGAGAACCAAAGAGTGGAAGTGGAAGTGGCTCCACTCACTCTCACTCTCAGAAACCCAGAGTTTATTCTTCCTGTTCTCTGCCAAAGGGAAATGCAGCCCAGAAATGTGAGGGCGTGGATGTCCTGTGAATTTGACTTGGAGGGTATATGCTTTGCTTTCCTATCCTCCCAAAGGACAATTCTGAAGCTTGTTTCACATTGTGTTTGAGAGAGTTCTCAGCGAGATTGAGCTTCAGTTGCCCACAGTGGTCACGTGCTCATCATGACACACCTTACTGGCTCTTCTCCCTTCTCTGACTCACTTTCCTCTTTTCTTGCTTGTGCTTACTGGGATCACCTCTCAGACAAGCTATCTGCACCCAAGACCTTGTCTTAGGACAAGAACCCAAACTAAGACAGGAACAGGGAGACCTGTAAACCAGAAGAGTCTAACGTGTGGAGAAAGGAAAATCAGTCTTGTCAGTGGGTCATTGGGTGTAATAGTTTCCAGAACCTGGTTATTTTGGCTGTAGGAGAAACAGCACCATCTGTTGGTCACTGGTTCAAAGCACACACTCCATCCTATAGGACGGCATTTGATCTCACAGGGTGTTTGTTGTCTCGCAGGCGATGCTTTAATTATGGCTTCAGGAGGCCACTCCGCCAATCTACCAGGCCACCTATTCTCAGACGATTGGGTATGTGATACATTTAGTGAATTCCAAAGCATGCGCCCACCATTTCTCTTGCTTTCAAATGAGATCTTTAGTGACAAGCAACCTTGTATGCAATATCATTATAATGAATCAGCATCATGACATACCATAAGTCCACAGATGTTGATGCTGGCAGAACCATTTTGGATAGGCAAAGGGAAAAATAAAGTGTCTATTCCAGTGAATACAAATCTCTGCCCTTCCATGATGGAAGAGGTCCAACATAAACAACATGTCCCCAGAGTTCCAAGGAATGGTACCATACCAGGGGCTCAGTGTTGGCCTCTGTTGTTGGCAGGCTGGGCTTTCTACCTTGGAGAAGGAAGCCCATGTTGTTGGTCTCCTGTGGATAGCCTTGTCCCTGTTGTCATGGCTGGCAATACATGGGCCCACTGGACAAGGACTGTCCTTGCTGAATAAAGAAGCTGATCAGCATCCACAGAGTGGACATTGTCTACTCTGACTCTTCTTGTCCAACTGACTATTGAGAGCTTCCTACTCAGTGATACCCTTTGGCGAGCATTCACATGGGTCACAAAAACTCTCATACTATTCATCAGTTTTGAGAGGTCCATCCATATACTTATTCTCAGATTTCCTCATTACCAATATTTTAATATTATTCTTTCCAAGTCTCTGAGCAATAGGTAAAACCATTAACCACTGCCCATGAGCCACAGTAGATCTGTACCTCAGTCAGTATGTCTTTGTATGATGTATGCTCAAAGTTTTCTTCATTGGGAGGATTGCCTTTCACCATGTTCCTTTGGAGCCACTTCTAAACGGAATGGTAATATTGCAGCAGTTCACTTCCAGCCTTTGCCAACATATTGTGCAGACCCAGCTTTTGTTGCTGGTATTTTTTTTTTCTGAGACAGGGTCTCGCTCTGTTGCCCAGGCTAGAGTGCAGTGGCATCATCATAGCTCACTGCAACCTCAAACTCCTGGGCTGAAGCCATCCTCCTGCCTCAGTCTCCTGAGTAGATGGGACTACAGGCGTGTGTCACCATGCCTGGCTAATTTTTCTATTTTTTTGTAGAAATTGGGCCTCACTCTTGCTCAGGCTGGTCTAGAACTCCTGGCCTCAAAAGATTCTCCTGCCTTGGCCTCCCAAAGTGCTAGGATTACAGGTGTGAGCAACTGGGCCTGGCTAAGACCTATCTTTAAACCAGACATACGTTATTTTTCTTCTAACAACTGGTTATAGGGAATTCCTTATGAGGCTCTAGATTCAGAGCCACCTGCCTATGGAACTTACTTGTGTCCTCTTGACCTGTTCAAGCCTGACCTTTTATCATGGCAGTTCACGATGGACAGGTCAGATCATATCAATCTTGATGTTATCAAGACCCAGCCTCCACTAGAATTCAGTGCTCTTGCAGCAGAAGAGAGCACAGCACTGTGCCAAAACCCTGGGAGTTTGTGCTTTAGATCTCTGTTGGGGTTTGCCAAAGGATCCATACAGCATCCTTACTTGCCACAGAGACTTTGGATCATCTGGATTTTTAGGCTTCAGTGACAAGAGAGCTTGCACAGCATCCTGGACCTGCTGTAGAGCCTTTTCTGGAAACACAGGTTTCTCAGTAAATTGGTCAGAGAAACATACCCAGGTGGGAGGGTGTATATATGTGCTTCTTTCTTAGTGTTAGGATGTACAAGGTGCAGAAACTTGCCTTTCACTATAAGTTATAGCAGGAATTCTTGACCTCAATCTTGATATTATGGGCTTGATAATTCTTGGTTGTGGGGAGCTGTCCTGTGTATTGTAGGATGTCTATCCTAGCATCCTTGGTCTCTACCTGTTAGATGCCAGTAGCCACTAACTTGCTTACCCCCAGGTGTGATGACCAAAAATGTTTCTATACACTGCCTGCCAAATGTCCTCTAAAGGACAAAATTGCCTTTAGTTGAGAACCACTGCTATCCAGGGATGTGTCAACATTCCTCTCACTGAATTTTTTTTGTCTCTAGCAGGTGTGTGCCTTACTTAAGGTATCTAGAATATTTGCTACTTCCTGTTCACTACACCAATCAGCATGATATTATCAATGTAGTAGATTAGAGTGATGTTTTATGGGATGTCCAGATGATCGAGGTCCCTGTAGACTGTACAATGACAGAGTTTGAGAGTAGACATGGCCCTGAAGTAAGACTGTTAAGGTGTATTGCTGTTTCTGACAAGTAAAAATTGCTGCTTCTGATTTTCCTTGCTAATTGATATGAGGGGAAAATGATTTTCTAGATCAATAGCTGCATACTAGATGGCAGGACTATGTTGATTTGTTGCAGCAAAGATACTATATCTGGATCAGAAACTGCAAGTGGATCAGAAACTGCATATCTATCTAGTTTTGCCACTGGCCAAACACAGGAATTAGCAGAAGTACATCTATCAAATCTTTGAGGGCAGTGCTAATTAATCTCTGCCATTACCACAGGCATGTGGTATTGTTTTTAGCTTATTATTTATTTTTTTAGTTTTGAGACTCGCTCTGTTGCCCAGGCTAGAGTGCTGTGGCATCATCATAGCTCACAGCAACCTCAAACTCCTGGGCTCAAGTGATCCTCCTGCCTCCTGAGTAGCCAGGACTAGAGGTGTGTGCCACCACGCCCAGCTAATTTTTCTATTTTTGGTAGAGACGGGGTCTCGCTCTTGCTTAGGCTGATCTCAAACTCCTGAGCTCAAGCAATCCTCCCACCTTGGCCTCCCATAGTGTTAGGATTATAGGCGAGAGCCACCACCCCCGGCTTGGCTTATGATTTTGTTAGAGAAGGGGAGTTCCAGGGGCTTCTACTTGGCTCTACCTATCATAAGAGTCCTCTCTCCATGGGTCAGGGAGCTAGTGCAGGGATTTTGCCAGTTGATAAGCATGTCTAGTCCCAATATGCATTTAGTGCCTGGGGAAATAAACTCATAATGGGTCTATAGAGCGCATTGAGCCTTCTGTGTGATGGACTTGTATACAAATTTCATTTATTACCCGACCACCCAAAGCACTCAATCTATCGAGGGGTTCCCAAGGATTAGCATTAACTCAGAGCAGTATGTAATAATTCCCTTAAAAGTCTAAATGTCCTTTTCCTCAGTCACACTCATCCTGCTAATAGCCACAGTTCCTTTAGGGAAAGGCTTGGAGTATATAGTTGTGATAATGTTTCAGTGTCCTTCCTCAAGAGCACCTAACTTCTGCTTGACCCTGGGTATGTGAAGCAATTCAAGTCTGGGAACTAAATGAGAGTCTATGATTTCCTTTTGTGCTGCACATCTATTTCATTCATAGGGACCTTGTTCTCATTTAGCACCCCCACAGATCCCTGAGGGTCAAACATTCTGATTGCCTGCTGCCCATTATGGTAATTGTGCCCCTTTGTCTCTGATGGTGAAGTATTGACACATGGCCTTTGCTACTCTACCAATATTCCCAGTGAAATCAGAAAACTATCCCAATCATCCTTGGTCTAGAGAGGACAGTCATTGCAGAACTTCTGAGGATGCCTATGCCTCTCTCATTAATGTTTTCTTAGTGCCTTAGCACCCTCTGTGCCCTTCCAGGAAACACAGTCAGTAGGGGAGCAGGTTACACATAATAAATCCACTACGACAGTCCTGTGATCCTTTCTCATGTGATGCTATGGTTTGATCTTTTTTCATAAAACCCTTTGTTTTCCTTTCTCCACATTATGTGAGGGATGATCTGGCATTTCGGTTTCATTGAATGTAGGCCACCATTGAACCCCAGTTTCTGTCAACCAACCAAGCAAACCATTAGAGATGCTTCTAGCTGCTCGATTTAGCACATTCAAATGAGAATCTCAGGTGAGAAAATCCATGTTGTAAATTTAGCCTAGCCCATTATTATATTCTACCTTTTCTGATATAACACCCTTAGGATCTACTCCCACATGTGTTTTCCAGGTTATTCCTGATGTGAGTTCACAAGATATAGCAGTGGTTTGGGTATATACATTTTTATTTCTGGAATATAAATCTTACATTTCTCTCCTAAGTTGTTGATTTGACTTTAGAAGTGGGTCTGCAGATAATGAAAGGTGGTCGGTAGGATGTAGGGGAGAACAGACATCTTTTTGCAGGGAAACTGCTGTATGTATGATTGTTATAGAATCTTTAAACAAGGGAAGGTCAGTTTCCCCAGATAGGAGAGGAAGCACTGGCCACCATAGAAGCTTTCTGGTATTCAAACCATAACTTGAGCTGAGAGTTTAAAGCCTGGAGCTTAGCATTTTCTTTCTCTAAGCTGTCAAATGCTTCTTAGGTTGTCAGTCTACTCCACAGTACCTGTAATTAACATTGCTAATATAGGGTACAGTATAGCAGCTCCAAATGTTCCAATTTCCTTACCTTCAACTGGCTTTTCATTTCAAGCAACCACACATACTAATCTATGCAATTATAGTACCATTGCTTGACATTCTGGTAATCCAGAATTCTATTTTCCACTTGTGAGGAGGTGATCACTGCATTTCAGTGAAAAAGGCAAGCAAATTCATCCTCCAGTGGACAAAAGCTATTGTTACCAAAATATTGTTACCAAAACCTCAAAGGCAAGACTGTCAGGCAGACTCTAGAACCATGGTAGGAGCCATGGAAAAGATGCCTTAGCCACTGGACAGGATAATATTCTAACAGCTCATTCCACTCAAATGTTACATATTACTCTATCTTCTGTCTCCTAATCACGTCTTTTATTCTCCTGCTTCTAAGCCTTTGTTCAACCACGCTCCTCTTACACAGCCTTTTACTTTGCTCTTTGCATATCTAAAGCTAGTCTTTACTTCAAAACTCAATTCCAATCCCACATGTGCTATTATTTTTTTTAAAAAATCTATCCAGACTAATGTCCTCTCTCACCTCCAATGTCCTACAGTATTCATACAATACACCCTTGTCGAGTTCCTACTATGTGCCACCTACTGTGCTAAGCACAGACGACAGATAGACACCAGACATTCTTTGCCCTCAGGGAGCCAATAATGGGAAAGGGTGAAGGGGAACATGTGCTCATAAATAATTACAAAACAGCATGATTCTATTGAACAGGCCAAGCTCAGAATTCTGCCTTGCCCATTACTTTCCATGGAACATGTTCCTATACTTAGGCAGTCTTATTTTGCTATCATGTAAGCAATCTCCATGGCATCCTCCCCAACCCCTACACATCCCTACCACAGCTGACTGGGCTAAGGGTGTGCACCTGAGCCAGGGACAGCCAATCAATGGGCTAGCTGATAACCTACGATGGAGGTTGGTTGAAAAAGTGACCAGGGAATATCACACTCCCTTTTGGGAGCTATGACAATGGATATCTGCTGTAAATTGAATGTTTGTGTTCCCCCAAAATTCATTTGTTGAACTCCTAATACCCAATGTGATGGTATTAGGAGGTGAGCCTTTGGGAGGGCCGTTGGAGTCCCTATGAATGAGATTAGTGCCCTTATAGGAGACTAAGGAGAGTTCTCTCACCCCTTCTACCACATGAGGACACAGCAAGAATCAGGAAGCATGCCCTCAATTAAATACGGAATCTGCTGACACCTTGATCTTGGACTTCCCAGCCTCCAGAACTGTAAGTAATACATTTTCTGTTGTTTATAAGCCACCCAATCTATGGTATTTTGTTACAGCAGCCTGGACAAGATAATACTAAGACAGTATGTCCGGAGCAGTGCTGTACAGTAGAACCTTCTGTGATGATGGAACTATTCTATATCTGTCCTGTCAAACATATTGATAGTAGGCATTAGCCACATGTAGTTAGAGATTATTTGAAATTTGGCATGTGTGACCAAGGATTTTACTTAACTTTGATTCATTTTAATTTAAGTGGGCACATGTGTCCAGTGGCTATCTTATTAGACAGCAAAATTTTAGAGGAAGAGTCAGAACTGATGGAAAAAGGAAATCTTGGTGGCCTTGGTGGGTGTGCAAGGTCAGAGGAGAATCTGTGAGTGGGCAGGGGCAGCTGATGACTGGGAGAGAACAGAGCTTACAGCAGAAGGACGCAGAGAAGTCAGGGAATTCACCTGACAGAGCCAAGAATGGCTGGCTCTGAAGGCCTCTGCATTGTGGTTTCAGCCTTATAGCAACCCCATTTTTTAGTTGAGTGAATTCTTGGTTTTTGCTTTCAAAGCAGTCTAACCATAAAAGCTTGTACAAAGTTCTTTGGAAGCCCAGTGCAGAGAGCAGCCACGCCAGCTGCTGAAGTTCAGGAAGGAATATCTGAGGCAGGTCCTAGAGGTGAGTGGGAATTTTCCAGGTAGCAAAAAGGAGCAGGGGCATTTTGGAGGGACTCGTGTCAGATGCCAAGAAGTGGGTAAAGACAAGGCAGCTGAAGGACAGGGGCCAGTCATATAGGACTATCTACCTCATATGTTTGTTGTGAGGTTGGATGACAAAAGAAACATTATAGCTGGTGTAATTTGAGCTCTCTCTATATGCTAAGCTGATCTAAGTGCTTTCTAAAAATTGATTCATTTAATACTCACAAAAACCTTTAAGGTATATATTTATTGCTCCATTTTACAGATGATGAATATGGAATTTAGAGGGGTTTAGTAATTTGCTCAATGTCACACATTATGTTATCTTAACTCCAAAGTCAGAGACTTGAACTGCTGTGGAATAGCACTATTCTATACTTCTACATATGTAATTTCTTTACATGCATTTAATATAATTCATGCAAAGTATTTTAGCACAATTCTTGCCACATACTAAATGCTCAATAAAATTTAACTACTTTTATCTTTTATTATAGCAAAATTACTCAAAGAAGGGCTCTGGAGTCAAACAGACTTAAGTTCAAATTCTGGCTCCACCTCTTGCTAGCTCCAAGAAAAATAAATCTAGGGCCTTTGTTGATTTGTAAAATAGGATATATTACCTAATTCTCAGAGTTGTTGCCAGACAAAATGAGATTTTGTGTGTGTGTCTAGAAAGAGAAAGAGAGGAGGAAGAAGTGAATTCCAGGACCTGAATATATTTTGTTTTGTCTAGAGCCAGGGTGGTTGAGGGAATGGTCTAGAAATGAGGCTGTACAGGTCAACAAACCTGACCTTCAGGGCCTTGTAGGCCATATCAAGGAAACTGGAGGAATGGTGGAGCCAGTCTAATAGCACATAGGATGAGTGTGTCCTGTAGGACAGGCTAGGTTATGCTGCAGTAACAAATGTCCCCAAGCATCTGACTCGCTTAGCAAAACAGCTTCTCTCTGAAACCAATTGCTTGTGGCAGACAGAAAAGAGAAATGTTGAACCCACAAGCTGACTCTTAAAGGTTCTGCTTGGAATTGACATTCCTGCTTACATTTTATTGGCCCAAGCAAGTCACATGGTCAAGTCTGCCATCAGTGGGGCCAAGGAAAGGTACATCATGGAGGGGCACCAGAATATCTGGCAGATCAATAAAATGAACAGATTCTATGGCAAAATAAAATGAGTGGTAACTCAACTAAAAAATGGGGAAAGGATCTGAATAGACATTTCTCCAAGACAATAAAAACAATGGCCAATAAGCATGTGAAAATGCACTATCAGGGAAGTGCAAATCAAAACTACAATAAGATACCACTTTACACCCGATAAGATAATAAATAATAAAAAAGGCAGAGAATAACAAATGTTGGGTGTGGAAAAACTGGGACCTCATATACTGTCGGTGGGAATGTATAATGGTGCAGCTTAAATCACCTGACAGTTTCTGAAAAAGTTAAACAATATGGCTAACTTATGTTAACCATAGCCCAGCAATTCCACTTCCAGATACATACCCAAGATAAATGAAAACATATGTTCCCATAAAAACTTATAAGCAGCATTATTCATAATAGTAAAAAAGTATAAATAACCTAAATGTGCTTCAACAGATGAATGAATAAATAAAAGGTGGTATATGGTCCATACAATGGAATATTATAAGGCCATAAAAAGGAATGAAATATCAATATGTGCTACAATGTAGATGTACCTTGAAAATATTATGCAAAGTGAAAGAAGCCAGTTACAAAATACTACATTTCATGATTCATTTTATATGAATTGTTCAGAATAGGCAAATCTATGCATACGGAAAGATTAGTGGTTGCCTGTGGTTGTGGGGGTTGAGGGAAAACGGGAGAATAACTGTAAATGAGTACACAGGATTTCTTTTTGTGGTGATGAAAATATTTTAAAATTGATTGTAGTGATGGTCGCACAACTCTGTGAACATACTAAAAACCATTGATCCGTACGCTGTAGGTGAGTGAATTGTATGTTATGTAAATTATATCTTAATAAAACTGTTATACATGTATATAAGAAAGATGAGTGGTTTTTATTTATGTCATTGATTTTGAGAGATTCCAGTGGATGGATCACAGCGGGATGAAAAATGATGGGGAATATTTGATAATGATGGCCTGCGTCGAGTCTGTTCTGTTCAGAACTGTGATCTAAATATCGCTAAAGCGTTTGGCTGGTCGTGCGTTTATACTGTCTCGGAAGTGTTTCAAACATTATTAGGTCTTTGCACCTCGGCCCTGGAAGCCGGCACACGCGCGGGGCGGGGCGGGCGGCCCAGCGCGCTTCCCGCGAGGCGGCTCGGGTCCCCAGTCTGTGCGCCGCCTGTGATGATACGCAGGCGAGGGGAAGAGGCTGATTCCAAGAGCCGGGCCTGTGCGGCCAAAAGCGGCGGCGCGAGCGCAGCCCTGAGAAAGGAACGGCGTGGGGGAGGCAGCCGCGTCCACACGCGGAACCAAACTCCGGCCGCTGCCTGCCGCCTCTGCGGCCCGACAGCGCGAGCCCGGCTGCGCCTGCGCGCGGGCAGCGGGGAGCCGGGAGCGCAGCGGCCGCCGCTGGGAGTCACGTGGCGCGCAGGACGCCGCCCCACCCCTCCGAGGCCGCCCCGCCCGCCCCGCGTCCTGAGGGGACGCTCGCAGCCGCTACGAACTGCGCAGGGCGGCCGGGGTGAGTGTCCGCGAGGGGCGCGCACTGAGCACACCGGGCGGGTCCGGGCCGGGGCGCGGGCCGGCTGAGTGTGTTGCGGGGCCCAAGGGGACAAAATGGCGGCGAAGCGCGCCCTTTCACCCGCTTCCCTTCACCTGCGAGTGCGGGCGCAGGGGTCGTTGCTGGGGGAGGGGAGCTGCGGTCGCTCGGGAGGGCCCTGGGTCGGTTGAGGAGGTCTTCAGGGTCGAGGCGAGAAGGCTCCGGGCCTGTCCTGGAGGGCGGCCGCCTGCTCTTCGGTCTCAGCGGGCGTGTGAGGGGCGTGGGACACGGCGTGTGGGGGCCCCCGGCCGCGCGTGGCGAGGGTTCTGGAATGTCAGCACTGCAAGGGGCCTCCAGAGGAGCCTCCCTCCCCCTTCATTTGACAGGTGATCGCCATCGCCATCTCTCATTCTCAGCTGGGTTCACCGTGCTGGTCTTATAGCTCTGCCCGGGAAGCAGGGCGGGAATGGTCTCCATCTGACAAATGCATACGCTGAGGCCTGGAGGGGTGAAGGGTTTAACCAAGACCTCACACCTGGGCATAGGCGGGTCCAGCCTCCTGCTTCTGTTAGTGCTCTTTCCTCTGCAGCTGCTTCACGCCTTTCCCTCACACTGTTTTCCAGTCGCGTTGTGGAACCAGGCTAGAGTCACAGGCTCCAGTGAGTGACAGGATTGTTAGAGAACAGGCAGAAAATTGGTCCACTAAGCTCACCTGCTGCTGTCAAGGGGCTCTCGCTGAGGTGGGGCCGCCTGCCCCAAGAGCAGGTTCCTGGTGCTGGTGGACAGTGTTTCTCATTCTATTTGTGCTAGGTTATTTTCCATGAAAATAGCTGTTCACTATAGTCAACTTACTGAATAAATGCTAATTCCTTACGTGTGTTGCAGTTTGTTTTAGTTAAAGATTGATTTCATCAACATGAACTTTTCATTCTCATAAACAATCCTAGGTAGAAGGAGGAGAGATGGGACAGGCGTTATGCTCATTCTATGAATGAGGGAACCTCACAACGGTTATTACTTGTTCTAGATCACCAGCTGGTGAGCAGTAGATCTGGGATTGAGCTGTCTGACCACTGTCTTACTCTGGCCTTTATTGGTGCTCTGTCCCTTGTATTTTTTCTATTAACACTGACTTTTATTCAAAATTCGTTGGATACAGATTGATTTATGCCACATATTGAAATGATTTGAATAATATCCACTAAGGAATTAATATGTTTAATTAAAGAGTCAATTTTTTTTTTTTTTTGAGGCGTTGTCCTGACTAGAGTGCCATGGCGTCAACCTAGCTCACAGCAACCTCAAACTCCTGGGCTCAAGCGATCCTTCTGCCTCATCCTCCTGAGTAGCTGGGACTACAGGCGTGTGCCACCATGCCCAGCCAATTTTTTCTATGTATTTTTAGTTGGCCAATTAATTTCTTTCTATTTTTAGTAGAGACGCTCTTGCTCAGGCTGGTTTCAAACTCCTGACCTTGAGCAATCCACAGACATTGGCCTCCCAGAGTGCTAGGATTACAGGCGTGAGCCACTGCTTCCGGCCTAAAGAGTCAATTTTTAATATGATTTGTGAAGTTGTCTTTGTGGGAGGAAGTATGATCTGATGGCTTTGAAGGCAGACTGATCAGATTTTGAATTCCAGCTCCACTACTTGTCCTTTGGCAAACTAATTTTTCTGAGCCTTCATTTCCTTATCTATAAAAAGGAATAATTTCCATTTCATAAATGTATTGATAGCAATAAATGAGGTATCTATAAGCATTTAGAACCGTTCCTAACCCATGGTAAGCCCTCAACACATGTTTGCTCCTTTCCTTCTTTCTCTCCACGCCCTTGAGCTGCATTTTAAAAATTCTGTATGTGTCTTAGTCCACTTGGGCTTCTATAACAAAATACCTTAGACTGGGTGACTTACAAACAACAGAAATTTATTTCTCACAGTTCTAGTGGGTGGGAAGTCCAAGATCAGCATGTCAGCAGAATCAGTGTTTAGTGATGGCCTGCTTTCTGGTTAACATATGGCACCTTGTAGCTGTGTCTTCACATGGTGGAAAGGGTGAGGGGGTCTCTCGCTGGCCACTTTTATAAGGGCATTAATCCCATTCATGAGGGCCTTGCCCTTATAATCTGATATCTCCCAAAGGCCCTACCTCCTAATACTATCACCTTGGGAGCTAGGATTTCAGCATATGAATTTTGGGGAACACAAACATTCAGATCATAGTACTATGGTTACCCCCCTGGTCATTCAAATAAAATAATCATGGAAGCATAATCAGTGTTACTATACCAATGTGTTTATAAATGAATAATATTAGTGACTAGGGTCCAAAGGATATATTGTTTTAAAGGCAGACTTGAAAAATGTTTGTCCTTTGTTCTTTATAGGTATTTAACACATTGACAACGACACTAGAAAAAAAGTATTCCTGGGTGCCACGGTATTTTATTAAAACAAAATTATCTTTCCTAATTTTTTTTTATTATTTTCTGTGCCTGAGTTATATGCAACGCAATCCACGTTTTTAGAATTAAATTGTCAATATTAATTGTAACAATGAGAACATCAACTAAGATTTTCACGAACCAATTGCAGGGTTTTGCTTCACGAGGCCATGGAGTCAAAACTAGCCTGAGTTAAATACAGCTCACATGGCAGTTAATGTGTTAAGAACCACTAAAAGATTGATTTGCTATCAAGACTTAATTAATGCCTTCATTTAACTACAGGAATGTTCTAAAGATAAATAAGATGAAGAGAAACGATTCGGTCTTTTCTTTCCCCTTCATATAAACCACAACCCAACCTAGTTTTATTTATTTTTTTAGACTCCAATTTTTATTTAAAAACTAGTAGGTAAATCAAAATTTCAAAATATGGAAAAGATAATTACTCAGCATGAACATTTTCCCCTTTTTCCATGTTTATGGAATCTTCTTAGATGTAATGTGTTAATGTATACTGCACAAAGGGATGAATCATCATTTGTCTAAACTTGTCATGACATTCCTATTTCTACTTTTCTTCTCCCCCCCCCCCAAAAGGCCTGGTAATTAGAATTTGTGATCTCTGGGTTGAAAATTTTAAAGTCAAAGCCAAGTTTAATCTGTGATTTGGAAATACTTTAAGTTTAAATCATCATAGTTTTCAAAAGTTGTAATTGCAGTGCAATAGTATTTCAGAAAATCAGACAAATTTTTTCTTTTTCAAAGAAAAAAATTACCCACAGTCCCTGTGGTATACAGTTACTAGTTATTGAGTGCTGGTTCCGTGCTATCAGGTTCTTCACATACAATTTCTTTGAAATTGAAAATAACCCTACAAGGTAGATATTTTTACTCCTGTTTTATAGTTGTGAATCCTGAGGTTCAAAATGTTAAATAACTTGCATAGTTTGTAAGTGGTAGTCTTGGAATATGGGTTTGTGTTTAACCTCCGAGCTTATGTTCTTTACCACACATTGCTGCTTGTGTGTTTTCAAGTGTATATGATATTCCTCCCCACCTTCCTTCATAGCTTTAATTATATGGCACATAAAATTTTGTGTCTGCCTTATAAAAGTTTTTGGTATCTAGCCTTACAACTGTCTTTATTGGAGAGGCTAATAGAGTACACAGGCTCCACTGATTCTGGAATGACCAAAATGAGGTAATTATGCTTAACCAATGAGCCATTGAATGGTTTTCCGTTCTTTCCTTCAAAATCTTTGAGTGCCTACCATTTGTAAGGGACTGTGTTAAGTGGGGAGGAAAAGAAGAACATTCAGACACTAGTCCTGTCCTTCAGGATCTTTAAATATAGTAGAGAATAAAATCTTCTTCTGAGGAAAGTAGGGAAAAGAGTGTAACATTTATTGAACATTTACTATATGCTAGGTTTTATGTATTATTTCAGAAACTATTTGGCTACCTATTATGTGTTAGATATTGTGGTAACTGATGGAAATTTGAACTCTAAGAGTCTACCATTTAATAAGATGTTATTCTTATGTTAGAGAAAACTGAGGTTCTGAGGAGATAATGACTTGTCTAAAGTTATATAATTATTATTATTATTATTATTTGAGACAGAGTTTTGCTCTGTTGCCTGGGCTAGAGTGCTGTGGCATCATCATAGCTCATAGCAACCTCAAACTCCTGGGCTCAAGGGATCCTTGTGCCTCAGCCTCTCAAGTAGCTGGGGTTACAGGTGTGCGCCATCACACCCAGCTAATTTTTTTGTTTTTTTAGGTGCCCAGCTAATTTCTTTCTATTTTTAGTAGAGATGGGGGTCTCACTCTTGCTGAGGCTGATCTCGAACTCCTGACCTCAAGTGATCCTCCCACCTGGGCCTCCCTGAGTGCCAGGATTATAGGCGTGAGCCACCACACCCGGCCTAAAGTTATAAAATTAGAAACTATAATAAGTGGTTAAATTAGTCCCACATTGGTGTGCACACTTGTCCACTGTGCCATGATGAATTCAGTGTATAGATAGACCCTGATTTACAGTGGTTTTACTTAGATTTTTTTCAACTATACCATGGCGTGAAAGCGATACCTATTCGATATGCTCTTCAATTTATGATAGGGTTATGCACATCTGGATAAGCCCATTATAAATTGAAAATATCATAATTTGAAAATGAATTTAATACACTTACTGAACATCATAGCTTAGCCTCGCCTACTTTAAACATGCTCATAATACTTACATTCACCTGCAGTTGGGCAAAATCATCCAGCAACACAGTGCACTGTAGAGTATCTAAATAATGTTACTAACTAGGAGCTGTGGCTTGCTGCTGCTGCCCAACCTTGAGAGTACCATGCATTGCTAGTCTGGGAAAAGATCAAAATTCAAAATTGGATAGTACAGCTGAAAAATTGTAAGTTGAACCATTATAAATTGGAGACTGTCTGTATAGCTGTGAACCACTACCACAGTCCAGATGTAGACCAATTCTATCTCCCCAGAAAGCTCCATCGTACACCTTTGCAGCCATTTCCCTCCACCAAGGCAACCCTTTTTTGATATTTCTCTTGTAAGATTAGCTTTGCATGTTCTGTAACTTCACAGAAGTGGAATAATTCAGTATATACTCTTTTGTGTTTCTTTTTCTGAGCATAATGTCTGATATTTATCCATTTTGTTCTGTGTATCAGTAGTTCATTTCTTTCTGTTGCTGAATAGTATTCTTTTATGGATATACTATGATTTGAGTAAGTATTCTGTTGATGGATATTTGGGTTGTTTTCAGTTTGTGGCTATTATGAATAAGGCTGCTATGAGTATTTGTATATCGGTCTTTGTGTAAAAATGTGTCTTTATTTCTTTTGGGTAAATATATAACTTTCATTTTTATAGATGAGAATACAAAGAAAATTCTCAAGATCACATAGCCAGTGGTTTGGCTGACTCCACTTACTATGTAACTATGTACTCTTTCCACTATATCACACTTTCTCCCACTTTTAAGAGGTAAAAGATACAGATGAGGTGCTCTGGGAGTTCAGATGATGATCTCTGTCAGCTAGGGATATAAGAATAGGCTTCATGAAGATGATTTTTGAGTTGACCTTAAAGAATTGTTGGGCTTTGAATACATAGAGGGTAGGAAAAAAGAAACAAGGTGAGCAAAGAGTCTGTACTGTGGGCTACACTCATTAGTAAATAAATATTTAATTAATGTGTACTCAATGCCAGGCACTTGTCTGTTCAGGGGCTGCAGCGGTAACAAAACTAACAAACATCAAGGAATTTACATTTTCTTGGGGAAAACAGGTAGTATATCCAGTAAGTAAGTAATATAAAGTGATAAGTGCTCTAGAAGGGAAAGAGGATGGGAAGTGCTGGAGGTGGGAGTGAGGATAGATGGGTTCTAAATCCCCTCCAGCTTTATTAAGGTATAATTGACAAATAAAAATTGTATATATTTATGGTATACTACATGATGTTTTGATATACGTATATGTTGTGAAATGACTAAACCGAGCTAATCAACGTATCAGTCACTTCACCTACTTATTTTTTTTGTGGTGAGAACATTTAAGATCTAATTTTTTAGCAATTTTCAAGTATAATAATACTCAATACATTATTATTAACTATAGTCTCCATGCTATACAACAGATCTCTGGAATTTATTTATCCTAACTGAAACTTTGTATCATTTAACCAATGTCTCCTCATCTCCCCATGCCCCAATCCTCCAGCAGCCACCATTCAGTTCTTCTATGAGTGACTTTTTTAGATTCCACATATAAATGAGATAATACAGTGTTTGTTTTTTTGTGTCTGGTTTAATTCACTTAGCATAATGTTTCTCCAGATTCATCTGTGTTTTCACAAATGACAATATTTCCTGCTTTTTAAAAGGCTGAATAATATTCCATTTTGTATATGTGTACCACATTTTCTTCATTCATCCGTTGATGGACACTTAGGTTGATTCCATATCTTAGCTATTGTGAATAATGCTGCAGTGAACATGTGAGTGCAGATATCTCTTCCACATGCTGATTTCATTTCATTTGGTTATATACCCAGAAGTCGGATTGCTGGATTGTATGGTTGTTCTATTTTTAATGTTTTGAAGAACCTCCATACTGTTGTCCATCATGGCTGTACTAATTTACACTCCCACCAACAGTGTGCAGGGGTTCTCTTTTTACCATGTCCCTCACTAACACTTGATATCTTTTGTCTCTTTCATAATAGGTGTGAATTGATATCTCATTGTGGTTTTAATTTGCGTTTCCTTGATGATTAATGATATTGAGCATATTTTTATATACCTGTTGACCATTTATATGTCTTCCTTTGAGAAATATCTATTCAGGTCCTTTGCTCATTTTTTAATTGGATTATTTGTTTTCTTGCTATTGAGTTGTTTGAATTCCTTATATATTTTGAATATTAACTAACCCCTTATTAGAGGTATGGTTTATAGATATTTTCTCCTATTCCATACATTGTTTCTTTACTCTGTTGTTTCCTTTGCTATGCAGAAGCTTTGTAGTTTAATTTAATCCCATTCATCTATTTTTGCTTTTGTTGCCTGTGCTTTTGGGGTCATAGCCCCCAAAAAACATTGCCCAGACCAATGTGAAGAAGCTATTCCTCTTTGTTTTCTTCTAGTAGTTTTAGAGTTTCAGGTCTAACATGTAAGTCTTTATTACATTTGAGTTCATTCTTGTATATGGTGTGAGATAAGCATCCAGTTTCATTCTTCTGCATATGAATATCCAGTTTTCCCAGCACCATTTATTGAAGAGACTGTTTTTCTCCTATTATGTGTTCTTGGCAGCTTTGTTGTAGATGAGTTGACTGTAAGTGCATGGATTTATTTCTGGGCTTTCTGTTCTGTTGGTCTCTTTGTTTTAATGCTAGTGTGATGTTGTTTTGATTACTATATCTTTGTAGTTTATCTTGAAATCATGCCTCCAGTTTTGTTCTTTTTGCTTAAGGTTCTTTGGCTATTCTGGGTCTTTTGTGCCTCCATACAAATTTTAGGTTTGTTTTTTTCTTTTTCTGTGAAAAACATCATTGGAATTTTGATAGGGATTACATTAAATATGTAGATCTTTTTGGGCAGTATGGATAGTTTAACAGTGTAAAGTCTTCCTGTCTGTGAACATGGGATATCTTCCTATTTATTTGTGTTGTCTTCAGTTTTTTTCATCAATGTTTTAGAGTTTTCAGTGTACAGATCTTTCACCTCTTTGATTAGATTTTCCCCAAGTATTTTATTGTTTTTGGTGCTATTGAAAATAGGATTGTTTTCTTGGTTTCTTTTTCAGATAATTTGTTATTAAATAGATGTGCTACTGGTTTTTGTATGTTGATTTTTATATCCTGCAACTTTACTGAATTTATTTATTAGTTCTAACAGTTTTTTGGTAGAGTTTCCAATTTTGATGCTTTTTTTT
>VBSM01001118.1:1465538-1526421 GCA_008086735.1 Cheirogaleus medius
GTTACCCAGCATGAATTGATTTTTGTGAGAGGTGAAAGGTGTGGGTCCTGTTTCTGACTTCCTCTTTTCTAATTTGGATGCCATTTATTTTTTTTTCTCTTACCTAATTGCTTTGGCTAGGACTTCCAGTACTATACTGAATAAGAGTGGTGAGAGTGGGCATCCTTGTCTTGCTCTAGTTCTTAGAGGAAAAGCATTGAGCTTTTCCCTGTTCGGTATGATGTTAACTGTGGATTTGTCATATATAGTCTTTGTTATGTTGAGGTACATTCCTTCTCTACGTAATTTATTGAGAATTTTATCATGAAAGGCTGTTGAATTTCATCAAATGCTTTTTCTGTGTCTGTTGACATGAACATGTGGTTTTTGTGCTTCATTCTGTTGATGTGATGTATCATGTTTATTGATTTGTGTATGTTAAAACTTCCTCGCATCCCTGGGATAAATCCTACTTCATGCTACTTCATCCTACTTCCTGCTTATGGCGAGTGATCTTTTTAATGTGCTGTTAGATTTGGTTTCTTAGTATTTATTTTGTTGAGGATTTTTGCATCTATGTTCATTAGGGATGTTGACCTATGTTTTCTTTTTCTTTTTTTGTTCTATCCTTGTCTGGTTTTGGTATCAGTATAATGCTGGCCTTGTAGAATGAGTTGGGATAAATTTTCTCTTCTTCAGTTTTTTGAAAGAGTTTGAGAAGAATTGGTATTAGTTCTTTAAATATTTGGGAGAATTCAGTAGTGAAGCCATCTGGTCCTGGACTTTTCTTTGATGGGACATTTTTTTATTATTGATTCAGTCTCATTACTCATAACTGGCCTGTTCAGATTTTCTGTTTTTTCTTGTTTTAATTTTGGTAGGTTGTATGTGTCCAGGAATTTATCCGTTTTTCCACTAGGTTTTCCTGTTCATTGATATATAGTTAATAATAGTCTCTAATGATCTTTTGTATTTCTCTTATATCAGTTGTAATGTCTCCTTTTTCATTTCTGATTATATTTGGGTCAGTTTTTTTTTCTTGGTTAGTCTAGCTAATGATTTGTCAATTTTGTTTATCTTTTCAAAAACAAACCTTTTGTTTTGTTGATTTTTTTTTTTTAGTTTCAATTTTGTTTATTTCTGCATTGATCTTTATTCTAATTTTGGGTTTGGCTTATTCTTGGTTTTCTAATTCCTTGAAATGCATCATTAGATTGTTTATTTGAAATCTTTCTACTTTTTTGATGTATATGTTTATTTCTGTCAACTTCCCTCATAATGCTGCTATTGATATATCCCTTAGGTTTTGGTATATTGTGTTTCCATTTTCATTTGTTTTAAGAAATTTTTAAATTTTCTTCTTAATTTCTTCATTGATCCAACTATTGTTCAGGAGCATATTGTTTAATTTCTATGT
This sequence comes from Cheirogaleus medius, assembly GCA_008086735.1. Lineage (NCBI taxonomy): Eukaryota > Metazoa > Chordata > Mammalia > Primates > Cheirogaleidae > Cheirogaleus > Cheirogaleus medius. Next base: position 1,466,935 of record VBSM01001118.1, read on the forward strand.
ATTTGTACAATTTCAAAAGTTCTTCTTGTTACTAATTCCTAGTTTTATTCCATTGTAGTCAGAATAGATACTAGATATTATTTCAGGTTTAAAAATTTTGTTGAGACTTGTTTTGTGGCCTCTCATGTGGTCTGTCCTGGAGAATGTTTCTTGTACTGATGAAAAGAATGTGTAATCTGTAGCTGTTGGATGAAATGTTCATAAATATCTGTTAGTTTCATTTGGTCTGAAGTGCAATTTAAAGCCAGCATTTCTTTGTTGATTGTCTATCTAGATGACCTGGCCAGTGCTTGAAGTTCCCAACTATGATTGTGGAGTACAGCTCTTCTTTTAGATCTAATAACATTTTCTTTCTATATTGGATGCTCTGGTGTTGAGTGCATATATATTTACAATTATTATAGCCTTCTTACTGAATTGATCCCTTTATCATTATCTTTGTCTCTTTTTATAGTTTTTCACTTAAAAGTGATATAAGTATAGCTGCTCTTGCTGGCTTTTCATTTCTATTTGTGTGGGAGCTCTTTTTCCATCTTTTCACTTTTAGTCTATGTTTGTCTTTACAAGCGAAGTGAGTTTCTTATAGGCAGTATAAAATTGAGTCTTGTGTTTTTATCAATTTAGCCAGCCTGTATCTTTCAGTTGGGGAATTTAATCCATTTACATTCAAGGTTATTATTGATAGGTGAAGGTTATCAAAGAGTCAGAGCTTTAAGGCCCACAAAAAAGACCTCTGAAAGTGAGACCATAGTGGGCCAGATGAAGGTAACCATAGAGCTAGTAAACATGGCATGAGCTATGGAAAGTAAAAAATTAAAATACAAGGAACTCAAACTCAAAATAAGTTTGCAAAGTAAAATATTAAAGTACATTATTTAAATTCCCCAAAGTACATTATTTAAATTCCCCAAAGAAAAGAATAGCTATAAAGCAAAAAGGATAAATTATGAAATAAAATAGGCAAATATTAATTTTGGACATTTATAGATAAAAATGAACCAATTAAATCTTAGAAATGAGTACATTGTCAAAGAAATTTTGAAAACCTGCAGTTAATGCAATAAATGATATATTAGACAAAGATTAGTGAAATCAGGAATTTGTAAGTCAAAAATAATACTGAGGATGATTTAGAACATAGCTCAGGGAACTAAAGAAATGAAAAATATGAAAGGTAATTTAAGAGTTAGAACTTCTAATATATATCTTCTAAGACTTCTGAAATTAGAGAATAAATACTGTGCGTGTTGAAAATTTTTCTCACTTTCCGAGTGCTCAAGAGCTTTAGAGCATAAACTGTGGAGCTGAGCAGGACAAATATAAATAGATTCATACCTAGATACCTTCTAGAGAACCTGCAAAATGTCAAGGTTAAGAAAAAAACATTTAAAGTTACCAGGAATTAAAACAAAGAATGACAGCTTAATAATCAACAAAAGAACAATGGAGCAATATCTTCAAAGTTATGAGACAAAATGACTTTTAACCTAGAATTCTATTCCCAGCCAAATGATCATTCAATTGCAAGAGTGAAATAAAGCCATTTTTTAGATATACCAAGACTAAATGTTTGCTCTCTGTGGACCCTTACTGTGAAAAAACTGTCAAAGATGTACTTCAGCAAGAAGAAAAGGAAACATGGAGTAAGCTTAATAAAAATATATCTGTAAAATATGTTAATAAACCTCATGAACCATTGATGGGTTTTAAAAAGACAAATTTAGAAAAGTAGGATTACAATTTTAGATAATATTAATGTGGAAGATGGATTGCAGAGAGTGCTGTAGACTGAATGTTTATGTTTCCTCAAAACTCATATGTTGAAATTCTAACCTCCAATGTGTTGGTATTAGAGGGTGGAGCCTTTGGGAGGCAGAGGCTTCATGAATGGAATTAGTGTCCTTATAAAAGAGACCAAGGAGAGCTCCCTTGTTCTTTTGCCATGTGAAGACACAGTGAGAAGCTGGTCATCTATGAACCAGGAAGTGGGTCCTTAACCAGAAAGAATGAATCTACCAGTGCTTTGATGTTGGACTTCCCAGCCTCCAGATTTCTATTGTTTATAAGCCACCCTATTTATGGTATTTTGTTATAGCAGTCTGAACAGACTAAGACAGGAAGGTTGGAGGGAAGTTGGAATGATAAAATCCTTGTCTTATTTGGGAAGAAATCTTTGTTACGTAAATATGAATGTAAATATATAAAAGTTTAAGACTAGTCACCAAAAGAATAAAAATGCCAGCCATAATTTCCAAGCAAGCAGAAGAAAAGAGAAAGAATGAATAAATGAAAACTTTGAATTAAATTAGAAGGAAAGAAAGAAGCCAGAAAAACGCTAAGTAAAAAGCCCAAAAGATAGTGGTAGATGTAAGTATATCAACAAACTTAATACATATAAACTGATTAAAGTTTTTGTTACCTCAGAAGGAGTGGACACCAAAAGAAATCTTTATTTTTTTACTTAAGATAATTTCAAATACCTACAAAATGTAGGGAGAGAGCTTCTTAATCTGAGGTTTGAGGTAGGGTCTGTGAACATCAAGAAAATATATGTTCCATCTTACGTGCATGTGCATTTTTCTGGGGATAGGTGCCATAGATTTCTTCAGATTCTCAGGAGAGTCAGCGAGCCCCCTCATAGAGGGATGAGGCAGAAATCTCGATTTCTTCATCTCTTCTTTCCCTTTCCTTCCCTTTTTTTTCCTTTCTAAAAGTAATTGATTAAAACACTATTATTTCATGGAATTCAGTTGCGTCTTATTTTTCCCACAAGTTTAGGTTGCTTTGCCTTCTATTAAGTGTGTTGGGAAACCTTTAGGCACAGTAAGTCATAGCAGTGGGATAAGAATCCTGGCTTTGTCACTTAACTAGTGTGAAACCTTGGGCTCTTAATTTAGTTAAACCTCAGTTTCCTCCTCTGTAAAATTGATAGAGAAGGACATACGATAGAAAATTGCTTCAAAGATTAAATGAAGTGTAAGTGTATGTGAAGTACTTGGTGTGGTGATTAGCACATACAAGTATGTCCTAAATGTTAGATGCTGCTGCTGCTACTGCAGTTGATATTATTGCTGCTATTATATTTTTACCAGTAGTAGGTAGAGCCCTGTACTTTGAAACTCCCTACTGGTTTATCAGCCTCTACGGTTTGGTGTGCCTCTTCTGTCTTCCTTCACAAATTTGGCAATTTTTGCCATTAGTTTATTCACATTTTTTTCTACAAGCATATTTCTTCTTGTTTTCTTTCTCATGATAATCATACCTAACATTATTTGAGCACTTGTGTGCTAGAAGCCATGCCAGATGCTTTATGAACATTAGAGCAGAAATTGAAAGACAGAGTTTTAGTTTCAGTTCAGTCATTCAGTCTTTTGACTTTGTCAAGAAATTCATCTTTCTGAGCCTCAGTTTTGTCATCTACGAAACAGGAATAGTAGTATTTTTCCTATCTTTACAAGTTGTTATGATTAAATGATATTTTTTTCAAAAGCCCTTTATAAAACATAAGTAAGCATGCTAATATAAACTATTACTTTTTGTCAAATGTCATTTTTTTTTTTTTTGAGACAGGCCTTTGCTCTGTTGCCTGAGCTAGAGTACAGTGGTGTTACCATAGCTCACTGCAATCTCAAACTCTTGGGCTCAAGCAATCTTCTAGCCTCAACCTCCCAAGTAGCTGGGACTATAGGCTCAGGTGACTACACCCAGTTAATTTTTCTATTTTTTGTAGAGACGGGGTCTTGCTATGTTGCACAGGCTGGTCTTGAACTCCTGACCTCAAGAGATCCTCCCATCTTGGCCTCCCAAAGTGCAAGCATTATAGGCATGGGCTACTGCACCCAGCGTAAATGTCAAATTTGCAGAGCACATTGCTTTTTGGATGGAATTACCTAGCTGTAGCTTCTACCCTTCTGGAATCTTTGTAAATTAAAGCCTTGGATAGTGTTACCGAATGCTCAGCGCTTGTCCACGAAGCCAAATCAGAAGAACGAGGACAAGTGTCTTTGGGGAGGAGGAAAGAGATTTATTACCTTTGCTGGCAAAGAGAGGAAAAAGGCAGACTATTGTCTCAAAATCCAAATTTTTCCTGAACATAGGCAGAAATACAGAGCTTTTAAAGGGAGGCTTCTCAGCTTCAAGCAATTACTTGGTTAACTATTCTAATTGTCTCATCTCTGCCAAAGACAAAGCCTGTTAACTCCTCCAGCCACCCACCTGGGGGGCTGGTGCCACCTGGGATAAGGACAAAAGGTCTTCTCCCTGTTCTTCCCTACCATTGGCCTGAGGCAGGGATTCAGATTTCAGTTCTCCAAACAGACAGAAAATATTTTCGCTTTTTTATTTTTCAGGCCATTCCCTCTGTTACATATTCCCCACTCTCAATATTTCCCTTCCATATCTGTGGGAGGAGGGGCGACTACTCTATTACAATAGAGCAGTTGTAACTAACAGAAACATCTTAACCCTAAAGCAGTATTGCCCGGTCTACATTATAAGAAAGGATGATAAAGTATTTGAATCATATACACATTTTATTGATACATGACAGGATAAATCCATAAATAGGTGAAGGTCAGTGACAGTATTTTTAAGAATTCCATAAGATTAGAGTCTGGATTTAGGGGAAACTACTAGTCCTTTGCTTATCAATGTAGAAAAAACTTTGTGAAGGAGGTATAATTCAGGAAATTTCACAAGTTAGTTTTAACTTTGGATGGTGTATAGAAAGAGAAATGAGGTGGTTGGGAACATCTGATAAAGATCTGTCAGCACCGGGCCTTGGCCAGCAGTGTGATGAGAAACCAGTGGCAACTGAAAGGTGGTCTGCTGTGGCTGTATGACCTTGAGCAAATCACTTAGCCTCTGAACCTCAGTTTTCTGCTTTAAAAAGTGTGCGAAGGGAGTCAGGAGATTATGTGAAGCTGATCTGTGATGTATAGTTGTTCCTCACTATCTGTGGGGAACTGGTTGCAGGATTGTCCATGGATAACAATGTCCTTGGATACTCTAGTCTCTTATGTAAAATGGTGTAGTACTAGCATATAACATAACCTACACACACCCTTCCATATACTCATCTCTTGATTACTTATAATACTTAATACAATGTAAATGCTATGTAAATAATTATATACTGTGTTAGGGAATAATGACAGGAAAAAAATGTTTACTTGTTTGGTACACATGCTTTTTTTCCTGAATATTTTTGAGAATCTGTGGATTCAGAACCCATGGATAGGGAGGCCACCTGTATAAACTGTTAATTATTATTTTTTTTCTTTTTAAATAGCTTTATTGTGTTGTAATCCACATATCATACCAAATATCCATTTAAAGTATACAACTCACTGTGAACTGTTAATTATCATTGTCATAGAGTAATAGAAATAATAGTAGATAGAGTAATAGAAGAAAGGTTTGCTCTGGGCATATGCTAGTTGAATGGGAGTTTGAGTTTGGTTTAGCCCAACGATGGAATATTTCCATAGCAGTTAAATCATTTACCATTTAGGGCTGGAAAGAACTTGGAGAGCAATTGAGACAGGTTTTGTGGTGGGTTGTTGGAAATTACTTTAAAGTTTATTGCTTGAATGTTGGCCAAGAGACGTCTTTTTTCCATCTTCATTGAGATTTGGGCCTAGAGCAGTGCTATCAGAGAAAATATTTGTTATTTTTTATTTGTTAATTCTGCCAATGATAATCTGGGTAAGGGGATATGGAAAGAGGATGAGCAGTTTCATCTAGACCTCTTAAGAGAAAGAAAGTGTGTGTGTGTGTGTGTGTGCGTGGTTTGTTTCCTTGCTTTTTGGTAGTGATGGTGCTATATAAAGCAAATATTGGCTATAAAAAATTTATGAAATGTAGGAATCACTGTTATATTGAAGGCAATGCCTAAAACAAAACAGTGAGGGTATTAGCCTCTATTTCAGATGCTCTCCACTTTGGGGCTCTTCTATTAAAAGGAAAAAACAAATAACAAGGAAGAAAAAGAAACAAACAAGCATGGGATTGTTTGTTGCTCTAACTGTAGGAGTAGGTTAGTTTTTTTTTTTTTTTTAATTTAAGTAGCTGTGTAGGGATAAGTATTCATAGTTCCTTTGTACTTCTAGTGAGAAGCTTCAGGTTGTGTTTTAAATTTAGGTCTTAATATCAGTAAACTGTATGATCATGTTTTTGGAGGAATGATTCTGTGTTGTAGTCTGTAAAACTATAGATTATAATTATTCAGTCTGTACTTTCAAAGTCTGCATGAACAACTGAAGAAAGAATGGGTCATGTGAACACTAAATTACTTTATTTGGTGAGTCTGCTCTGGGTGTAGCTGGTGCTTGGTTTTATTCTTTCAGTTTTCTAGTAAATTATTTCCTATTTTTATGTTAAATTTTAATTTTAGTGGAAAAATAGTTTAAGATAAAATTAAGTAACTGAGCATAGATATAGTATATGTCATTTTTAAATAAAAAAATTTTTTTAAATTGCTATTTATTATTTGTAAATGTATATAAATGTGCCATACATGTGTTCTAGTAAATCAGGAGTAACTTTAGTGCTCTTTTTTGCTAATGGTTTATTCACTGTTAAAGTTATCCTAATTTTCAGTAAGTCATGTCTGAAATAAAAATTGACTTTATGAATCTGCCTCTTGTTTAAGGTGAGAAACTTGTTTTGATGAAGTCAATTGTGATATAAATGGAAAAGAAGAATGTCTTATTTTTAAGTATAATATATATTAAAAAATGTACTTTATACTATAATCCAATCCATGGAAGCCTTTTTTATTTATTTATTTTTCATGTTTCATTTTATTTCACCAGAGCACTGCAGTAGACTGCAAAATAACAACATCTACAACTGGAGATAAACACTTTGATAAAAGTCCCACTAAAACAAGGCACCCTCGGAAGATTGATCTAAGAGCTCGGTACTGGGCATTTCTTTTTGACAATCTTCGCCGGGCAGTAGATGAAATCTATGTGACTTGTGAATCAGATCAGAGTGTGGTGGAATGTAAGGTAAGGTTTGCTTTGAGGCTTTGTAATCCATTTGAAGTTAGACTCTAATTTTTGCTACATCGGATTTCATCTTTACCTCACTTTTTCTAGTTTTAATAAATTCTATATGCTTTTCATTGCCTCTTATGATAAATTGTTCTTTTCATCTGTACACTACAATCAGCATTATGCTTCAGGTTTTCTTGATTTTGAAGAGTGTTTTTTTTTTGCGTTACCTAATTATGTATTTTATATTCTTTGAAAGACTTGATGGAAAGCTGCCTTGATACATAGTCCTGGGCAAGGAATCAAAGGGTTGCCTACACAGATACAGACACACACACGATAGAAATCTTTATCATCTGCATCCTCCATTAGTACTGTAGGTGGCACCAGTGATATTTGCGCATTCTTTGGTTTCATGTTTAATGTCTTTAATTAGACATTGCTCACTTTCCGTTGAAATACTTATCACTTTCCTAATTCACTTCGGTCAGGGAAAAGTGAGATTGATGGCTAACCGTAAACAATCCTGGGTGGGATGGGGATGTCATTGTAAGGTGTGTTTTCTAATTTTAGATAACCTTGTGTTTGTAATAGGATATTAAACAGACACGTAGTGTAGGCTATCTCTAAAAATTCACTGAAAAGCCTGTCTTTTAGTAAACACAAACTATGTACTATTTACTTTTTGTTGAATAAAATTATTTTGAGACAAACCAGAGTGGTGCATCTTCATAGAAATATTAAAGAGGTAACACCTCTGTTTTTATGGGAAACATGGTTGAAAACCATGGAATTCATTATTTAGCCTTTGAAATATATGAAGGGTCAAAGAAAAGTTGCATGTTGAGACAACAGCTGTGTTTCCTCTTAAATTGGAAATAGTCAAAATAGGTTTTAGACTAGTTTAAAAATAAGGTTTATCAAAAGCAGTTTTTCAAAATGAACAGTAGTTGAAACTATCTAAACATGTGTGGTTGTTACAATTAATATGGTTACCATCAGCATGTAAAAACTTTTTATGGTTTAAGAAAAATATTTTAAAGTAAAATCATATCCTTTGAGTATAATGAGTCAGCATGTTGTGGTAGAAAACACTACTAGACTTAGTTTTGGGTTATATAGTTTCTTCCATAAACTGAGCATGTAGGCCTAGATAACCTCTAGGCTAGCCCTAGAGATCAATCACATCAGCAGATTCTTTGGTTTTGTGATTAAAAATAACAAAAGGCTGATTGAAGAAATCAAATTAATTTGTAAAATGTGTACTTCTTTAAGAAGTGAGGTTGATCAATTACAGTCTTGTCTCTTTATGATGAGTGGAAACTCTTAACACCTGTTTCCGATACCACAGTGTTTGAGGAAGCTAGAATCAGCCGTAAGAAAGTATGGCTTTTACTTGTGGTTCTGTCACTTATTTGTGCAAAGCTTTGTGAAAGCTTAATAGCAATAGGGATTTGTTGTATGAGTTGTCGATTACAAGGATGGAGGTTTTGACAAAGTGGGAGGAATAGAGATGTGTTCTCCTTTCTTTATATTGTGCCAAGATGCTCAAAGGCTTATGCTGAGAAATAAAATGTTGGAGTTTAAGAGGTATTAATATTTTCAGGATATATGCCTATAATTCCAGCACTTTGGGAGTCCAATGCAGAAGGATTGATTGAGGCTAGGAGTTTAAGACCAGCCTGGGCAACATAGTGAGACCCCATTCCTACAAAACAAATTTTTAAAAAATTGGCTGGGTGTGGTGGTTCACACCTGTAGTCCTAGCTACTCAAGAGGCTGAGGCAGGAGGATCCCGTGAGCCTAGGAGTTCAAGGCTGTAGTGAGCTGTGACTATCCCACTATATTCCAGCCTGGGTGACAGAGTGAGACTCCATCTCAAGAAAAAAAATTATTTTTATACTTGACTCCTCATAAGTTCCCATCCAGGACTTACAGATGGTGATGTAAAAAGATACAGTTTAACATTTGGTCTGAGCACCTGTTGGATATATAATAACTAGTGTTCCTTTTGTTTTTGTTTTGCTTTATTCTCATTATCAAGACTGCCATCTATTATCTCATTTGGTTAGTACTTTGGTGTGATACATAACCCAGGAATTTTTCCTCATTTTGTAAGTGGATTCAACTTTTGTTTTGTTGATGTGCTTAAAGATTTATCCCTATTTATGATTTTTGTGTTTTAGTCTTAGTTAAATAACCATAGTTCAGTTCTGTGTCTCATATGTAAAATGCAGTTAATAGCACCTGTATTATGTAATTGACATAAGTGTAACATGATAGTAAAAAGTATCTTTCCTATTTGCTCAGGATTGCTGACCAGACCCCACCTCTGTAATCAGAAGAGGCTAAATTCCTCATTTTTTGAGTTTGAAGATGTGCCTGTTATGACATCAGCCACTTCACTGCATGAGTTGCTAAGAACTGACATTCCAGCAAAAATATACTCTAAGCATCACCCCTATCTTTCCCCTGCTCCTTACAGAGTGGGCTAGAGGGTGGGCTGGGGAAGATAGCATTTTAGAGTGTGCACAGTTAATGAAGTGGTGGCCATCCTCTTATTTTCACAAAAGTTTGAAATAAGGCTTGAAAGAATTGGTTGTGAAGTTGTGGGTGTGGCTGGGAGGGGAGACTGGCATCTTCCCTGGTTGAATGTTTGCTGTGCATACCGATTTTATTGTCTCTGAAATGTGTTGAGAGAGTTTGGAGAAAAGCATGCTGGGAACACATTTTACTTTCCTTTTCCTATTTCCACCTGAGGAACTAGATATTTGTCACTGGAAGCTTGGGGATGCCTTTAAATACAGAGAGTGGTACCTATACAGAGACTGGTACCTAAATCTGTTGTAGGGATTTCATAGCACCAGAGGCTTGCTGGAGTAGCCCATACCAGCTGGGCTTTAAGGGACTCTAGGGTAGAATGCCTTGGAAGGAGTTCTCAGTGATCAAGTACAGAGAACCCCAGAGAGTCTCATGGTTTATGTGAGGGAAGGCGCATAGACGTAAATGAAGATGTTAGAGTCGTAGACACTTCCTGTGGGGTTAGTTGGCTAGGTGAGTATATGCAAAACTCTAAGGAAGTTTGGCAGAGGGAGCCAGGGTGAGCTTATACACTGCCTAGAGAACCACACATGCTACCTGTGCAGAAATCACCGTCTACCGTAGAGATGAATAGAGGCCACTGACCTCAGACTGAGTCAGAGAAAGACCATGGAGTCATCTCCTCCTGGCAGCACTCTACTCTGTTGGCAGTTGGCATCACTTGAGCCTCTGGAGGAGGACTGGCTGATGCCTGTAGCAGACCTATTACTAATGAATGGCAAGCTGTTGTAAGTAGAATATTGCTCTGTTCCCATAGCTGCCACTTACTGCAGAGGACATATGTTTGTGAAGGTAGGTGAGTGGGAGGGGAAACTCAGGGGAGGAAGGGAAGAGAGACCCAGTGAGAATAAACCATGCCTTTCCCCACCACAGGCATCTGGCAAAAGCTGTGTAATTCTCACTTGTGCTAATGAGGCAGATTGTCCGTGGATGGGATTTAAAAGCTATGCTTTGATGATTGAATGTAACTGAAAAAATTTGAAATTTCCCTGGTCATACTTAGCAGGTTTAGGATTCAGCTGAGTAGTTATGGGGGAAAGCATAAAATTATTCTATGTTTGCATCTGAATGAGTTGGAAATTCCTCAATTCAACGAGTCCAGTAAGGATCAAAATGAGAGGTGAGAAAATGCTTTGAAGGCTATGACGTGCAATAAAAAGAAAATGAGCTTTATAATTGGGGAAAAAAAGAGATAGAGTCTCCATCTGGAGAAAGAGGAATGTGAGCCTAGAGAAAATGAAGGAATAGTCATAGAGGTAGGAAGAAGACCAGGAGAATAGTAATGTCCCAAAAGCCATGGAAGGAGTAGGAGTATTGCTGAGGTCAAGAATGACTGCAGTTGAGAGAAAGTCTTTTCTAACTGGCATTCAGGAGGAAGAAGAACAGATGGGATCAAGGTGGAAATTTGTTTGAAGAATTTGAAATTCCGTCTAATGGTTCTTTGATCTTTTTATTTTTGAAAAGGAGGAGGTATGATATTGGAGGTTTGAGGAGAATGGAAAAGGTCTAAAATAACTAATAAAGAAGGGAAAGGCTGACTTACGGAAACCACGGGATTGCCTGGCAGCTTTTTTTGAAAAAATTTATTCAGGATATTATGGGGATACAAACATTTTGGTTACATGTACTGCATTTGCCCTGCCCAAGCCAGGGCTACAGTCATGTCCCTTCCCCATACAGTGTGTTCCATTAGTTGTTGGTTTACACCCCCCCACCTCACCCTGACAGGCACCCAGTTAGTATTATTACTACCAGGTGAACACCTTAGTGTTGATCAGTTAGTACCAGTTTGATGGCAAGTACATGTGGTGCTTGTTTTTCCATCCTTGTGATACCTCACTTTGAAGGATGGGCTCAATCAGGATAAAAATAATAATAATAATAATAATCCAGGATAATACAAGGAGTGCTAGATCATCATTGTTTTTTGTAGTTGAGTCGTATTCCATGGTATACACATACCACATTATATTAATCCACTCATATATTGATGGGCACTTGGGTTGTTTCAACATCTTTGCAATTATAAATTGTGCTGCTATAAACATTCAAGTGCAGGTGTCTTTATTATAGAATGTCTTTTTTTCCTTTGGATAGATGCCTAGTAGTGGGATTGCTGGATGAAATGGTTTTTCTACTTTTAGCTCTTTGAGGTATCTCCAGATTACTTTCTGTGGAGGTTGTACTAGTTTGCAGTCCCACCAGCAGTGTAAGAGTGTTCCAATCTCTCCACATCCACAGCAGCATTTGTTGTTTTGGGACTTTTTGATAAGGGCCATTCTCACTGGAGTTAGGTGATACCTCACTGTGGTTTTGATTTGCATTTCCCTAATGATTAGAGATGTTGAGCACTTCTTTATATGTTTGCTGGCCATTAGTCTGTCTTCTTTTGAAAAGTTTCTGTTCCTGTCCTTTGCCCATTTATTGATGGGGTTATTTGATTTTTTTCTTGTTGATTTTTTAAGTTCTATGTAGATTCTTGGTATTGGATGTGTAGAAAGCAAATATTTTCTCCCATTCTGTAGGTTGTCTGTTCGCTCTAATGATAGTTTCCTTGGCTGTGCAGAAGCTTTTTAATTTGATCAGGTCCCATTTGTTTATTTTTATTGCTGCTGTGATTGCTTCGGGGGTCTTCTTCGTAAATTCTTTGCCTAGGCTGATGTCTGAAAGAGTCTTCCCCACATTTTCTTCCAGAAGTAAAGGTTTCACACCTTAGGTTTAAGTCTGTTATGCATCGTGAGTTGATTTTTGTGAGAGGTGAGAGGTGGGGATCTAGTTTCAGTCTTTTGCATGTGGGTATCCAGTTTTGCCAGCACTACTTATTGAATAGAGATTCTTTTCTCCAATGTATATTTTTGTCTGTTTGTTGAAGATTAGATGACAGTCTTAGGATGGTTTTATATCTGGGATCTCTGTCCTATTCCAAAGGTCTATATCTCTGTTCTTGTGCCAGTATAATGCTGTTTTGGTTACTATAGCCTTGTAGTAAAGTTTGAAGTCTGGCAGACTGATGCCTCCCAATTTGTTTTTTTTTGCTTAAGATAGCCTTGGCTATACGAGGTCTTCTCTGGTTCCAGATGAAATGTAGGATTCTTTTTTCTAAATCTGTAAAGAATGATGATGGTATTTTGATAGGGATTGTATTAATTGTGTCGATCACTTTAGGTAGTGTGGACATTTTAACAATATTGGTTGTACCAATCCATGAGCATGGTATGGATTTCCCTCTGTTTAGATCTTCTACAATTTCTTTTCTCAGTGTTTTGTAGTTCTCTCTGTATATGTCTCTCACCTCCTTCGTTAAATATATTTCTAAATATTTAATTTTTTTTTGATGCTGTTGTGAATGATGTTGCATCTTTGATTCTATTTTCAGCTTGACTGTTATTGGCATGTATGAATGCCACTGATTTGTGTGCATTAATTTTATATTCTGAGACTGTACTGAATTCATTTATCAATTCCAGGAAGGAGTCTCTTGGTTGAATCCTTGGGATTTTCTAGACATAGCCTGGCAGCTTTGAAGGTCACAGTTGAGAAATTCTTCTCTTTCTTGTAGCTTCAGCTTTTCTTATTAACTTTTTCTTTCATCAGCATTTAACATGTTTATATCTCTTTCATCCTGGAAGTGAAAGAAAACAAAAAAACCCATCAAGGACCACAACCCCCCCCCCAACCTTCTCTCTACTTATCCTTTCATCTACTCCCCCAACATCCATTTTTTCTTCACCCCTTTTTACCTAAGTTTTTTGGAAGAATTTCGTATGTTTGCTGTCTCCATTTTCTTTTCTCTCCTGTACTCATTAGTCCATTCCAACCTGGTTTTACATGCTATGAGACTTTCTGTTAAGCTCTTATGAAGGTCACTGGTCACCTCTGTATTGCTAAGTCCAGTGTATGTTTTTCAGTCCCTTTCATGACCTCTGAGCAGCATTCCACACTGTTTTCCATACTTCTCTTCATGTAGCACTCTCTCCTTTGGCTTCTGTGGAATACCCTCTGTTAGTTATCTTCTTTCTTTGTTGGCTATAACTTCTGTATCCCATTTATTGGCTTTTTCTTTTCCACCTGACCTTTAACTGTTGGGATATCATTAGGACTCGTTTTAGGCCACCTTCTTTTCTATTTTATACTTTCTGCAGTTTTTTCCAGGCTATGGCTTAATTTACAATTCATTTGCTGATGATTCTTAAATTTATAACTCTAGCCCATACCTCTATTCTGATTTTCAGACCTGTATGTCCAACTTGCCTAGTTGGCATCTCCGTGTAGATATCTCACAACATTTTAAACTGGCATATAAAAAACTAAGTTCATGATATTTCTTCCCACCCCAAACCTAGAGATGTGTTTCTTTGCTCTGAATGGCACCCAGGTGTTCATGCTTGAAATTTGGGAGACATCCTTGATTCCTCCCTTCACCTCATGAAGCCACTAGTCCAATGAATTAACTCCTTTCAAAATTGCCTCCTAAATCTTTCCAATCCATTCACTTCTCTCATTCTCCACTGCTACCATCCTAGTCCAATCTGCCATTATATTATAAAATGCTTGGATTACAACTGAAGCCTTCTAACAGGAGTCCCTGCATCCTTCCAATCCATTCTCCAAACTACAGGCAGAATGACATTTTAAAAATCACAAATATGACTCTTTCATTCGTTTGATTATAGCTCTTCAAAAGCTTTCCTTTACTCTGAGTATCAAAGTCCTTAACATGACCCTCAGATCTTGAGTGGCTTGATCCATGCATAGCTTATTTCACATCATTTTTTTCTTCCCCCTTGCCTCATTTTAATCCACCTTCTTTCAGTTACTCAAATGTACCATGTGCTGGCATGTTTCCAGTCCTTTCCATGTTTTAATTTTTCTGCACAGAACACTTTTCCCTTTTTCTTCTTGCCCAAGACCACCTCACCTCCCTCATTCCTTTTACCTAACTCCTATTCATAATTTAGATTTCAGCTTAAGGGTCACTTTCTTAGGGGGAGCCTAACTGATGTTTCAGACTATAATATGCTCTCATTCTTGTTAATACTCATAGCCCAGGTATTGAAATTTGTTCTAGAGAATATGAGATTCAGCTCAGGGATAGCAGGCTAAGAGTTCACCTACGCATTTATGGGAGTAGACTTCTGTTACTTCACCACTGACTTACATAAATAGCTAAATTTTCTTCTCTCTCTATCCATATAATCTGGTCTTTCTAGCCTTATTCTAGCTGTGTTTCATGCATTGTAGCTTGCTTACAGTAACATTTTGCTGTTTCATTAGTTAAAGAATTAATTTCTCCTATATATGTAACATTTCCTAAAACATTGTTTTATAAGTGTTTAAGTAGTAGAGATAGATGAGTTGCCATTTTTCAGCCTATTTAACATGACACTTAATTGATGATCTTCGAGTTGACAAATCTTTATTCCATATACCTGATTTTCATATACATTATCATCAATATGATAGGACATAGATTTTTTTTCTTTTGAAACACTTGAAAACTTAATAACTTGAGACTACAATTTCTTTTTTTTTTTTGAGACTACAATTTCTATGTCATAACTACTGTTGGGTTAGTCAAAGTTATCTGGTTGTCTTAATTCATTTTCTGTTGCTTATAACAGAACACTTGAAACTGGGTAATTTATAAAGAAAAGGAATTTATTTCTTACAGCAGTGCAAACTTAGAAGTCCAAGGTTGAAAGGCCGTATCTCGTTTGGGCCTTTTTGTTGGATAGGACTCTGCAGAGTCCCGAGGCAGCTTAGGGCATCACATGGCAAGGGGACTGAGCATGCTAGCTCAGATCTCTCTGCCCCTTCTTATAAAGTCACCAAACCCATCCCATGGTAATCCATTAATCAAATAACAAACCCATTAAACCATGAATGGATCAATCACTTCTTAAAGGCCCCACCTCTCAATATTGCCAAATTGGGGATTAAATTTCAACATGAGTTTTGGAGAGGACAAATATTCAAACCATAGCTCTAGGCTAAGTTCCTAGTTATGATAGCCTAGTTCCTAGGAGTAGCCATCATACCATTTTGTGCTATACTTTCACTTTTAAACTATTTCTTCCTGATTTTTTTATTTCTGTTGATGAAACCACCATTTTCCTAGTTACCTGTGTTCGCTTCTTGTTGACTGCAAAGTTCCTATCCATTCATCGTTTGCATTGTTTTTTCTAATCACAAACCCCTTCCCTCTTTCCTACTGTCTATACATTGCTGTTTTTAATTTTTTTTTTTTTTGCAGTTATAATCTGCTTTAGTATTTCACATGGGTCAAGAATTCCTTTGGATATCACCACTTATACATAATGGCATTATTGTTAAAGCCTTCCATCCCATTCTAACCACACATTATTGAACAATGCTTCAGTGTTGTTCATTTTTCAAACAAAGCTGGGATGAAAACACTTTCATGCTCACACTGTAATAATTCCTGATGATATGCCTTGAAAGATACATAGAATAAAGGGGAGTGGTTTGTTGTGCTAAGGTTTCTGACACTTAGGCCAAGTGTCTCCAGTGAGTGACCAGGCAGAGCTGAGGACACTGGGCACCTGTGAATTTCCCCCAAAGTGGGTCAAGAGGGGCCTTGGCTGAAGGGAGACTCCAGATGTCTCAAGGAAGGGAGGAGGCTCTGCCTTTTTAAGACCCTTTTACTCTCTGGTGAACTATCTTCTTGTCCTCTTGGGTATGTTCCCCTCTAGTTTTTTCCTTTTTATGGTCCTTCTTAATGACAATCTTTCTAAAGTAAGTTCTTATCATAATACTCTCCTGCTGTAAAACTTTTAGTGGTTTTATCTCCATAGCCTTCTAAGTCAAGAATACTCATCATTTTGACTCTTAAACCTCCTACTATATAGTCTTAGTTGACTTTTCTGTGCTTGGTATAAGCTGCCTGTGTATTCATTACAGGAGAGTTTGGGAAAGCCAAGTCCTCAGAACCCAAACCCCAATTCTAGTACTGCCTTGTTATTCGGGAGGCTTTGGGATTCCAACTGGAGACTTGTTTATTAAAAAATGACTTAGTGTCTCACATTCGGGTACTGGAATAAGGCAACAGTATGAAATAACCTGTGCTCTGAGACTTTGTTGGACTTAATCTCAGCAGCAGCCATCTGTAGCTTTCAGATGAAGAGAGGAAATGGAAAGAGAGGAAGTGGTATGTTGGGAGGAGGATGTTTGTTCGTCACTTTGGTGCAAGAATAGTAACTGGAGGGTGAAATTCAGTGCCACCTTTTTTTTAAAATTGATTTGGTGCATAATTGTATTTTGGCTATACCTTTCTACCCATTTCATTCTTAGATGTGAGTTTTGGATGAAATCTAGAAGGATATATGTTAATTTGGATGTTATTGTCCTAGGGATTGAAATATCTTCCTGTTGGAATTATATAACTGTGGATCAGAGGAACCTATCATTTCAGTTTCCTGAAAACTCTCTTTTGATTTGAATTTCCTGTTATGGGAACAACTATTGTTTGGGATTTCAAACAAATATGGTTTTTAGGCATGGCCATGTTATAACATCTGTTTCTGGAGTGTAGGTGTTTTGTCCTATTGATGGGATATGTATTTAAGGCTTCCAAGAGGCTTCTGACAAGAAAATATGGGAAAAAATAGATACTAGGATTGAAAAAAGAATTTAAATAGTGTCCTTTTTACACAGCCTCTAGATTAGGATTTTTAACCTGGGATTTGTAGCCTTGTGTGTGAATAATCTGATGATACTGCAAAATTATTTTGTTCATGGATATTATTTTGAGTGGAGGTTCTATAACTTTCATCACATTCTTAAAGATGATTGTGACCTGAAAAAGATAAAAATCACAGATCCTACTTTAACCTCAATTCCACTTAAACCCTGCTGTCTTAACATGGATGAGAAAGGTTCTTGGAGGGATGATGATACAGATTTGGAAATTTAACCTCCTCCCTGAAGAGTTAGAAGGGGTTACCCTAGATAGCCATCCCAGGAAAGGTCCATCAGTCTCCTGTCAAGGTGATGAGGCCCATTAGAAATGCCTCTGCTTTTGTCTCCTCTGTTGTTTTTACCAGGCTTCACTCAATGGTGCCAGTAATCTGGTCACAATTCTTGATTGTGGAAAGGTGTCAGACCTCCAGATCCTTGTCTTTCTAACGAATCTTATGGCTTCAGCCTGTCTGGAGACTGCCTCATCTTGAATCCTGCTCACCTGGTATAACTCCCTCCATGAACTCTCTCAAGGCTTTGCTCAATTCCTAGCCAACTGTCCTGTGTCTTCCAACAGCAGGCCTCAGCTCCTATTAGCATGCTCAGTTACAGCTCAGACTCAAGCCGCTTATTGAGGTGACTCCTGCCACAATTGAAGTAGGCACCTTTTTTATCTTTCTGTGTTTCTCATAAAACTTTAACTATATTACATAAAGTAGGATAACCAAATAAAACAAAGCAAAAAGATTAAAGAAGTACATATTGAATTTATAACATTTACTGAGTGACAAATTCTGGTATTTGGGTGAAAACCATGTAAAAGGGATTTACAGGTGCCCTGGGGGCAAATGAAGGAGTTTGGGCTGATATTCTTGGGGAACAGAGAGAGGTAGAAATCTTAGGAAGTGGATTTTCGAAAAGGATTGTATTCCAGGAATGCCCCGGGACATTGTCCAGTGTTCTTAGCAAGAGGCCTTTTATTTTCTGCTTTAGGAGAGGGTAAGACAATTTAGGTGAGTTCTAGCTGCAGTGTCATGTAGTTGTACTACATTCCTCCTGCCTCAGCTCACTATTTTCTTTAGTATTTAATAGAGAACTAGTCATTTAAGTGATGTTTTGCAAAGATAAACCCTGAAGATATCCTGCCGCTGAGATTGGATTACAAAGTGCATTGGTAATAAGGACAATATCAGAAATAATAATTTCCATTTACTGCTCATTTGTGCAGTCCTCTGAGTTATACATTATATACACTAATGTCTCAGGCAAACATTCTTTTAAGTTATTCTTTCACTTTAGTTGGAATGCTATAATTACTGATTATAGGATTCAGGTCTTTATATTGGTTTGTCAGTAATTGATAAGTGATAGTGCAGATATGACCTAAGAAGCATAATTTACATACCAGATGTCCTCCAATAAAATAATAAATAGATGAAATTGAACAACTTGAGGAGTTTAAAGATATAATAGCTCCTCGTCATATACAAGTAAGACAGTTTTTACTGTAATATATTTGTTTGCAGATTCATGTTATCTTCTGCAGTGTTCTTCCTTGAAGAGTATTTGTGTAGAAATTTAGTCATTATTTATTGTATAGAACTGTTTAGTGGTTTATGTTTTCAATAAAATTGGAAGCATCTTTAGTGAAGACCATGTCATTTGCTATTTTTGTTTTTGCCACACTTCTGCATACATATAGTAAAAACATAAATGGATCTTAAAGCCTAGTTTGTGGTACTCTAGTAAAAATTTAAGAAACCCCCAAAATATATGATAGTATTGCTAGAATCTTTCCTTGGTAATTAGTTTATTTTTACTATGTCATTTTTATCATTATTTAGCTCTAGCTGCAATGATTTTTTATTAGTGGTGTTTTTGTTTTAAAATTATTTGCCTTAGATAGGACCTTTTTGATGGCTATAAGATTAAAAACACTTTAAAGACTTATACTTAAATATTCTAATAGCCACACTAATGCTGGCCCCACATTTCAGCTCTGTTCACAATAGAGTAAAACTTTGTTTAAGATTTATCATGAAATTATTTAAGGAAGTTGAGTCTTTGAAGTATCAAAAGGACCTTGGGAGATAGAGAAGTTCCCATAAAGGGACAATTCTTGTTTCCTATTTGTAATTCAAGAGTATTTTTTAAAAAAACTTCTAATTGAAAAACTAGGTAGATAGAAGTAAACACATTATAATTTAGCTTTGTCAGAAAAAAGAATGAAAAACATGCATGTGATTGGCAATAGAAACAAAAATGAAACAGAATGTGAAATAGAATCATAAATCATGAGATCTGAATGTGAGCTTAGAAATCATAGAATTCAGCTCTCTTATTTTGCTGATGGTAAACTGTAAAACTAAGTGACTTGCTTGAAATTATGTGATGAGTTAGCAGCAGAGTTAAGGACTAGAACTCAAGTGCACTTATCTTTTATTCAACAACATTTATTAAATGTTTATTATAACAGGCACTGTTTTGGGTGCTGTTTATGAACCTGAAAAAGGTATTAAGTATAACAAAAATGCTTTAGATCAAACATGTCATGTTGATTTAAATGCCAACATTTTTAAAATTTATTTTTATTATTATTTTTTTAAAGAATTTTCTTTTAGGAGAGAATATCCATACTGCTCCTTCTGTGGATCTTATCTTGGTTTATTTACACTGTTTATTAAGAGAGTATATTTTCTTAATTTTAAAAATTATTTTTTACTATTAATTTGAAATGATAGAAATTTACCAGATAATTGACTGCAACATAGAAAACATCTTGGTGCCCAGACCACTAGGTGTAGTAGCAAAGTTTATAATTCTGTTATATTGTTATTCTGGGTTATTGAAGGGATTTCAGATTTGATTGCTGTGGAGAAAAGATAGTCAATTTAGGTCTTTGGAATACATTTTGCTCCTCCATGCATGGTGCCTCAATGAAGGTAACGATTTTAAGAAAAACATGGTTTTTTTTGGACCAATAACTTAGAAAGTGAGATGTGCTATTACAAATATATATGGTTTGAAGGAGAAAGGACTTGTATTTGTATAGCATTTGTGAGCTTTGAATATGCGTTGACATTAGTCATTACACTTAATAATGCTCATAGGAAGAGAGGTGACTTCTGGCTGTAGGATCATGGAAGAGGTTATGCATATGGTATTTGTGCTTGGCCCTTGAAGGGGTGAATAGGAGATCTCAGGGGACTGTTCTCCATTGGGACTGTTACAGTCATTCCAGTTCCTCTAAGCTAGTTGTGTGATTTTGGAAAAAATCACCAAACCTTATTCAACTTTTGTGTTCATATATGAAGAGGTTGGACTAGATGAGGGCTGAGAACCTTTCAGCCTGAATATAAGCATATAATTTGGTATTGGGAGAATATTCCAGGCAAAAGAAATGCCTAAGCAGTTGCTTGGAGGTAACCCATGCCAGGGAATGTGAATTTGAGTATGTCGATTTTGAGCCTTATAACTTAGCATCTTTGTCTACTTATTCTTTCTTAGTGGCAGTAGGTATCTTATTTTTCTTAGTATAAAATATTATAAGATTAAAGCATCTAGTTAAGCCAATTTGTGAATGAGTTAAGGTAAAAATTAGTTAGCAATTGCAATAAAATATTTGTATCACTACCAAGGAAACTGCAAATTTTATTTACCCACAGAAATGCAGGTAAGAATTAAATTATAAAAGAGAATGGCCTTTTAAAAATTTTTTAACAGATTTTCATTTATAGGTTTTTGGTTGGTGAATATATTATATATTATTTTCCCAGGTAATTTCGAAGAGATGTTTAAGAGAAATGAGTGATTGAGGATTGAAGGTGGTTGTGCATGATATTATTAGTTCGACGGTTTTGAAATGGTTTACTTGACATTTTGCTTTCAGATGGTTTCCCTGTTGAACTATTTATTCTAGTAGGAGCTTTTAAAAAATAGATAAGGTGTTAAAAAATAGTGATTTTTAAAACTTATTTGCATTTTGATAAAGCTCATTTTTTCATAAAGGTTCCCTTTTGTCACTGCCGCCTTGTGTGATGCGTGTTTCCATCCCTTCATTACGACAGGAGTACTCCACTGTGCACATTTCTGTAGTTGAATTGGAGGGCATTATTGATGTCCTGGGCCCCAGGGCCCCTGCACTAGTATTGTGTGTCAGGAGGACAAAGGGATGGCGCCAACCTTCCTGCTCTGTGCGCCAGTAACTAGAATTAATTACAAACCAATCGAATCTGTTGCAGCCAATTGGTAAACTAATTGGTAATTTTAGCTGTATGTCTATATGGAGTTATCTCAATGCCTATACAGGGGTCCTCAAACTTTTTAAACAGGAGGCCAGTTCACTGTCCCTCAGACCGTTGGAGGGCCGGACTATAGTTTAAAAAAAACTATGAACAAATTCCTATGCACACTGCACATATCTTATTTTGAAGTCAAAAACAAATGGGCAAAACACCCACTTGTGGCCCACGGGCCGTAGTTGGAGGACACCTGGCCTGTAACATTACTTTCAGAGCCACTTTTGTTCTGTTTCATCCTGCATGACAAAATGGCCTTTATAGCTTTAGGGAGAAAGATGTGCATGAGTGGCTATGAGGTTGCTCCAGCTGCTTGTCTTACTTGTATTCTCTTGTTCGTAAAACATGACTCAGATTATGGCTGCATGGTACCGCTCTGATCATTTTTGTTAACATTGAGCTAAACATTCTATAAAATACACTGTTTAAGCCACCAAATGTACTTTCTCTGTGCCAACTACTATCAGAAATATAGCTACTTATATTCTTGCTCTTTAGAAGTTTTTTTTTTAGAGAAAATAGAAATCAGTAGAAAACTTCTAAAATAAGTTATTCCGAATTAAATCTTTGTGCCCTAATGTAGGTGATTTAAGTCAAATTAATTTAATTAAAGAATTTAAGTTGTATTAGTAGAATTGAGAGAAGAAAGCCAACTAAATTTTTTGATTTGTCCTTTCCTTGATTGTAGAAGAGTTTTATTACCAGTGATTTGGCACTAAGGATTATCTTTGAAAGGAAATAAACAATACTTCTTTGTTCAGAAGAATCTTTTAAAGTAGAATATAACTTTTATGACTAAAATAAGCACAGTACTATATTTCATTTGTGAATAATTCGGCATCCATTTATTATTAGTCTTGGATCTGATTTCCAAAGATTATCTATATCTTGAAAGACACTTAAAAGTGAAAAATGTTTTTGAGGTTTTTGAGTGAGACTGATACTACAAAGTAGATCTAAGACTTAGCTATGGAAAAGTAATGTATTTATAGTACAAATGATCATTTTTATAGTGGTCAGCATTTTCTTATGGTCATTTTCTGAGAGTATTGGAAAGTTGTCTTTATAGTAAGGTAAGACTGCTATGTCTTTATGGTAAGGTGAGAATGGCATGAGACTGACTAACTTTAAAGTGTATAACTTTAAAGTGAATATACTTTAAAGTTCTTTGTCTTATGCATTTAAGTGACAGCTTTGGCTGATGTACCAATATATACACACAGAGTCACACTTTATCAATTTCTTCTTCCTGAAAAATGGAGTGGATCTCAGTGGTCTGTGCTTGTTGTACATTCTTTTCTTCCATAAAATTTAAATTTCCTTTTAGAAACATACCTAATTAGTGCCATACGGTTATCTTTGCCAGATGTGTAGAATGAACTGTTACAATAATATAATTTTGGATTAGCTAAAGAAGAAAATTAGAGTGCAGTAATGGTAATTATCATGAATGTGTACAGTGGGCACAGATTGTACATTTGTCCTAGTTAAGCTCATTTGAAAATGACTCTGTCAAATCCAGTCAATTTAAAGTTTATCTTTGGAAGTTTAGTGTCCGTGGAAATGTTGCATTTGATAACAGAAGGCAAATGACCCATCATTACTGAAAAATTATTTTAAATCATGCAGAATTGCCCTTGATACATTTAGCTTTGTATCAGCTACGTAAGAAATGTTGGTAGCTTTTAAAGCATTAACTTTTCCAAACATGTTTCTTTTTCTTTTTTTAAAATGACTTTTTTTTTTTAGAGCAGTTTTAGATTCATAGCAAAATTGACAGGAAAGTACAGAGACTTCCCATATATTCCCTACCACCACACATACATAGCCACCTGCATTATCAGTGTCCTCTAGCAGAGTGGTACATTTGTTATAATTGATGAGTCTACATTAATACACCATTATCACCCAAAGTCCATAGTTTACATTTGGACTCTTGTTCGCTCTTAGTCTTATATATCCTATGATTTTGGACAAATGTATAATGGTATGTATCTACCATTATAATATCATAAAGAGTATTTTTACTGCACTAAAATCCTGTGTTCAACCTGTTCATCCCTGCCCAGTCCCCCACCCTCAGTCCCTGGCAACCACTGATCTTTTGATTCTCTCCATAGTTTTTCCTTTTCCAGAATGTCATAAAATTAAAATAATACAGTATGTAGCCAGATTGTCTTCTTTCACTTAGTAATATGCTTTTAAAGTTCCTCTTTGTCTTTTCAGGACTTGATAGCTCATTCCTTTTTAGCAGTGAATAATATGCCATTGTCTGGATGTACCAGAGTTTGTTTATCCATTCATGTACCGAAGAACATCTTGGTGGCTTCCAGGTTTTGGTAATTATGAACAGAGCTGCTTTACACATCTGTATGTAGGTTTTTGTGTGGATGTAAGTTTTCATTTCCTTTGAGTAGATACCTAGGAGTATGGTTGCTGGATCATATGGCAAGAGTATGTTTAATTTTGTAGGAAACTACTAGACTGTCTTCTAAAGTGGCTGTACCATTGTGCATCTCATCAGCAATAAATGAATGTTCCTGTTGCTCTACATCCTCATTAGTATTTGTTATTGCTAGTTTTCTGGATTTTGGTCACTCTAATAGGATGTGTGTAATGGTATATCATTGTTTTAATTTGCATTTTCTTGATGACTTGTATGGAGCATCTTTTCATATGCTTATATGCCATCTATATATCTTCTTTGGTGAAGTGTCTGTAAAGACTTTGGCCCATTTTTTAATTGGGTTGTTCTTTTTCTTGTTGAGTTTTAAGAATTTTTTGTATATTTTGGATAACAGTCTTGCATGTGTCTTTTGCAGATGTTTTCTCCCAGTTTGTGGTTTGTCCTGTCATTGTCTTGATATTGTCTTTTGCAGAACAGAAGTTTTTAATTTTAATGAAGTCTAGTTTATCAGTTTTTTCTTTCATGGATCATGCCTTTGGTGCCGTATCTAACAAGTCATCGTTGTACCCAACCAAGGTCATGTAGGTTTTTTCCTATGGGTTATCTTTTAGGAGTTTTATAATTTTGCATTTTAAATTTAAGACTATGATCCATTTTGACTTAATTTTTGTGAAGGCTGTAACGTCTAGTTTTGTTTTTTTTTAACATGTGGATGTGCAGGTGTTCCAGCAACATTTGTTGAAAACTGTTTTTGCTCCATTGTATTGCCTTTGCTCCTTTGTCAAAGATCAGTTGGCTATAGTTACATGGATCTACTTCCGAGTTCTCTATTGTTCCATTGATCTATTTGTCTCTTCTTTCCCTAGTACCACTTGTCTTGATTACTATAGCAATTGGGTACTGTCAGTCTGTCAGCTTTGTTCCTCATTTTCAATATTGTATTGGCTATTCTGGGTCTTTTGCTTCTGCATATAAAGTTTAGAATCAGTGTGTTGATATCTACAAATTAACTTTCTGAGATTTTGATTGAGATTGTATTGAATCTATAAATCAAGTTAGGAAGAACTGACATCTTGACAATACTGAGTCTTCCTATCCATGAATATGAACTTATTTAGTTCTCCACTTATTTAGTTCTTTGCTTTCTTTCATCAGAGTTTTGTAGTTTTCTTCATATAGCTCTTATACATATTTTGTTAGATTGATACCTAAGTACTTTTATTTTTGGGTGTTAATGTAAATGTTATTGTTTGCTTCTTTACGTATGTATCTATTATATATGTTTAAGATATACAACATATGTTTTGATGTACATACATGTAGTGAAATGATTACTACAGTCAAGCAAATGAACATGTCCATCACCTCACCGTTAACTTTTTGTGTGTGTATGGTAAGAGTACCAAAATCTACTCTTCTAGCTAATTTTTAGTTTACAATATATTTTTATTAACTATAGTACTCAGGCTGTACATTAGATCTCTAGACTTTTTCATCCTACATGATTAGAAATTTGTATCCTTTGACCTACATCACCCCATTTTCTCCCTCACCCTACACCTGTTAACCACCAATCTTTCTGTTTCTATGTATTTGACTTTTTAAAGATTCTCTATATAAATGAGATCATGCACTGTTTTTCTTTCTGTGTCTGGCTTATTGTAGTTAGTGTAACATCCTCCAGGTTTATTCATATTGTTGCAAATGTCAGGATCTCCTCCTTTTTCAAGGCTGAACGATTTTTATCGTACAGTCGTGCTACATAACATTTCAGTAAATGACAGACTGCATATACAAAGATAGTTTCATAAGATTATAATGGAGCTGAAAAATTTCTATTGCCTAATGATGTCATAGCTGTCATAATGTAGTGCAATTCATTTCTCACGTGTTTGTGATGATGCTGGTATAAACAAATCTATTGCACTGCCAGTTGTATAAAAGCACAGCACATACAGTTATATCAAGTACATAATACTTGATAATGATAAATTGTTACTGGTTCATATATTTACTATACTTTTTATTATTAGAGTGCACTCCATCTACTTATAAAAGCAAGTTAACTGTAAAACAGCCTCAGGCAGGTCCTTCACATGGTATTCCAGAAGAAGGCATGGTTATCATAGGAAATGACAGCTCCATGAATGTTAGTGTCCGTGAAGACCTTCCAGTGGGACTTATGGAGGTGTAAGAGTGATATTAATGATTCTGACCCTGTGTCGGCCTAGGCTAATATATGTTTGTATCTTAATTTTTAACCAAAAGGTTAAAAAGTAGAAAAAAAATTTTAAAGAAAAAGCTTATAAAATAAGGATATAAAGAAAGAAAATGTTTTTGTACAGCTATACAATGTGTTTGTGTTTTAAGCTGTTATTACAATAGAGTCAAGACATTAAAAAATTAGGTTTATAAAGTAAAAAAGTGACAGTAAACTAAGGTTAGGCTATTATTGAAAGAAGACACATTTCAAAAGATAAATTTAGTGTAGCCTAAATGTACAGAGTTTATAAAGTCTATAGTAGTGTATGGTAGTGTCATAAGCCTTCACATTTACTCCGTACTCACTCACTCATTCATTCATCCTGAGCAACTTCTGGTTCTGCAAGCTCCATTCATTGTAAGTGGCACAGGTGTACTCTTTTTAAAATCTTTACAGCTTATTTTTACTTTTTGATTTTCTATGTTTAGATATGTTTAGATACACAAATACTTACAATGTGTTATAATTGCCTACAGTATTCAGTACAGTAATATGCTGTAATATGTGTAGCCTTGAAGCAATTGGCTAGGTTACCATATAGCCTAGGTGTGTAGTAGGATTTACCATCTAGGTTTGTGTAAGTTTACTCTATAATGTTTGCACAGTGGTGAAATTGCCTAACAACATATTTCTCAGCATATCCCGATTGACTGTATCTATATATATCTCTTTATGTGTGTCTGTGTGTACATACATGCATACTTATGTACACAGCACAGTTTCTTTATCCACTTATTTGATGGCAGACCTTTAGATTGCTTCCATATCTCTGTGAGGTGCTGATTTCATTTTTGGGGGGTATATACTCAGAGAGGGATTGCTGGGTCATATGGTAGATCTATTTTTAGTTTTTCAAGAAATTTTCATACTATTTTTCATAATGGCTGTACCAATTTACATATCCACCAACAGTGTATTAATACAAGGGTTTTCTTTTCTCCATATCCTGGGCAACACTTGTTATCCCTTATCTTTTTGATAATAGCCATTCTAACAGGTGTGAGGTGTTATCTCTTTGTGGTTTGCATTTCCCTGATGATTAGTGGGCACTTTTTTGTATGCACCTTGGCCATTTTTATGTTTTTGGAAAAATGCCTCTTCAGGTCATTTGCTCATTTTTTAATCGGTTATTTGTTTTTTTGCTATTGAGTTGTGTTTTTAAACTATTTTAGATACTAACCCCTTATCGTATATATGGTTTACAAATATTTTTCCCAGTATGTAGGCTGCTTTTTCATTTTGTTGAATACTTTCTTTGTTACATGAAAGCTTTTTAGTTTGATATAGACCCACTTGTATAGTTTTGCTTTTGTTTTCTGAGCTTTTGGTATGATATATTAAAAAAAACAACTGTTGCTAAGGTTAATATTAAAGGATTTTTCCCCTTTGTTTTCTTGTAGGAGTTTTACAGTTTCAGGTCTTATATTTAGGTCTTTAATCTGTTTTGACTGGCTTTTTGTGTATGGTGCAAGATAAAAGTACAGTTTCATTCTTTTGCATGTGGATATTCAGTTTTCCCAGCACCATTTATTGAAGAGACTATCCATTCCTCATTGTGATTTCTTGGTGGCCTTATCAAAAATTAGTTGACTACATATGCTTGAGTTTATTTCTGGGCTCTCTATTGTGTCTTCTTGGTCTTTGTGTCTATTTTTATGCCAGTACCATACAGTTTAGATTTCTGTTGCTTTGTAATATAATTTGAAATCAGGAAGTGTGATGCTTCCAACTTTGTTTTTCCTTCTCTAGATTGTTTTGGTTATTCAGAGTCTTTTATGGTTCTGCACAAATTTTAGAATTTTTTTTCTCTTTCTATGAAAAATGCAAATAGAAATTTGATCTGGATTACATTGAATATGTACGTCACTTTGGGTGGTATGGACATTAATATTTTTTCAGTCCACAAACATGGACTATCTTTCTATTTATGTGTCTTCAATTTTCTTTATCAATGTTTTATTGTTTTCAGCATACAAATCTTTTACTTCCTTGGTTACATTTATTCTTAAGTATTTTATTATTTTTATGTTATCATAAATAGAATTAAAAAAATTTCTTTTTGGGATAGATTGTTATTGATGTAAAGAAATGTAACTAATTTTTCCACACTTATTTTGTATCCTATTTACTGAATTCATTTAGAAGATCCAACAGTTTTTTTGTGTGTGTGTCTGACGTCACACAGAGACCTAAAGGTTTCTCTACATATAGATAGGCTCATGTCATCTGCAAATAGGGATAATTTTACTTCTTCCTTTTTGATTTGGATGCTTTTTATTTCTTTTTCTTATGAGATTGCTCTTGTTATTATAATACTGTAAGTACTATGTCGATTATAAGTGGCTAGAGTGGGTATCCTTGCCTTTTAGCAAATCTTAGAGGAAAAGCTTTCAGTTTTTCCCCATTGATTATGATGTTTGCTGGGAGTTTTTCATATATGGTCTATATGTTGAGGAAAATTTATTCTATACCTATTTTATTGAGAGTTTTTTTTTCATGAAAGGATGTTGTACTTTGTTAAATGCTTTTTCTGCATCTATTGAGATGGTTGTGTGGTTTTTTTTTGCCTATCATTGTGTTAATGTGTTGCATCACACTGATTTGAGTATGTTGAACTGTCCTTGCATTCCAGGAATTAATCGCACTTGGTTATTATGTGTAATCTTTTTGATGTATCCTTGAATTCAGTTTGCTAGCTGAAGATTTTTGCATGTATGTTCATAAGTGATATTGGGCTGTAGTTTTCTTTTTCTTTGTTGTCTTTTTCTGGCTTTGGTGTCAGGGTGACACTCGCCTCATCTATGGTTAAAAAGTATTCCCACTACTTCTATTTTTTGTTGGAAGAGTTTAGGACTGATTGCTAATAATTTTTCTTTGAATGGTAGAATTCAGTTATGAAAACATCTGGGCCTGGGCTTTGCTTTTCTGGGAAATTTTAAATTACCACTTCAGTCTCCTTGTTATTGTTTTGTTTAGATTTTTTATTTATTCTTGATTCTTTTCTGGTATGTTATGTGTTCTAGGAATGTATACATTTCCTCTGGGTTATCTGTTTGTTGGCATGTAATTGTTCATAATCATCCCTTATGATCTTTTTTGTTTTCAAGGTATCTACTGTAAGTTCTCCTCTTTAATTTCTGAAGAATCCTCTTTTTTTTTCATAGTTACTCTAGCTAATGTTTTTTTCAATTTTATTTTTTTAAACAGCTCTTAGTTTTATTGATGTTTTTCTATTCTCAATTTATTACTATTCTGATCCTTATTATTTTCTTCTTTCTGCTGACTTTGGATTTAAATTTGTTCTTTTTCTAGTTTCTTGGGGTGTGAATTTAGATTATTTTAGATCATCTTCTTTAATGTAGGCATTTATAGCTATAAACTTACTGCTTTTGCTGCATCCCATGTTTTTATAAGTAAGTAGTATTTTGTTTTTATTTGTCTCAAGATATTTAAAAAATTTTTAAATTTCTTCTTTGACCCAGTGGTTCAAGAATGTGTTGTTTAGTGTCCACGTTTTTTGGTAAATTCTCCCTCCCACCTTTTTTTCTTCGCTATTACTGACTTCTAGTTTTATTCCATTGTGGTTGGAAAAGATACTTGGTATGGTTTTGATCTTATTTAAATTTGTAAAGATTTGTTTTGTGACCTAACATGTGATCTATCCTGGAGAATATTCTGTGTGCATTTGAGAAGGATATATATTCTTTTGCTGTTGGGTGTAAAATTCTGTATATGTCTGTTAAGTTCATTTGGTCTATAGTGTTTCTTTATTGATCTTCTGTCTGGAAGTTCTATCTGTTATTAAAAGTGGGATACTGATTTCCTCTACTATAATTAAATTGCTGTGAATTGAGATCTGTAAGTATTTGCTTTATTTCTTAGGTGTTCTGATGTTGGTCTCATATATTTTTTATAATTGTTATATCTTCATATGTTGAATTGACTCTTACCATTGTGTAATGATTTCCTTTGTTTTTAAAGAGAGTTTTTGACTTAAAGTCTACTTTGTTTATTATAATTTAGCCACTTTTGCTTTCTTTTTGTTGCCATTTGCATGGAATATCTTTTTCCATTTTCTCACATTCACCCTTTTTGTATTCTGGAATTTTAAGTAAGTTTTTGTACACAGAATATAGTTGGTTTTGTTTTTTAATTCATTCAGCCACACTGTTTCTTTTTATCAGGGAATTTACTTCATTTTCATTTGAAGTAATTATTGATAAGAAAGGATTTACTACTGCATTTTTATTAATGTTTTTTTCTTTGTTTTGTCGTTTTCCAGCCCTTCTTTTTCCCACTTTCTGTCATCTTTTGTGTTTTATGTTGGGTTTTTGTGTTTTTTTTTTATATTGCTAGGTTTTGATTTCTTCCTGAAATTCCTTTGTGTAACTTGTTTAAGCATCTTCTTTGTGGTTACCCAGGGATTTGTATAGAATATCTTATAGCTATAACAGTCCATTTTAAGCTGATAGCAACTTGACTTCCTTTGCATGCAAGAATTCTCTGCTTTTACTTCTCCTCCTCCCACATTATAAATGGTATTGATGTCACAATTTACAACTATTTATATTAAGTATCCATTAACATTTAATTATGGTTGTTTCTAATACTTTTGTCTTTTATCTTTTAGAGTAAGATTATAATTGATATATCCATCACTGGTGATAGTCATAAAATATTTCTATTGTTTATATATTTACCATTTCCAGTGAATTTCATATTCTTATGTTTTCATGTTGCTCTGAAGAAGCTTTGTAGTTTAATTATATCTCATTTATTTATTTTTGTTTTTGTTGTATATAATTTTGGGATCTTAGTCATCAATTCTTCAACTAAGCCAATGTTGAGGATAGTGTTTCCTAGGTTTTATTTTAATGTTTTTATAATTTCAGATTTTTCATTTAAGTCTTAATCCATCTTGAGTTAATCTGTGTATATGGTAGAAATAGGGATCCAATTTCATTCTTCTGCTTGAGGCTATCCAATTTGCAGCACCATTTAGGGTGTCCTTTCCCCACTGTATACTTTTGTCTGCTTTATCAGTGATCAGTTGGTTGTATTAATAGGTATTTGGCTTTATTTCTGGGTTATCTATTATGTTCCATTGGTCTATGTGTCTATTTTCATACAAGTACCATGCTATTGTGGCTACTATTGCCTTGTAGTATAATTTGAAGTTGGGTAATGTAATGCTTCCAGATTTGTTCTTTTTGCTTAGGATTGCTTTGGCTAGTCTAGTTCTTATTTGGTGTCATATGAATTTTAGGGTTGTTTTTTCTAATCCTATGAAAAATGACATTGGTATTTTGATAGGGATTGCATTGAATCTGTAGATTATTTGGGCATTGTGGGCATTTGGATAATACTGATTCTTCCAACTCATGCACAATGGAATGCTTTTCCATTTCTTTGTGTCATCTGTGATTTCTTTCATCAGTGTTTTGTAGTTTTCCTTGTAAAGGTCTTTCACCTACTTGGTTAAATATATTCCTAGATAGTTTATTTTCTTTACAGATATTTTAAATGGTATTGAGTTCTTGATGTGACTCTTAGCTTGACTGTTACTAGTATATAGATATGCTATTGAGTTGTGTACATTGATTTTTTTTTTATTGGAGACTTACTGAATTTATCAATTCTAGGTGTCTTTTGGAGGAGTCTTTAGTGTTTTCCAGATATAAGATCATATCATCAACAAACAGGAGTAGTTTGACTTCCTTTTTTTCTGATTTGGATGCCCTTTATTTCTTTCTCTTGCCTGATTGCTCTGGCTAGGACTTCGAGCACTATGTTGAATAGAAGTGGTGTGATGTAGGGCATCCTTGTCTTGGTTCTTCAGGAAAATGCTTTCAACTTTTCCCCATTCAGTACGATGTTTGTCATATGTGGCTTTTATTATTTTGAGATATTTTCCTTCTATGCCCACTTTGTTGAGGATTTTTATCCTGAAGGGTGCTGGATTTTATCAAATGCCTTTCCTGCATCTGTTGAGATGATCATCTGGGTTTTGTTTTTAATTCGTTTATGTGGTGAATCACACTTATTGACTTGTGTATGTGGAAATAGGATGAAACTCACTTGGTCATGGTGAATTATTTTTTTAATGTACTAAAGGATTCGGCTTGCTAGTATTTTTTTGAGGATTTTTGCATCTATGTTCATAAGGGATATCGGTCTATAGTTTTCTTTTTTTGTTGTGTAATTTTCTGGCTTTGATATCAAGGTGATACTGGCTTTGTAGAATGAGTTAGGGAAGATTCCTTCCTTCTCTGTGTTATGGAACAGTTTCAATAGGATAGGTACCAGTTTGTCTTTGGAGGCCTGGTAGAATTTGGCTGTGAATCTGTCTGGTCCTGGGCATTTTTTGGGGGTGGGGGGAGATTTTTTTATTACTGATTCAATCTTGTTAGTCATTATTGGTCTGTTCAGGATTTCTGTTTCTTCCTGAGTCAAGCTTGGGAGGTCGGTGTTTTCAAAAATGTATCCATTTCCTCTAGGTTTTCTAGTTTGTGTGCATAGAGGAGTTCATGAACATATGAGTAGTCTTATATGATCTTTTGTATTTTTTGTGGTATCAGGTGTAATGTCATCTTTTTCATTCCTGATTGAGCTTAATTGAATCCTCTCTCTTCTGGGTTAATCTAGCTAGTGATCTGTCAATTTTGTTTATCTTTTCAAAGAACCAACTTTTTGTTTTGTTGATGCTTTATTTTTTTTCAATTTTGATTAGTTCTGCTCTGATCTTTGTTATTTCTTGTCTTTTTCTAGCTTTGGGTTTGTTTTATTCTTGTTTTTCTAGTTCCTTGAGGTGTGATATTAGGTTAATTTGTGATCTTTCCTGTCTTTTTAATGTAGGCATCTAGCACTGTTTTGCTGTATCCCAGAGATTTTGGTAGCTTGTGTCGCCATTGTCATTCAATTCAAAAATTTTTAATTTCCATCTTGATTTCACTATTGACCCAAAGATCATTCAAAAGCAGGTTGTTTACCTTCTATGTATTTGCGTAGTTTTCAGAGTGCCTCTGGAATTGATTTCCAGTTTTATTCCACTGGGGGGCTGAGAAGACACATAGTATGATTTTGATTTATTAAAATTTGCTGATACTTGTTTTGTGGTCTGACATATGTTCTGTCTTGGGAAATGTTCCCTGTACTGATGAGAACAATGTATATTCTGCAGTTTGGGAGGAGAATGTTCTGTAAATGTCTGTTAGGTCCATTTGTTCTAGAGTTCCCTTTAAGTCCAATGTTTCTTTGTTGATTTTTCTGCCTCAATGGTCTGTCTAGTTTTGTCAGTAGAGTGTTGAAGTCTCCACTATTATTATTTTGCTATTTATTTCTAAGGTCTAGTAGTATTTCTTTTATAAATCTGGGTGTTCTGGTATTAGGTTTATTAGGTAATAAATACATTAGGTAATCTTTTTTAGGATTATCATATTTTCTTGTTGAACTGATTTTTTATCATTATTTAATGAATATCTTTGACTTTTGTTTTGCTGTTGTTGATTTAAAGTTTATTTTATCTGATAGAGAATAGCTACTCCTGCTTGCTTTTGGTTTTCATTTTAGTGGGAAATTTTTTTCCACCCCTTTACCTTGAGTCTGTGTGACTTTTATGAGTTAAATGTATTTTTGGAGTTTGCAGATATTTGGCTTGTGTTTTTATTTTTATTTTTTTATATATTCCATCAATCTGTATTTTTTATGTGGGGCGTTTAGACCATTTACATTCAATGTTAATATTGATGAGTGAGATACTGTCCCAGTCATCATGTTGATTGTTACCTAGTTGCTTTGTATTCTTCCCCGTGTTATAGTTATAAGAGCTGTGAGTTTTTACTTTAGAATGTTTTTATGCTAATGAGTATAGACTATTCTTTTTGGTATTTAGAGGACTTTTAAGCATTTCTTACTGGCTTGGCCTAGTGGTGACAAATTCTCTCAGTGTTTGCTTATCTGGGGAAGACTTAATTTTCTCTTCATTTATGAAACTTAGTTTTGCAGGATACAAAATCCTTGGCTGACAGTTATTCTGTTTAAGAACACTAAAGATGGAACCTCAATCTCTTCTGGCTTTTGATATTTCTGTTTAGAAATCTGCTGTTAGTCTGATGGGTTTAACTTTGTAAGTTACTTGATGCTTTTGTCTCACTACTTGTAGGATTTTCTCCTTCATTTTGGCTTTAGCCAGCCTGATGAGTATGTGCTTTGGTGATGTCCTGTTTGCAATAAATCTTCCAAGAGTTTGTTGACTTTCTTGTATCTGAATGTCTAAATCTCTAGCAAGACCAGGGAAGTTTTCCTTCATTATTCCCTGAAATAGGTTTTCCATGCTTTTTGCTTTGTCTTCTTCTCTCTTAGGGATACCTGTGATTCTTATGTTTTGATGTTTTACATAATCCCGTATTGGAGATTTTGTTCTTTTGATTCTTTTTTTATTTTGCTTTCATTTTGACTGACTGGGTTAACTTGAAAGCCTTGTCTTTAAGCTCTGAAATTCTTCTGTTTGGTTCAGTTTCTTGTTAAGACTTTTCACTGTATTTTGAGATTCCCTAAATGACCCATTTCTAGAAGTTCTGTTATTTTTAAAAATTATCTTATTGTTGATTTTTTTCATTCATATCCTGAATTATTTTTTTGGTTTCTTCATGTTGTTTTTTAACTTTCTCATCAATCTCATATAGCTTACTTGTGATCCATATTTTGAATTCCATATCTGACATTTCAAAAATTTCCTTTTGGCTGGAGTCCATTGCTGGAGAGTTAGTGTGATCCTTTGAGGGTGTTGAGAGAGCCTGTTTTTCAGATTGCCAGAGTGCTTATTCTGGATCCTTCTCATCTGGAATCTCTTCCCTCAGCTCAAAACAAATAGTTTTGTGATTCAGCTGTTCTTCTTAGCTGGCCCTCTGCTGCTCAGTGTAGAGAGGGAGACGTACACTGCCTTTTAGCTCTTTGCAGGTAGGTAACCACTGTGGTATTGCCGGCAGTTTGGATCAGTTGGACCTCACACCCCTGGGAAAGTGTTTAAGTGCCAGCAGTTGTGGACTAGGTTAGGTAAGCCATATATTCTAGGCTCCTGGATGGCGTGTTTGAGTCTTGGAGTGACCACGTTGAGAACAGGCTGGCAAACTTGCTCTTAAGCCCTCTCTGAGTTCAGGCCCTGGCTGTGATAATGAGGCATAGGGCGATCTCCTGCTGCAGAAGAATGTTCAGGCAGGAGAACAGCAGAGGTACTGTGAGCCTGCGTCAGGAAGGGTGGGCCCCTCTTGACAGGATTAACAGAGGTAAGCAGCTATGGGATGAACATGCTGCTTACACTTCCCTCTCTTAGCAATGACAGTGGTCTGTGTCCTTCGCAGGCACAAAAGCACCCAGATTCCCAGCTCTAAGCTGACCCAGCTGCAGCAGAGGTAGTGAGGGCAGCTCAGTCTGCTGTGTGCAGGACCATCAGACTGGCTGTGGGCTGTGGCTGAAATGCTTCAGCGGGGAGGTGTGGTTGTGCCAGGGACTTGTTTTCAGGGATGGTAAGCTCCTCTGAGAAGAGACAGGCAGCTTGGGGAGAGGACTGGTAGCCCCACCCTACCTCAGGGACAGCAGTAACTTAAGCTGTTTGGGAACACAAAAGCACTTGCTGTGGCTGTTTACAGGGGATGGGAGTCTTTAGAGGGATGAGAGTGCTCCCTAAGCTCTGTGGAATCCTAAGTGTGGTAGGTGCTCTGTCAGAGGTGGGGCAGCTGCTCCCAAGTGCCCTGGCTTAATTTTTCCCTGTAGAACCCTCACCAGTCCCATGAGGAAACAGCCACAGCTGCCTTGGCAGCAGTCATTGGAGGAGGGGAAGAGGAGGAGAAGGCCACGAATGTTGGGGAGCAGGTGCCCTGTTCCCCTTTGGCCTAAGGGGTCCTCTGACATGCTATACTCTCCTCTCTGCTAGAAGCAGCCCACCCTGAATGCCTAAGCTCTGGGAGACCCACATTTCCCCCAGGACCTACCAGTACCCCAAGGATGCTGTGGTCTGAGTGACTGCTAGGGAGCACTGGTTGTGGATCTAGCGATGTAGAGACCCATGGGCTGGCTGTCTGTGATGGGAGGGAAATGCGCTGCACCTTCTTTGCAGAACTGGCACAATGAGCAGAGTACTATTGGGGGTGTATCACTCCCTGCAAGCCGAGAACTGGTTGTCCCACAGGTCACCCGCACCAAAATCTCATGCTTGGGAGCAAAGGTGGCTACATCTGCAGCGTTGTGTGGTTGAAGGAGGGGAAGTTCCTATCTCCATGTCCCTTCCTGGGCTGTCCAGCTTTAAATTCCCAAAATGGTGCCTTAGGCCTGTGACCAGAGATGGTGGGGTCTCTTCCAGGAAAATAGTGTGGGCAAGATGCTGGGTAGAGTGCCACCTGCTTACATTTTAGTCTCACTGCAACTTGTAGCAGGGCAGTGGGAATTTTCCCAGGAGTAGCCAGAAGAGCTTAGGCTCCCCTCCCCCTCCTTAGCTGGGTGGGTGCTGCAGCTACATCAAGCCCAAACTCAGCCTGAGGTTGGGGTACCTCCCAGAGTGAAACACAAAACGGTGCCTTGGACCTGTGACCAGAAGGGCTGGGGACCCACCAAAGCAGGCAGCATGGGTGAGAAACTGTTGAAAATGCTGTCTGCAAACATCTGTCTCACCTGTAGTCCACAGCAGGGCAGTGGAGACCTTCCCGGATGTACATGGGAGCACCTGGGCTCCTTTATCTCTCCTTGGAACTGTGCAGTTGTTGCAGGTGTGCCCGTATTTCCCTGGTATCTAGGCTCTCAGAATGGTGCCAGGCTGAAGCTGCTCTAGGCTTGGATGCCTGTGGCATTCCAGGTGAGTTCCCTTTCCGGAACACGTCTCTGTGCAGTCTTCAAGCAGCTCCTTATGTTAGGCCCATGACCTGCATGGGTCAGAGGGTTCTTTTGTAGTCAAGATTGTTAAAGTTCATCTTGGAGAGTAGAGCCTGGGGCTTCTCTCTTACTGTTTCCCCAAGTACTGGAGCTTCTTCTGGCTGTCAGATAGCTCCCGGCTGGTCAAGTTGCCCTGATCCCACTTCTTACTTACTTTTGGTGCCTTCTGTCACTTCCCTGTTGAATCCTCATGTTTTCTCCTAGATGATCATTTCAAAATGTGAGAGTCTGCTTACTATTCTGGTTCCTCTTTGTGGACGAGGCACATACTACCTGTGTCTAGTTGGCCATCTTCCGTAAGTTCTTCTTGAACATAGAAAAAGAGACAACTTTGTCCAATTTACTTTATTAGCCAGTGTAACCTTGATAACCAAAGTGTTCATGAGAAAGGAAAATATAGATCACTTAGGAGTACAGATGCCAAAGTCCTAAACGAAGTATTAATATGTTGAATCTAGTGATTGAAAAATAGGACAGTATATTACAATTGAGTTAAGTTCATTTCAGTACTACAGTGTTAGTTTAACATTAGAATATCAGATTAATGTTGTTACCAAATTAGTTGAATAAAGATGAAAAATCATATGAGTCTCTCAATATCTCTAGGAGAAATATGTGATGAAATTCAACAGCCAGGCATGATAAAACTTTAGTAAACTGGGAATAAAAGGGAACTTTCTTTTCAATATAAGTAATCTTTCAAAAAACTTAGAGTAAACATCATACTTAATGATGAAATGTTGAGAGCTTTCTTTCTGAAAGTTAGAAAGAGACAGGAAAGCCTGCTGTCATTATTTCTATTCAACATCATGCTTAATATCTTAGCCAGCAAAGAATGACAAGAATGACGCATCAACAGTGCAAAGATTAGAGAGGCAGAAACAAATATTTCACTATTCACAGATAGTGTATGTGTATATATTTTAAAAATCCGGAAGAATTTAAAGAGAAATTATTGAAAGCATTGAGTTTAAATTTCTGCATCCAAGTTCAAAGTACAAAAATTACAGTAACAAAAATGAAAAAACATTTTATAACTAGCATTTATTCTTATTAAATATAATAAAAGATGTGAAGACCTCTACCCAGAAAACCATAGTACGCTATTGAGAGATATTGAACAAGATATAAATATATGGAGATATATATCTCTTCATGGACCAAAAGAGTAAATACTATAAAGACGTCACTTTTCTTTCAGTTACTCTATAGAATCAATGCAATTGCAATAAAAATTTCAAATTTTTCTTGGGAAATGACAAACTGATTCTAACATTTATATGGAGATGCAAATGGGCTGGGATTAGCTAGATAAACTTGAGGTCAAAGATATAGTTGGACAATTTACTTTAGTGGGTTTTAAGGTTTATTTTAGAGCTATAGCAGTGTAAAATAGTTTGGTATTGGCCCAAGAATAAACAGATAAATGTAACATAGGAGAGACTCCAGAAACAGACCCATGCTTATAGATATTTGCTTTATGGCAAAAAGTGACACTACAGAGTAGTGGGGAAAGATTTAAGTTTTCAGTAACTTGTGCTGGGACAACTGGCTATCTGTATCCAAGGGAGAAACCCTCCCCCCCCCCTTTTTTTTTTTTGAGACAGAGTCTTTCTCTGTCATCTGGGCTACAGTGCCCTGGCGTCAGCCCAGCTCACAGCAACCTCAAACTCCTGGGCTCAAGTGATCCTCCTGCCTCGGCCTCCTGAGTAGCTGGGACTATAAGGCACATACCACACCTAGCTAATTTTTTCTAATTTTATTACTATTATTATTATTTATAAATATTATTAAATTTTTTTTTTAATTTCAGCATATTATGGGGATACAAATGTTTAGGTTAAGTATGTTGCCCTTGCTCCACCCAATTTAGAGCTTCAAGCATGTCCATCCCCTAGACTGCACCCATTAGGTGTGTATATACCCATCCTCTCCTCCCCCCTTCCATGTGCCCGACACCTGATGAATGTTATTACTATATATGCACTTATGTGTTGATCAGTTAATACCAATTTGATGGTGAGTACATGTGGTGCTTGTTTTTCCATTCTTGGGATACTTCACTTAGTAGGATGACAAACCTACAGTGAACATCTTACTGAATGGGGAAAAACTGAAAGCATTCCCACTTAGAACTGGAACCAGACAACGTTGCCCTTTATCACCGCTTCTATTCAACATAGTACTGGAAGTCCTAGCCAGAGCCATCAGACAAGAGAAGGAAATCAAGGGCATCCAAATGGGGTCAGAAGAGGTCAAACTATTGCTCTTTGCTGACGATATGATCTTGTATCTAGAAAACTCCAAACATTCTGCCATGAGACTACTGGAATTGATAAACAAATTCAGCAAAGTCTCAGGTTACAAAATCAATGTACAGAAATTAGTAGCATTTCTATACACCAACAACAGTCAAACTGAGAACCAAATCCATTTTTTCTATTTTTAGTAGAGACGGGGTCTCTTGCTCAGGCTGTTCTCGAATTACTGACCTCAAGTGATCCTCCTGCCTCAGCCTCCCAGAGTGCTAGGATTACAAGCGTGAGCCACCACGTCCAGCCTAAGGGAGAAAAACTTGACCCCTGTTTTACATCATACTCTGAAATCAATTCCATAAAGGTTATAGGTCTAAATGAAGAAGCTATAATGATAATGTTCTAAAAGATAATGTTGGAGAATATCTTCCTAACGTGGTAGGGAAAGATTGTTTAAAAATGACACAAATAGCATGAGCCTTAAGGTAAAAGAGTCATTATTTAGACTACGTTAAAATTAGAAATTTCTGTTCATTAAAAGATTCTATTCCATTAGAAGAGTCAAAAGACAAATATGTATGTGTAATACATACAACTAACAAAAGGTCCATATCCAAAAGATACAAAGAACTCCTACACATCAGTAAGAAAAGGTCAGTTGACTCTAGAAAAATAGACAAGAGTCTTGAACAAGCACTTCACAAAAAGAGAATATCCAAATGGCCACTAAGCTTATGAAATGGTGCTCAAAATCATTAGTAATCAGAGAAGTACATATTAAAACCATAATGAAATAGGATTATACACCCACTAACAAGAATGACTCAGGTTAAAAACAAACAAAACCCTGAAAATGGATAGTACCAATAATAGGCAAGGAGCGCTCATGTATACTGCTTGTGGGAGTGGCAACCACTTTGGAAAACAATTTGACCTTCTGTACTGAAATGGAATATATTCTTACCCTGTGACGCAGCAGTTTAATTCATGGGTTTATACTCACCAGAAATTCATACATAGGAGCAGAAGACGTATGCATGGATAATAGTATATAGCCTATAATTTCCAAAAGTTGGAAATCACCCCAATGTTCATACAAAACAGATTGGATAAGTAAATATTAAAATACACAAATACAAATATCAATCAGTAGAATTGTTAAACAGTAGATTGGAAGAATAAATATTTAAGCAATAGAATAGAGTTCAGCATTGACCTTGGACAATGACAAGAAATGATTACAGGTATACTCTTCAGTATTGATAACTCTAGTAAACAAAGGCAAAAAATAAGCCACAAAATAGTAGATACTATATGACTTAATTTATATGCATTTTAAAATCTGGCAAAATTAAACAATTAGAAGTCAAGGCAGCATTTGGGATGGGGTAGTGACTGGTTGTGGATGCCAAGGAACTTGTAGACTGACATTGTTATATTTTTTATCATGGGTAGTGGTCACATGGGTCTTTGCTTTGCAATAACTTATCTGTAGATTTAAGTTTTTTGCACTTTTTTTTTTGTATATTAAACTTCACAATAAAAAAGGGTGAAAAGATGGCTATTTGAGGAAGTCCTGAGAAGGAATATCAATACCATTTCTTAGACTCTTAACTTTA
The DNA here is from genome assembly GCA_008086735.1 of Cheirogaleus medius. Taxonomy (NCBI): domain Eukaryota; kingdom Metazoa; phylum Chordata; class Mammalia; order Primates; family Cheirogaleidae; genus Cheirogaleus; species Cheirogaleus medius. Next base: position 1,507,997 of record VBSM01001118.1, read on the forward strand.
CATATTTCTTCTTATCTTACCAAACATTGAAAATGAAAAAAAACCTTTAAACAACAAAAACTAGATCAGTAGGTTATGCAGCTTCTTCAGTGATGAGTATAATGTAAAAATTATTAATTACTAAGTCCTTTATTCTAATGCAGGTTTTTCTGGAAACTTTATATTCTGAGAATGTAATATAATTTTTTAATTTAAATTAGGAGGTGCTAATGATGCTGGATAACTACGTGAGAGATTTCAAAGCATTGATTGACTGGATTCAGCTTCAAGAAAAACTAGAGAAGGCAGATGCTCAAAGCAGGTAATGAACTCTGGTGTTAATATTTATAGCAGCCGGCAGTAATAGTCATTGACATTGACAATGGACTTAACCTCAAATTGACTTGAAATTTGTAAAAATCTAAAAATTGGGTGTTGCATTTTTTATTTAGTTCAATAACAAATATTTATTGGGTATTTCTCAGTAAGTATTATTTGGTGTTATCACTTTATTCAGTACAGAAATTTAATTGCTGAGTATGACACATTTAACTACTCAAGGAATTTGTATTCTAATAATGTATTAAAATAAAACTTACTGGTACAAAAAACTATAATGGTTGTTAAGAGAAAAGCATCTCTTTTAGAGGATAGATCAGGAAGGAGTTCATGGAGGATGCAGAAGTTGTTTTTAAAGGATGTGAGGGATCTTACCCATGCCTTTTGGATGAGGGAATAAATTACACAGCTGTGAAAATGTAGGGCATGTGTGAAGTGAAAGTAATGTAGAGAAAGGTATAGTATTTTTTGTTAATGTAGTAGGCAATGAGGAAAATTGATGATTTTTGATTAGGAGAATAATAAGAGATCAAAGTTCCTGTAGAAAGATTCATGTGGAATCAGCACACAATATCTAAGTGCTATGTGCCAGGCTCTGGGACTTTTGTGGTGAGGAGGACAATACAGTTCCTGTCCTTACGAAGTGCACAGTGCATGCCATGGTTGGAATGTGTCTCTCCAAAATTCATATGTTAAACTTAATAACCAATGTGATACTATTAAGAGGTAACACCTTCAGGAGGTGAGAAAGTTGTGAGGATGGAGCCCTCATGATGGGATTAGTGATCTTATAAAAAGAGATGGGAGCTGTTTTCCTTTTCCACCATGTGAGGATGCAGCTAGAAGGTGCTATCTGTTAGGAATGGGGCCTTCACCAAACATTGAATCTGTTGGCACTTTGATCTTGGTCTTCTCACCCTCCAGAGCTGTAAGAAATAAATTTCTGTTGCTTATAAATTACCAGGTTGAAAGTATCTTGTTACAGAAACCTGAATGTACTAAGTGCATTTCTAGCAGGAAAGATGGGTGTTAAATAAGTGTGCAAAATGTCATTAAGACGAAATACCATTTACTCTGGGAATATAAGAAAAAGTACCATCAACCAGTTGCTAAGTCAAGGAAAGCATCCCTGAAGAAGTGACATTGAAATTGAGACAGAATTGTCAAGTAGGAGTTAGCTAACCAAAGAGAAAAGAGTAATTCTAAATAGAGGTAACAGTTTGTTTGATGTCCTGGAGGTAGAAGAGAACACAGTGTAGTCAAGGAATTTAGAGTTTAGCAGGACAAGAGTGAAAAGAACAAGGGAAAGAGAAGCATGAGATGAGCCTAGTGAAGGTAGATTAGGAACACGTTACATAGAGCTCTGCAGACATGATAAAGAATTTAGAATTTATTTTGAGCCGATAAAGCATTTTAAAGTAAGGAAGTGTGACGTATCAGATTTGTGTTTTTAAAAGGTCATTTTGGCTGCAGTGTGGGAAGGTTGAGTTGCAGCAGTGTAGTTTAGAGATGATGAATAGTGGCAGTAGGGAGAGTTGAGAAATATTCCAGAGATAGGTAATCGGTTGGACTTAGTATTACTTTGGTCATGTACAAAGGCAAAAGAAGTTTATTACTTAGTTTAGTTTAGACTTATAAGTAATACCCGAATCCTTGTGAACTGGGTCAGGTCACATGGAGCTACAAAGATGCATTTTTTACCCAGAAAGAACAGGCCTATGCTGCTTCTTTCCCTTGGATTTAACCTTGGTTCAGTCTTAGTGGGTGAAACTATCCAGTAGAGAAGGCATCTTTTGTCTAATACTGTGTCAGCCCTATGGGGGAACAGAGGGTGAAGGAATCGCAAGAGACAAATCCAGGAGGACTTGATTCCTAGGAAACCAGATCTAGAGAAACTATTATGATATGCTGATCTTTCTAACATTTTTGTTTCTCACAATGAAAATTTTGATTTAATTTTTTTTTTTTTTTTTGGTGCCTGCATCATCCACAGTCCCTGGGTGAGTCAGGTCTAAATATCTTTGTACTAAGCAATTTCACTCCTACCCCTTGGTAATAGGTGAGTGGATCTGTGGGTGCTTTCCTTCATTGGGTTGAACTAAGCTAAGAGCTCATCATGCTGATTTGGAACTTGTGGCTATGTTGCCCTTGTGAAGATAAGTAGAGGAAAGCAGGTTGAAAAAACAAACAAAAAAAAGAAATATATTTACAGAGAAAAACAGAGATGAGGGAAATCATGTGTTCTTTGAGAGCTTAAGAGTGTTGCTTTAGTCGAGCCGTTTTCTTGGCCGGATAGGGACGTGCTATTTGTTGTGCCCTCTCTTTGAGCTCTTGGTTTCCTGCTCTGCTGCGTGCCAGCAGGATGGCCCACCAGCAGATCTGCTACTTGGACAAGTACTTTGATGAGTACTACAAGTACCGGCATGTCATGTCACCCAGAGAACTTTCCAAACAAGTACCCAAAACCCATCTGATGTCTGAAGAGGAGTGGAGACTCGGTGTCCAATAGAGTCTAGTCTGGGTTCATTACGTGATTCATGAGCCAGAACTGCATATTCTTCTCTTCTAAAAGATCAATAAAAATGAAGTATACCTGGAATTGTTAATTAACCTTTTTTCAAATTTAATGTAATGTATATATAAGGTAGTATTCAGTGAATACTCGAAAAATGTATAAATCGTTCATCCATAGGTGTGCATGAGCTGTATTCTTCACAGCAACCGAACTCAGTTAAATGCAACTGCAAGTAGGTAACTATAGGGTGTTTAAGATAACATTTCTTCTAGTCAGTTTTTCTTTTAATATAAGTGCCTGTTTGACTTTACTTGTTACTTTTGTTAAGTAAAGTTTGCATGTTGCATTAAAAAAAAAAGTGGTGTTGCTTTAAAGCCTATACCAGGTCTAATCTTCAAGAGCCTTGATTCTAGTCTCCTAGTCTCCCCTTACCCCTTTGGATGTCCTTGACCTTGCACAGTTTATATCCTTACAATAAATCTTTATTTTCTTTTTCTTTTCATTTTTTATTTAACTTGACTGAGTTTCTGTTTCTTATATCCCAAGAGGGTATAATGTAAACACCAATGCATAAAAAAGGTAACTAGATTTTTTTTTTTGAGACAGAGTCTCACTCTGTTGCCCGGGCTAGAGTGCCATGACGTCAGCCTAGCTCACAGCAACCCCAAACTCCTGGGCTCAAGTGATCCTCCTGCCTCAGCCTCCCGAGTAGCTGGGATTATAGGCATGTGCCACCATGCCTTGGCTAATTTTTTTTATGTATATATTTTTAGCTGTCCAGCTAATTTCTTTCTATTTTTTTAGTAGAGACGGAGTCTTGCTCTTGCTCAGGCTGGTCTCGAACTCCTGAGCTCAAATGATCCTCCGACCTTGGCCTGCCAGAGTGCTAGGATTACAGGCATGAGCCACCGCGCCCAGCCTAGATATTTTTTTTTCATGCTTGCAAAATCCAGTCTGCCAGGGGTGGCTGTGTTGAAGATTGTATTGAGAAAGATTCAGAGGCCAAATCCAAGCTTAACAGAGTGGTTACCATCCCTGTCCTGGCACCATGGTTCAAAAAGATACTTGAGGAATCTCTTTTTACTTTAACCAGTTATTAGCATTTCTCCTCTTTGCCTCACAAGGCAGCTCCCAGATATGGAAAGCAACCTTAAATGCTCTGAGATGGTACTATCCATCTTACATTCTTCAAATCATGCATCAAAATTCATTTCAACTAGACTTAGGATTTAAATGTAAAACTGAAATTGTACATTTTATAGAGGAAAATATAGATAAATATATATTTATATTGCAGGTAAGGACTTTGTAAGTCAAAAGAAGATACCAAAAAGGAAAAATATTAATATACTTGGTTTAATAGAAAGAAAATAAGCCTTTCTGTATAAAAAATAAAAATTAAATTAAAAGCAAAATAGTTGCATCACCAGTGCCAATGGATTTATAACCATAATAGTAGTAATAATAGTAGTATTAATAGTAAAGTATTGCAGATGAATCAGAAAATGATGCAAATTCTAGGGGAAAAATGGGCCAAAGATACCAACATGCAAATCCCAAAAGAAGAAATTCAAATGGCTGGTAAAAAAGTTCAGTCTTACTGGTAATGATAATAAACATATATAATTTTAAAAACAAAGACAATGAAATACCATTTTGCCAGTGAAAATTTTAAGAGAAGATACCAGCTGTTGGCAAAGTTGAAGGGAAATGGGAGAATAAGATGCAGGGAAACCCAGGGGAGTGATGGGAATTTGTCAGCTGGTTGGTTGTGGGGCCAGTTGAGAATGAATAGAAGTTATATTGCTTAGCTTTCCTGGCAAAGATAAATGAAATCTTTATGCATCTTCTCTTATGGGTGATTAAGTGGTAGAAGAAGGAGACTTGATGTCTTCCTGTGTATTGTTTCACAAACTTTTCCAGAACATTAGATACAAGGAGCTTGAATTAGTATCATTGCCTTTTTAATGTTTTTTAGCTGGGCATGTGTAGGCTTGTAAATCATAAGCAGTTTATCTCATGTCTCTGTAACCCCATGACCCTTCTGAGATAAGTAGAGTTCTGTTGGTGTATTGCCTTGTGTAGAAAATCCTTGGCTGTACTTCATCTGTGAGTTCTCACTGGTAGGACGGTAACTTTTTGGTAAGCAGTGCTGTGGGAAAAAGTTGTGACCTGAGTATGTTTTCATCCTCTAACAACCAAGAGAAAAGACTAGTTCCCCCGTTCCCTTCTCTGTTAGTTTAATTCGATATATGTCTTGAATTGACAGACCAACGTCATTGGCATGGGAAGTAAAGAAGATGTCTCCAGGACGTCATGTGATTCCAAGTCCATCAACAGATAGAATAACTGTAACATCGAATGCTCGACGAAGCTTAAATTTTGGGTGAGATGAACTCAAAAAAGCCTACTAAGGCTTTCATTAAAGTAAATTGTTTTCTGTGGATGATATGGTAGTATAAAACTGATATTCCACTATAAAAATATGCATGTATATGTTTGTAAGTTAAGCCAAATACTGTGCACAGGTAGCAGCCTCTGGGAGGGGAGCACTGTGTATTGTTTAGCAATCTCAGGGGAGGACTTTAAACACTTTGCCAGTGTCTGCTAAGGCTCCTAGATCTTGTAGAAGGTTTTGCGTAAACCCAGTTCCCAGAGTATGAGTCCAGTGAGACATACTCTGATGTGTACAACAAGCCAAATAAAGCAGTGTTACTACTGCTCACAAATAGGCAGCAAGAATCAACAGAAGCCTAGAATCCATGGTAAGCTTGTCCCCCAAGACTCAGGGAAGCTAACCAGGTGGATGGAGTCTCGTTTTTTTGTGCGTCACTTCTCGAGGTAGCTGAAAGACCCCCAGAACACTCTGTTCTGGGTTTTATATGCTGGATGTCATTTAGATTTCTGATTTCAAGTGTTAAAAGACATTCTATTCTAGGGGTATGAGGACAAAGCCCAGGCTGTTCTGGACAGTTCCTTCTTATCTCAGGATGTAGCATTCTTGGTACATTCTGCCTGACAGTTACAAGCTACAGGGGGAAGAGATGGATTGTGTGGTTACATTTTCTAGTTCTTTGCTGGTGCTCTTTATTTTTTCATGGGGATTCAAGTTACTGTGTATAGTCTTCTCATTTCAGCCTGAAGGACTCCCTTTAGAATTTCCTGCTAGTGACAGATTTTCTCAGTTTTTGTTTATCTGGGACTATTTTAATGTATTCTTTATTTAAATTATTTGTAGTACATAGAATTCTTGGTTGACAACCCTTTTCTTTTATCACTTTGAATATGTTACTTCACTGTCTTCTGGCTTCTATGGTTTCTGATGAGAAATCAGCTGTTACTGAGGATCCTTGAATGTGATTCCTCACTTTTCCATCGATGCTTTCAAGATTCTCTGTGTTTGGCTTTCGGTTGTTTCACTATGATGTATCTAGGTGTGAATCTGAATATATCTTACTTGGAGTTCGTTGAGTCTCTTGGAACTGTAGATTAGTATCTTCCATCAAATTTGGAAAGTTTTTGCCCCTTATTTCTTTGAATTTTCTTTATGCCCCTTTCTCTCTCTTCTCTCCTCTGAAAATCCTACTGTACATATGTTGGTACTCTTGATGGTGTCCCACAGGTTTTTGAGACTCTGTTCATTTTTCTTCATTCTTTTTTCTTTCTCTTCCACAGACCAGATGATCTCAATTGACCTTTGTTTAAGCTGGCTGATACTTTATTCTGCTACCTCAAATCTGTTGATTAACGCTACTGGTGACTTTTTTATTTCAGTTATTGTACTTTTCTTTTTTTTTTTTTTTTTTGAGACAGAGTCTCACTCTGTTGCCCTGGCTAGAGTGCCGTGGCGTCAGCCTCGCTCACAGCAACCTCAAACTCCTGGGCTCAGGCGATCCTTCTGCCTCAGCCTCCCAAGTAGCTGGGACTACAGGCATGCGCTACCATGCCCAGCTAATTTTTTTCTATATTTTAGTTGGCCAATTAATTTCTTTCTATTTTTTAGTAGAGATGGGGTCTCGCTCTTGCTCAGGCTGGTTTCGAACTCCTGAGCTCAAATGATCCGCCCACCTCGGCCTCCCAGAGTGCTAGGATTACAGGCGTGAGCCACCGCGCCCGGCCCAGTTATTGTACTTTTCAACTCTAGAATGTCTATGTGGTTCTTTAAATTTACTTTCTCTTTATTGCTATTCTGTATTTGGTGAAACTTTGTTATCATACTTTCCTTTAGTTCTTTAGAAATGGTTTCCTTTTGTTCTTTGATGTTCTTTAAACGTCATTATAATAGCTGATTTAAAGTCTTTGTATAGTAAATCGTGTGTTGGGCTTCTTGTTACTGCTCTTCTTGTAAATGAGCTATACTTTCCTATTTATTTTTACATCTTGTGATTTTTTTGTTGTTGAAAAGTAGACATTTTAAATAATAAAATATGACAGCTCTGGAGATGAGATTGCTACTCTCTCCAGGATTGTTATTGTCACTGTTTCTTGTTGTTACTTTAGGTTGATGACTTCTTGAACTGATTTTGTGAAGTCTCCATTTTGTTCTATGTAGCTACTAAATTCTATGCATAATCATCAACTTCAACTAATGATTTGACAGAGGTTTGTTTAAATGCCTTGAGCCAGTAAATCTCTTAATTCTTGCCTAGTTTTGTGTGGCTGTTGGGGCATACTTTCAAGCTCTGGCAGTTTAGAACTCTGCCTTTGTTTGCACTTCCTGCTTTCTCAGAGCCTCAAGGCCAGTCAGAGGTGAGAGATTAGGGTCTTCTCAGATCTTTCCTGGATGTGCACATAACTTGCAGATGTATGTGCCTTCATGATTTCCAGGAATATGTTGGAGCTTTTCAAAATTCCCTATGGACATCTCATTCTTCAACTTTTTAAGTTTTGTGGTCAACCCTTTGTTTGCCTCAGATGTTATTGCCACCTCTGATAGTTGTGATATTAAGGGAAAAAAAAATGATCACATTTGTTTTCCACAAACATCCCTGGGAAATTTCTTCTTAAGATAAAATTTGGACTCTAATTCTTTAGAGTGAGACTTAACATTTGATATGTAAAGGAAGGATTGTTAAAAAGTTTGCTGGTCAATTTTCTTTCCTCTGTTTAAACCTGACCTTTCTTGACTGATTCTCATTCCCTTGTCCCCATGTCAGAGTTAACAGCTTTCACCTCGTTACTCCTAAACCTTGGATATAGTTTTATTATTACATTTGCAGTGTTGTTTTTTAAATGTCCATTTTTTTGCACTTATACTAGGACCTTCTTTGAGGCAAGATCTTTGCCATATCTCTGTATTCTGAGTGCCTGGCACTTCATAAAAGCCGATTAAGTATGTATTCAATAGAATTAAACTTTTGCTTTCAAGTTCATTTATGTAGTTATTAGATAGTATTGCCTTTGGTTAAGGTTGATGGGCTTTCAGACCATGTAATAATTGGACCACAGTGGATTGATAAAAAGATATATATGCAAAGACAAATATTTATATGTTCAAGCACCATTTTAAGGGAACTCGCTCTGTAATGCATTCCATCGGTCTGTGGTTCAGAATATTGTATAGAGCATGGTTTATTTTAACACTGGAAGCCTTTAATGTATGTGTGCTGAAAGTTCTTATACCGATCTCCATGTAATCCTGTTACTAGGTTAATTGACAATCTTCATTATCATTGTAAAACACTGTTTCTTTCAGCTTGCTGAACAGTTGTGGCTCTTAAGCTACTTTTAGTATATCTATTCAGTTATGCTGTTGCTGGTTGAGTTATATGTTTACTCCCAGTGTGTTAGTTTTGACACTTGGCTTATGCAAGTTGTTTTCATTATTTTAACTCACAATTTAAATGTTAAGTAAACCAGTGAAATACGAATGCAAAAGAGTCATCATTCCTATGAAAACTTAAGGTAAATTTTTGGAAAATTTGATAAATATGAACTGTTAAAGTTGCTGTCCAATGAGTGGATGGGATAACTATGAAGGTTTGGGGAAAATATTATTAAAGTTGAAGAGAATTATGCATTAAATTGTTTTATAGGTGTCACTGAATTTTCATTGCACTTTAAAGGAACCAAAATTAGATATTGTCAGTGAGGCGTCATGCTTGTGGTTCATGTAAGACGTGCACAGGCCAGGTGAGGAGGCTAAGACCTAACCCCAGCAGTTTGGGAGACTGAGATGGGAGGATTGCTTGAGGCTAGGAGTTCGACACCAGCCCGGGCAATAGCGAGACCTTGTCTCTACAGAAAAATTAGAAAAATTAGCCAGGTGTGCTGGCATGCCCATTTAGGAGGCTGAGGCAGGAGGATTGCTTGAGTCCAGGAGTTTGAGGTTGCAGTGAGCTGTGATGATATCACTGCATTCTAGCTTGGGTAACAGAGTAAGGTCCTGTCTCAAAAAAAAAAAAAAAAAAGAAATGTGCACAAAGAAAAAGCGTGTTATAATAGTACCTGTATCAAGATTGATAAATTAATGCACATTTATTAAAACACATGAGTGAAGCTAAAAACTTTACGATACCTATGCATAATTTTTTAAAGGATTCCCAATTTAAGTGAGTTTTTCTTTTAAACAATTAACAAGAGTATATTATCCTTGTTCATTTTCTTTATTCCCATGCATATTTGTTATAAATTAATATATAAAATTAATGAAGCATTAGGTCAAGATAAATTTATGAATATAGTTACCTTTAAATTGCCATGACAGAGTGTTATTCTGTCTATGTGGATACATACAAACAATTAATTTAAAATTTAAATATTTAGTATATTGAAAATTATTACTTTCATGTTTAATTTATTAAACTTACTTGGTTTTCTTCACAGGGGTTCATCTGGCACAGTGGCAGCTCCTCACCTGGCTCCCACAGGTGTCAGTTGGGCTGACAAGGTGAAGGCTCATCATACAGGCTCTACTGCTTCTACAGATGGAGCACCTGCCCAGTCTTGCCCATCGATGATAGTGCAGAAGCCTTCGCACAGAAACGGCAAGTGACTTCGAATTAGCCTTTTTGTGTCGTAGATGAGTGGATATATAGAGATATTTATTTATTTATTTTTTAAAACTGGTCCTACTAGAGTTATTTATTCATTGTTTTGTGCCATCTTTGTGATTAATTTACCATGGTTAAAACCATAAAATAATCTTAAAGGTTGAGCATACTTTTCAGCACTGAATGATAGCTTATGGAGATCATTATAGTTTCAGGTTTGCCCTTTGTAAATTTTAAGGAGAATGAAGTCTTTTATCAATTAATTGATAAGATCCTTTAGAATTCTTTTGACTTAAAGTAGAAAAAAATAGGCTTGTCCATTCTCTAGGCAGAATACACTTTTAAGTAGCATGTTACTACTTTAGCTATTTAATATTTGATTATTATTTTAGTAGTGCAAAATAATCTGTGTTTATTTTTGCTCACACATCCATTTTCTATGCTATCAGAATGATTAAGGAACACAAATAAATAGAATGGGTATTATTTTGAGGGCCCAACTTGAAGAATTTATCCCATAAGAATTTTGTTCATAAAATCTTTTTATACATTATAGAGGCTGAGATTTTAGAATGATAATAAATAATATAGAGTTTATGTTATGAGTTTAGGAGAACTTCATAAACTGCTTTCTGTTTTCTTCAGTGGATGATCCCATTGGGAGCTTTTTGGTTCGGAAAGAAGCATTTTATTGTAAATAACAAAGACATTTCTATCTTTGCATTATGGATGTGTTTTATTTTGTTTTTCTATTTTGGTCACAGTAAGTTGTATTTGCTTACTTCAAATAATATTCCTTTTTCTCCTGTTTTCTTCATATAGACTGTGTAGTAGAAACTTGACAGTAGGCTAGATTTTTTTCGCCTAGGAAAGCGTAGGAAAATATGAAATCATAAAGCTTAGTTTCTGTATCTTGAAAGAATCTGAGAGAAATGTGTTGTAAAACAAAAATTGTAAAATAAAGGAATCATGGTATTAGCGCATATCTTTATTTTGTTTAAAGCATTACTCTCAAATTATTCATGAAAAACCCATTTAGTTGAGATGAAATGATAGATCATGATTATAACAATGCTTATAGAGACACTTATTAATATATTGGGAAATTTTGTTTTGGACCACTCTGATCTTCAGTTTTAGGGTTTCAGTACACGGGTATGCACAGTGAATTATGGTGTTCTTTGGAAAAAGTAAACTGTTTTTCCTTTGCTCTCACATCACAACAGTTAACATAAATTTTCGTGACATCTGGTCACTAAGAAGTGTGTGGGAATCTCTCCCTACCAGCAACCAGTCAGTCAATTCTGCAGCAGACATCGGCTTATTGTCCTCTAATTCAATTCAATTCTGACAGTATTGACTTAGAGACAGCATCAGATCCCACAGGTTGAGGGCACAGTCCCCCGCAAGACTGCCTTCTACTTCTGATGCCAATTGCAAACCCCAGATTGTTTTACCTGTCTTGACTGACCAGCTATAAATCAGGGTTCCCACCATTCCCTCCTTGAGTTTCATTAATTTGCTAGAGTGGCTCACAGAACTTAGGGGAACACATTTACCAGTTTATAAAGGATACTGCAAAAGCTACAGATGTAGATAGGCATGGGGCAAGGTATGTGGGAAGGGTGCAGAGAGCTTCCATGCCCTCTCCAGACATACTACCTTCCAGGAACCTCCAAGTGTTCAGCTCTCTGGAAGCTCCCTGATTCATTTGTTTTTTGGTGGGTTTTTATAGAGGCTTCACTACCTAGGCATGATTGATTAAACTACTGAAGATCAACCTAACCTTTGACCCCTCCCCACCCTTTGCTCCATGGAGGTGAGGATGGGGTGGGGCTGAAAGTCTGAACCTTCTAATACTTCCTCGGTCTTTCCACTGACCAGCCCTCATCCTGAAGCTACCTAGGGGCTGCCAGCCACCAGTCAACTTATTAGCATACAGAAAGATACTTATCATTTTGAAGATTTCAAGGGTTTTAGAAGTTGTATGCCAGGAAACTGTGATATTTCATAGTATCAAAATTTGTAATTATGTATGATAAAAAATATTTCTAGTTAAAGATGACAGAATGACCATGTGCCTTTAATGTGCTCTTCCCCAAACCCCGCTAAAATGGTATAAAAGAGTTCAAAAGTTGGACTTAAGGAAAAAGAAGAGAAACAATCATATGAACAAATTTTTGAAGTTGGAAAGGAGAATGATCAATGATAACTGAAAAAGTTTGAGTAGGCTAGCTGAATCCTAAGCTAAAAAGAGGGGGCAAACTGAAAAGCAATCCAGTTTGTTTCATGAAACTCCTATAAAGTTCAAAAATTGGTTGTAGCAGGTATCTCTGGAAGTGAGCGCAAAGGTAGGGGTGGTACTTTAAGACGAATTTAGTCCTGAATCCTCCTATCTCCCTCTTTCCTCAGCTCTTAACAATAGTATGGCTGTACACCTCCCTTACTCCAGGAGAATCTTGGAGGTTTATTCTCTAGAGAAGGTTAAAAAAAATGGTATCTGACCTGTGGTCTGCCAGCCACATTGAAAGATGGGAGTAGTGTATTGAATACATGGGATTAAGTAAAAGAATCTATAATGTTGAGGTTGTCCACCTCCAGCCTTTTCTCCTACTGAGCTTCCAGGTTTCCAGTTCAAGAAAATCCATACTCAAGAAAAATGTTCAGATCTGATGTAGATCATGAGTACTGGTCTTCAAGGTTAATACTATAATTGGATGAGTCATTGGCAGTCTTAGGAGACTTTGGCATTTTGAAGCCAGGTTGTGGACTCCTGTAGGTTTTCTGCAAAGTTGGGTGCCAAGAAATTTCTCCCATCCCAGTGCTTGCATGCCACTGCCACTGTCAAGTGGTAGAGTCTGTTACTCTCCTCTTCAATCTGTGGTTGGTCCTATGACTTATATTATCCATTGAATATGACAAGAGTGATGTTCTATAATTTCCCAGCTGAGGCCTTAAGAAGGCTTACAGCTTCCATTTTCTCCTTGTTAGAAGCCCCATGACATTTAAAGAAGCCTAAGATAGACCACTGAGTAATGAGAGACCATGTGAAGATAAAGAGGCCATAAGGCTAGGTATCTCAGCCAAAAGCCAGTACCAAGCCTTCAGTTACGTGATGAAGTCATCATGGATACTCTTTGACTTCAGTTGAACTATTCTAGCTGACACTGTGGAAAAGAGATGAGCCATTCCACTGAGCATTACTCAGATTTCTAACTCAAAGTGTGTGGAAATAAAATGGTTACTGTTTAAGTGGCTAAGTTTTGGACCCAATATTTGGATAACATAAATTAAAGAATGAGATATAAAAGAATGGCTCATGCCTGTAATCCCAGCACTTTGGGAAGCTGCAGTGGGAGGATTGCTTAAGGCCAGGAGTTCGAGACCAGTGTGGACAACATAGTGAGTCTGTCCCTATTAAAAAAAAAAGTATAATGGTATACACCTGTAGTCCTGACTACTTGGGAGGCTAAAGCAGGAGGATCGCTTGAGCCCAGGAGTTCAAGGTTACAGTGCGTTATGATTGTGCCACTGTACTCTAGCCTGGGTGACAGAGTGAGACCCTGTCCCTAAAAAGAAAAAAGAAAAAAAAAAAAAAGGAAAATGATGAAAGAGATAACTAATTAGAAACTTCTTATAACCGAAGGACATAAGCTTCTAGGCCAAATGGACCTATCAAATGCCCAATACCAATGGATGAAAATAGAGTGACACTAAAATATGTTGGGAAATTTCTGAATACTACAGAGGATGAGATACTTTAAATGATTAGAGAGAAAATATAAGTTTGAATACAAATGACCAAGAATCAGAATGACACCTGATTTTGTAAAAATACCACTAGGAGCCATAAGAAAATTGTGTGGTCTCCAAAATTCTGAAGGGAAATAATTTCTAGTCTAAAATTCTATGTCCAACCAAATTATCCATTAAAAGTGAAAGTAGATTAAAGATGCTTTCAAATATACAAGGTCTCAAAAATTTTTTACCTCTTATGGACCCAATCATTATTGGTGAAAACCAGCACAGAAGAAAAGAAAAGATAAAAACTCTGTGATGGTGATCGCAGGATGATAGCTGTTACTAGGTCTGGAGAACAACCAGTATAGTTTGTTGTGTTGTTGTTTTTGTTGTTTTGAGGCAGAGTCTCTCTCTGATGCCCAGGGTGGAGTGCAGTGGTGTGATCGTAGCTTACTATGACCTCCCAACTCCTAGGCTCAAGCAATCTTCCTGCCTTAGCCTCCTGAGTAGGTGGGACTACAGGTGCAATGCCACACTTAGTCCAGATTTTTGATGATCACAGTGAAGAGAAGAATCCAGGAAGATGAATGAATTTCTTAAAACATGTATTGCACATATTAAGAGATTTAAATTTTACGACAGTTGGGGATTGAAGTAATTCTGATGATAGTAGAAAACACTGAAGCTAAATTACAGAGAGAATAAAGGAAAGTGCAGAGAAGAATATAGGAGGCACTCTGGTAAATGGAGTACATGGAAGAGTGGATTGAATGGTGCAAAAGCAAAATTGGATGTGATGATCACTGAGAATTTCCTCAAACTATTGAAAGTCATCAAGTCTCAGATTCAAGATGCATTCTAAACCCCAAGGAGGAAAAATACAAAACACATCTCATCTAGATAAAATACAATAACATTTTGAAGGTTAAAGAAAGAAAATCTTTACAAGTAGTTAGAGAGGAAAAAAAGATACCATTTTCAAAGGAACAAGAGCAACCTGATAGCTGACTTCACTAAAGAAACTGTGGGAGCCAGTTGATAGTGGAGTGACATCTTTAAAGTGATGAAAGAAAGGAACTGACAAGCTGGACTACAGTATCCAGCAAAACTGTGCTTAAAAATGAAGGTGAATTAAAGATAGTTCCAGAGAAATAAAAGTTGAGAAAATTTGTAGTCAGCATACCTGCACTAAAGGAAGTACTACAGAGAGTTTTTTAGGTGGAAGGAAAATGATTCCAAATTTTTGGAAACCCAAAAATGCACGAAGGAATGAAGAACACCAGAAGGAGAAACACTTGGGTAACATTAAATGCATATTGACTGTGTGAAACAATGTTTGCTGGCTCTTTAAATATTTGTATATTGAAAATTTATGACAATAATACAAAAGAGAGGAGAAGAATAAATGGAATTTATGTTTTCTAGGATCCTATTATTGTCTGGGAGTTTACAAAAGCATTAGTTTGTATTTGATTGTATTAAATCAAGGATGCATGTTGTAAACTCTAGGAAACCGCTAAGAAGAGCAAACGTATGTATAACTAGTAACTTCATAAAGGGAAAAATAGAATAATAAAATTATTTGATTAATCCAAAAGAAGACAAGAAAGGAGAAAAGAGAAACATAAAACGGATGAGATAAGTGAAAAATAAATTATAAGAAGGTAGAAGTAAATCCAAATATATCAATCCCTATATTATATATAAATTGTCTATTCAATTATAAAGTCAGAGATTATAAGACTGCATTAAAAGCAAAGCCCAACTATATTGGCATATAAGAGATATACTTTCAATGTGAAGACATAGAAAAGTCAAAAAGATGGGAAAAGATATTCTGTGCATACCTTCCTTATTCAAGTCAAAGCTAGGAGGCTGAATGTAGTGGCTCACTCCTGTAATCCCAGAACTTTGGAAGGCTGAGGCAGGAGGATCACTTGAGGCCAGGAGTTGAAGATGGCCAGGACTAGCCTGGGTAACATGGTGAGTCTCGATTTTTACAAAAAAATAATGAAAAAATTAACCGGGCATGGTAGCATGTACCTGTACAGCTACTTGGTAAGCTAAGGAGGAGGATCACATGAGCCAAGGAGTTCAGGGTTACAGTGAGCTATGATTGGGCCACTGCACTCCAGCCTAGGTGACAGAGCAAGACCCTGTCTCTTAAAAAGAAAAATCAAATTAAAACTGAGTGTGCTTTAATATTAGACAAAATAGACAAAGTAAATACAAAACATTTTAAAAGGAGATATTTCTTAATGATTAAAGGTTCAATCAATGGGAAAAATTTATAAAGTATCAGTTCAATAGAAAGATATAATAATTCTAAATTTATGTGTATCTAACATAACTCCAAAATATATAAAACAAAAATTTATAGAACAGAAAAGAAATACTGAGAAATCTATACTCACGCTGGGAAACTTTAACATAATTGTCTCAACAAGTGACAGTACAAGTAGATAAAATTCTGTAAAAATATAGAATATTTGAACAACCTGATTGTTGAACTTGACATAATTGACATGTCTAACAAATAATGCATATTCTTTTTCATTGTTTTTGTTTTAATGCTTTGATCTGGACATTTTTACTAATGTATTCTGGTCTACTAATCCTCTGTTTCGTAAGTCTAATCAGCTATTAAGGCAGTCTGTTAAATTTATAATTTCCATTATTTATCATTTCTGGAATGTCCATTTGGTCATTAAAATATAGCTTCCAATATCTGCTGGTAATCTCTGTCTTTCTATATTTTCTTGAACATATTTATCATAGCTATTTTGAAACATCTATGCCTGATAAATAAAGTATCTGAAATACCTGTGGGTTTACTTTAAAAACATTTTTGGGAGGTTTTCAGTTATTTGACTTTGATTTTTATTTTTAGCATGCCTCACAATCTAACACACTATATTAAACATTATAAATCTCCTTCTAAGGGGCCTATTTTTTCTGTCTGGCAAGATGATAGAGAACAAACAGATCACCCTAATCCTCTCAAGGTTTGGTTTGAGATTTTATTAAGGTTGATGTGTTTTATTTTGTCCTTATTCCTTCCCGGGTCTCAAATGAAAAGCTGGGGTATTTGCCAAGGCCACTACATTCCCGAATTTTAACTTTTGTTTCCTCAGCACTGTACAGTTGCTGTAGTATCTGTTTAGCTCATTAGCTTTCCAACAGCTGCTTTCTGCTAGGTTTCTTGGAGTCCTGCCCTGTATATGCAAAGCTTAGCAGTTGTCAGACTTCTTAAGGGTAGATTGAATGCAGATTTTTTTGCTCACTTCCGTGCAGTCCCCTCCCATCCCCTCCAAGATTTTTGCGCCTGAAGTCCCAGTTGCTTTAGATTCCCTGAACTCCAATATCTGTTTCAGCTTGGTGAGAGTGCTGGTTTCTGCTAGGACTCACTTCTCCTGCACTCTGAATTCCGCGTATCTTCAGGGAAAATGCTAGAGTGAACTGGATATAATGTTGCTGTTCCCTTTTTTCAGGAATTGTAGTTCCTCAAAACTTGACCATGTTGGTTGCTTTCCAATGCTGTTAAACAGTTCATTTATATATTTTGTCTAGTTTTATAGTTATTTTTGGCAGGAAGAGTGCCTATTTTGATACAAGCTACTTTGTCATGGCTGGAACTGTAAGTCCAAATACATATTTAAGCACACATGGACAACATTTACCAAAATTGAAACATGCTGGGCCATTAGATGTGTCTCAGAAAATTTCAGGCGATTTAAATGATTCTCTATGTCACTGATCATAGTGGGATTAAGTTAGAAATCAATTATAAAAATATCGCTATATAATTCCCAAAATTTTGGAATTTTGGAAAATACTTCTGAATAACCCATGGAGTCAGAGAAGACATTACAATGAATATTAGAAAAATTGAATTGAATGAAAATGAATATCACAAGATTAAGGTAAAGCTGTGCTTTGAGGAAAATTTCTAGCCTCAATTGTACATATTAGAAAAGAAAAGCCACTCTGTGTCCAACTTACCAAGTTAGAAAAGAACAGCAAGTTAAACCCAAGGAACATAGAAGGAAATAAAATATATAGGTGAGAATAAAGAAAATCAACAAAGCCAAAAAGTGGTTCTTCAAGTAGATTAATAAAATTAACAGACCTCTAGTTATACAGTACTGATCAAGTAAAAGAAGACACAAGTTGTAATACCAGGAATTAAATTGAGGATGTTGCTAGAGATTTCACAGATATTAAAAAGGTAAGAGGATTTTATAAGCAATACTATACACTAAATTTAGAAACATAGAAGAAATTGATACATTTCTTGGAAAACACAACTTAAGATTTGCATTGCAAGAATTAGAAAAACTTGAAGGAAGTTATGTAAGTATTTTTTTAATGTGAATTTGTAATTAAAAGTCTTTTTACAAAGAAAATTCTAGGTCAAGAATTCACCTATGAATTCTTCCAAACATTTAAGATAAAAAAACCCCAAAAAACATGAATCTTATAGAAACTCTTCCTGAGGACAAAAATCATCTTGTTTTATGATGCTAATATAACCTTAGTATCAAAACTGAACAAGAAAATTACAGTAAAACCATATTATCTTTCAGAATTAATGAGAATATAGGTGGATTAAATAGTGATAAAAATGATGATATTTTACAGTCAGGTTGGGATTATTCTGGGTGCTCTCAATTATTGGTTGTATTACCTTGAATTTAAAGCAACTTTATTAATGCCATTTGTAAAGTTTAAAAGAAGTACAAGTGTAAAAACTATGAAATGAAATACAATTTTCAGTTTTGTACACTTCTAACGTTATTCTAAGTATGTAGAAGTTCTCTAATAGTTTAATTCCTTGATTTGCTGTTCTTTTTTTTTTT
>VBSM01001118.1:1526521-1570448 GCA_008086735.1 Cheirogaleus medius
GCCTCCCAGAGTGCTAGGATTACAGGCGTGAGCCACCGCGCCCGGCCTTGATTTGCTGTTCTTAAACATTCTTTATTATGGGAATAATTTTTCAATATAGTTTTTACTGAAGGTTTATTAAAAATGTAATTTGTATTATGTACAACTAATTTCTCAGTTTTTGAGAGACCTAAGTTATAGTTTTTATTTTGATACATTCCTCTTTTGACTTGCTTCAAATATTATTTCAGTTTTTAAAATTACAAAATAATGTTTGTGTTGGCCTTTTTATTGGTTAATGGATTAGGTCCATGTTTTAAGCAGTATTTCTTTTCATAAGGAAGCTTTCAAAGAGGTGTATTCTTTGCTTTCAAAAGTAAAGTGATCAATCATAGTGCTACTAAGGGTGAGCCAGTTAAATTAACTGGAAACTAAAATCTTTTGTTAAACTTTCTTAATTTTATAATTTAGTTTTTTTTTTTTCGGTATGTGTGATTTTTATAAGATTCATCTCATGATTTCTCCTTAAATTTGCATTATATACTTAAAGGATGAAGCAGAAATGTATAATATTATGAACTAAGTTTTAATAAAGTTAAACATGGATGAAAATTGAACACATACCGGATAATACATGACTTAAGGCATTATTATTTTATTGAGTATCATAATGGTATTGTTATATTTTTTAAAAAATTTCTATCAAGATATATACTGAATATTTATTGGAGAAATAGGTTTAGGATTTTCTTTAAATTATTTCATAAAGAATAGTGGGAAGGGGAAATTGATGGGAAAAAAGTGACAGAAGCCAGGTATGGTGGCGTGCCCCTATAGTCCCAGCTATTTAGGAGGCTGAGGCTGGAGGTTTGCTTGAACTTAGGGGTTTTAGTCCAGCCTGGGCGACATAGCAAGACTGTGTCTCTGGTTTAAAAAAAAAAAAAAAGGCAGAATCTTGATCATTATTGAAGCTGGATGATTGGAACATGGGGTTTATCATACTATTTCTCTGTATTTTGTATTTGAGAACTTTCATAATAAAAAGTTTTTAAAAACTACAGATTTGAGCATACTTTTTCTTAGAGATTTCAAAAAAGTCCAGAACCATGAAGTAAAGGATTACAGTTTCTGTCTAATAATTTTTAAGATAAGTACAATATACAGTATATGAATATACAACATTATATCTTAAAAAATAGGAAAATGAGGTAGTATGTCAGTTACAGGTATGAGCATTTTGTATTTTTTTTCCTTGAAGTAAAATTTTTAATCTTTAGTGAGTCATGTGGTGGTGTGACACACTAGTCTAAGACAGACAGAAAGTATTTACCTTTCATAGTAACATAGATTTTCAGTTTCACAAAAATAAACTTCAGAAATTAGCTTATTTTTTTCCTGTTAATTTTCTATGCCACCTTTATTGAGCTACAACTCACATACCATAAAATTTACCCATTTAAAGTATACACTTCATTGGTTTTTAGTATATTCACAGGTGTGTATAACCATCACCACAGTCAATTTTAGAACATTTTTTTATGTCAAAAAGAAATTTCATATCCTTTTACATATTACCTTTTTAACCCAGCATCCTCCACACCCCTTACTAACATGTAGTGTTATCACAATATTTTATTTTAGCCATTCTCATAAGTGCATTATTGTTTTAATTTGCATTTCCCTAATGGCTAATAATGTTGAACATTATAGGCTTATTTGCAATTTTTATATCCTCTTCAGTGAAGTGTTTGTTCATGTTTTTGCCCGTTTTCTACTTGGGTTTTTTGTAATATTACTGTTGAGTTTTGAGAGTTCTCTGTAAATTCCAAACTAATCCTTTGCTGGATACTTTCTACCAGTCTGCTATTTTTCTTTGTTTTCACAGGGTCCTTTGCTTAGCAAAAGTTTGCAATTTTAATGAAGTACAATTGATTAGATTTTTTTTCTTTTATAGATCATGCTTTGTTTTCAACTCATTCCTAGCCATTGGTTCTGAGGGGGTTTCTCCTATATTTCCTAAAAGTTTTGTAATTTTACACTTTACAACTAAACCTGTGATCCCTTTTGAGTTAATTTTTGTATACAGTGTGAGTTTTAGGTCAAGGTTTATTTTTCTGCTTATGGATGTCGACTCGGTCTACCACCATTTGTTGAAAATTCTTTTCTTCCTCTATTGAATTGCTTTTGTAATTTTATAAAAATTCAGCTGGTCATACACACAAGGGTATATTTCTGGGTTCTGTATTCTGTTTCATTGACTATATGTCTGTTCCATCAATTCTACAGTGTCTTGATTACTCTAACTGGGGTACCTTAACATTGGGTAGAGTGATTGCTTCCACTTTATTTTTCTTCTTCAAAATTGTTTTAGCTGTTTTAGGTCCCGTGTTTCTGTATAAATTTTGGAAGCTTATCTACATCAAAAAATGTTGCTTGGATTTTTATAGAACATATATTACAGCTGTAGATCAATTTAGGCAGATTTGGCATCTTTACTATGCTGAAGCGTCTGATATATGAATATGGCATATCTCTACATTTGTTTAGGTCTTCTTTTATTTCTTTCATCAGCCTTTTGTAATTTTCAGGTCACATATTCTATATGTTTTTGTTAGACTTATATCTATTTCATTTTCTTTGATGCGATTTTAAATTGTTTTTGGTTTTAGTTTCCATGTGTTTATTTTTAGTATATAGAAATGCAGTGGACTTTTTGAGGGTTGGTCTTGTATTCTGCAACTTTAATGAACTAATATAATAATTCTAGGAGTTTTTATGTATATTCCTTGCAATTTTCTAATAGACAAGCATGTCGTCTAAAAATAGGGAAAATTTTATTTCTGCCTTTCCTATCTGTTTGTCTCCCCCCCCCACACTCTTTCTAGAACTTTCAGTAGTATATTGAATAAGCATGGTGAGAGGGGAAATATCCTTGCCTTGTTCCAGATCTAGAGGAAAGCATTCAGGCTTGCACTATTAAGTATGATGTTAGCTGTAGATTTTTTGTGATTGTCTCTATGAAATTGGGTAAGTTCCCTCTCTTTTACTGTGAGTGGATGTTGGATTTTGTGAAATACTTTTTCTATATCAGTTGATAAGATCATATGATTTTTTTGTTTAGGCTGTCGACAGTGGTGGATTACATTGATTGATTTTTGAATGGTAAACTGGGCTTGCATACCTGAAATAAATTTCCCTTGGTCATGGTTTATAATTATGTTTATGCATTACTATATTTGATATGCTAATATTTTGTTGAAGATTTTTGCCCTTAAGTTCATGAGAGATTTTGATATTTACCTTTATTTTTTATACTGCATTTGTGTGATTTAAAATTTAATTTTTATTATTCCCTCCCTCTATCTTAATGCATAGCAGTGTGATTTTTTTTTTTTTTTAATCAGAGTAATACTAGCTTAGAATAACTTGGGCTATGTAACCTCCTTTTCTGTTTTCTGGAAGAGTGTTCATGAAATTGGCATTAATCTTTTTTTTTTTTTTTGAGATAGGGTCTCATTCTGTTTCCTGGGCTATAGTGTAGTGTCACTGTAGCTCACTGCAACATCAAACTTCAAGGTTCAAGTGATCCTCCTGCCTCAGCTTCTGAGTAGCTGGGACTACAGTTTTTTCTGTTTTTTTGTAAAGATAGGGTCTTGCTCTTGCTCAGGCTAGACTCCTGGCCTCAAGCAGTCCTCTCACCTTGGCCTCCCAAAGTGCTAGGATTACAGGCATGAACCACCGTGCTTGCCCCGGTATTAATCCTTTTTAAAATTATTTAGTAGAATTTGCCAGAGAAACCATCTGGGCTTGGAGAGCTCTCTGGGAAGCTTTTAATTTTTATATCTAGTTCCTTCACCAGTTATAGGGCTATTCAGATTGTCCTTTTCATCTTGGTTGAGTTTTGGTAGCTTGTTGGTTTTGTGGAATTGATCCATTTATTACATGTTGTTGAATTTATTGGCATAAAGCTATTTGAAGTATTCCTTTCTCATACTTTTTATGGCTTCATGATCTGCAGTGATGTTCCTGTTTTATATCTGATGTGATTTGTGCCCTTTCTCTTTTTATCTTTGCTAGTCCTGGGAAACTTATGAGAAGTATAGTTAATTATACAGATGGTCTCAACTTAGTGATTTTTTCAACTTAATGATGGTGGGAAATTGATATCCATACAATAGAAACTGTACTTTGAGTACCCATATAATTGAAAGTGTTTTTCACTGTCAGTGCACTATTCAATAAATTACATGAGATATTCAGTACTTTATTATAAAATAGGCTTTGTTGTGTTAGGTGATTTTGTCCAACTGTAAGCTAATGTAAGTATTCTGAGTACCTTTAAGGTAGGCTAGAGTAAGCTGTGATGTTTGGTAGGTTAGGTGTATTAAATACATTTTTGATTTACAATATTTTCAACTTAAAATGAGTTTATTGGGATGTAATCTGGTTGTAAGTTGAGGAGCATTTGTATTTACCTCTGTTTTTACCCATTGTGGTGTTCTTTCCTTTTTGACATTTCAAACCTCCTCCTTTTATTATTCATTTCTCTTTTAGGAACTTCTTTAGCCATTTTTTGAGGGTAGTTTTGCTACTGATATATTCTGTTAGTTTTCCTTTATCTGAGAATGCTTTTACTTCTCTTTCATTCTGAAGGACATTTTCACTGGATAAAAAATTCATGATTGATGGTTCTTTCAGTCCTTTATAAATATGCCACTTCCTCTTGGCTTCTATTGTTTCAGATGGAAAATCTGCTATGATTAGAATTGATGTTTTTTGGCTGGGTGTGGTGGCTCACACTTGAAATCTTAGCACATTGGGGAGGTCAAGGTGGGAGGATTGCTTGAGGCCAGGAGTTCGAGACCAGCGTAAGAGCGAGACCGTGTCTGTACAAAAAAAAAAAAAAAAGAAAGAAAAGAAAAATTAGCTGGGCATGGTGGTACACGCCTGTAGTCTCAGCTACTCGGGAGACCGAGTCAGGAGAATCGCTTGAACCCAGGAGTTTGAGGTTGCTGTGAGC
Source organism: Cheirogaleus medius (assembly GCA_008086735.1). Lineage (NCBI taxonomy): Eukaryota > Metazoa > Chordata > Mammalia > Primates > Cheirogaleidae > Cheirogaleus > Cheirogaleus medius. The sequence goes on from VBSM01001118.1 coordinate 1,531,521, forward strand.
TATGATGACACCACTGCACTCTAGCATGGGTAACAGAGGGAGACCCTGTTTCCTCCACCCCCTCCAAAAAAAGAATTGATGTTTCTCTATTGGTAATAAGTCTTTTTTCTTTAACTCCTTTCGAGATTTTTTTTGTCTTTAGTTTTAAGAGGTTTAATAATGATTTTTTTGTTGTCTTTAGTTTTGAGAGATTTAATTATATGTCTTAACATGGCCTTTTTTGGTTTATCCTATTTAGAATTTACTTAGTTTAATGAATCTAGTTTTATCTCTTTCACTACATTTGGGAAGTTTTCAGCCATTAATTTTTCAAATACATTTTCAGTCCTCTACTTTCCTGGAAGTCTAGTGAGTCAAATGTTAGCTCTTTTATTATTGTCTCACTGGTCCCTGAGTCTGTTATTGATCTGCATGACACTTCTCTAGCGAAAATGGCAAACCAACTTGCCATCACCTCCTTGGCTCCTATTGGTGGTGTGTGCTCAGCTGCCTGCTTGGCTTCAGTAACTAACCGGGATAAGTGGGAAGACTGACTCATATCACCTTGCTGCTGTAGGTTAGGGTGGGATCTTAGCTGACATCTGGGGTAAGGAAAAGAGGGATCCTAGTGTCATAATACCTGCCTCCCACTACTTTCTTTGCCCCATTGAAGCTAGTTGTGGCAGAAGCTCAGCTTTCTACAGGGCCTTGCTGACATTGAGTGTAAGTGCAAGCAGAATGCTGACTAGTTCTATCTTATGCTGTGCTGTTGATGCCTAAGGTGAGAGGAGGCTCTGCTCAGTGTTGATCCCTGCTAACACTACTTTGGTAGGGGAATCAGAGTACCAACTGTTTCTGCAAACTGGGAGATGGAAGTTAAGCTCCCAGTTCACTCCTACTGAAATTGTGGGGAACCAGGGGTTCCACTGGTGTTTGGCTGGAATAGAGTGGTTATTGCCAAAAAGATTTTCTGTTTTATTAGGCCACCCTTTTGTCTGTCCATTGGCATGGCAAACAGGCTTTTCTTAGTGCTTATTTTGTCTATGCCTGTTGATGTTTTGGGGTTGGAGGCTTTTACAGCATTCTGATTGGTATATACAGGAGGCAATAAAGAAACCCAGGGAATTCACCACTTTGCTACTTTTCCATCCCAAAGTACCAAGGCACTCTGTCATCTTCTTTCCGTCTCTCAGAATGTTCCCATGTTTGTTCGATGTGTTTTGCCCAGGGTTTTTAGTTGTAAGGAGGAGGAGCTGGAGGTGAAGGTGGGATTACTTCATCTTGGCCAGAACTAAAAGTCTTTGTACTAGTTTTCACTACAGTTAGCCAATAAAGTTTTTAAATTGAGGCTATAAACACCACTATACACACATACACCTCATGTTGTGACATTTTGAAATGTTTTGCAAGAGGATTCTTTTTTAATTTAGGCTATTTTGCTGTGTGACTTTGGACATAAGCCCTCAGTTTCCATGTATATGTGGTGAAATACTGGATTAGATCCTGTAGGGTTCCTTCAATTAATTCTATTAATTCTATAATATTATGATCATTGAAATAGTTTATTTAAGTCAAGATATGTTATTAATTCTGGGATAGAGGAAAGAACATGGACTTTGGAGGTAGGTCTATGTTTGGATTCTGAAAGATGGAGAGAGAATTTTTACACAGCCGTTAGGAGCATAGACACCAGAACCAATGTGCCTGGGCTTGCATATTGCCTTTATCTTTACTAGGTGTGTGATCTTAAGGCAAATTACTTAACTTCTCTTTGTTTCAATTTAGTTATTTATAAAATGGGGACAGTACTGATCTTCTGGGTTGTTGTGAAAATTGAAAGAGTTATACATAAGGAGCTTAGAACCATGTTTGCACATAGTATGCTATTTAAATATTTATTATTACTGACTGTATAGCCTTAAGTCAATCTTAATCTGAATTTCAGTTTTGTCATTTGTAAGATAGAGATAATTATACGTATATGTATTTTAAGTATATATAAAAAATGTATCTTGCATAATACCTAATGTTATGTGTATATATCTGTTACATTTAATGGGAATTAAATTGGAAAATGTTTTTATTATATAGGTTTGCAAATATTTTTATCATCTAACAAAATCTTGATTTATTTTCTTTCTTTAATTGCATAGAATGGAAAGATGCTGAAGGATGGGAGACTGTTCAGAGAGGAAGGCCTGTTCGTTCTAGATCAACAGCAGTGACACCAAAAAATTCATTAGCAACAGAAGCCTTAAGGTCAAAGGATGACAGCGATAAGGAAAATGTATATCTTTTACCCGATAACAGCATACAGAAAGGTCAATTTGTTGGAGATGGACCGTCTAATACTATAGAATTTTGTCCCAAAGACTTGTTACACTCTTGTGACCATCCTCTTACTGAAAGAACCCAGGTAGTACATTCTGAAAATCCTTTCACTGCCTTTTTCAGAGGGATGTGTATATGTTGGAATGTTTTATTTTTCTATTTCATTTTAAACTTTTTACTGTGAAAAATTAAGATTTGTCACATTTTTCTTTTCTGTTGCTACATGTCACACACACGTTACATGCTAATTGTCTGAGAATAATATGCAAACGTCATAACCATTCATTAAGTACTAGAGCATGTATCAAGAACAAAGAAATTCTTTACCTAACCACTTTATAATTATAAAATTCAGGGAATTTGATATTTATATATTATCTAATTTATAGTCTATATTCAAAATTTTCTAGTTTTCTCATTAATTTCTTCATAGAATTATTTCCCTTAATACAGGATCCAATTCAGAATTACACAGTACATTTGGTTTTGTTTCTTTAATATCTTTCATGGGAGATGGTTCCTCAGCCTATCTTTGTCTTTCATGACATCAATAGTTTTGAAGAATACATTGCAGGGTTTTTTGATAAATTGTCCTTTATTCATAATTCAGTTTATCTTATGCATTTTTGACAAGACTAAAGTGATTGTCTTTAGTCTTAGTGTCTTAGTGTCACTTCTAGAGGCATATGATATCAATTTGCCCAGGTATGTTGTTAACCTTGATTACTTGGTTTAGGTGGGTGTCTTCCTGCTTCATTTGGCGTATTATTATAATAAAAATGGCAATGAAATTTTGAAATGTTCTACTTTTACTTCCTATAAACTGAGTATAGAGTATTTGCTAGTAGTTCATGTAATTATTTAAAGTTAATATTCGCAATATTTCTTCTGTTAGTGTAGTTGAAGTTTATTTTACTTATTTGGTGAACTAATATATCCTTTTAGATATTCATTCATATAAAGGTTCATGTTCAGTTGGTATAATTTTATGTAACATGACTAATGAATTATAGGAGAAATTTTTTGATACAGTACAGGTACTAAATAAATCAGTTGTAAAATAATTGCAGTAGTTGCTGTCTAGAATAATATCTGCTTTTTAAAATTCTCTTTTTTTACCTGTAGGATTTTTTCCCGTACTTGAAATGCTCCTCAATTTCCTTGTCTTCCTTCTTAATTGATGATAATGGCTTTAAATCCTACATTGTTTCTGATGTTCTGTAACTCTTTAATATGTATTTTATGCCCATGTGAGATTGGAAGCTCCTTGTGGGGAGTATTTAACGTTGCTTTTTAATTTCCCACAATATGGAACAGATTTCTAGGCACATATAGGAAGTAATTACTAATGGTATGCATTTGTTGGATGTAACTTTAAGAAACTCTTTAATGTAGGTAAGCTACATTAAAGATACTTAATGAAGAAATCACTTTTTATATCACTTAAACATCTAGCATTTTTGCTAATGTGTTTTAGCTAAAAAGTATAACTTACTATGAAAATTGTGCTGGTTTTGTATAGTAAATTTATATGATATTGGGATTTCAGCAATAAACCATACATACACCTTTTCAATAATTACACTATTGCTAAAATGTTTCAGTAAAAAGTTCACTGCAGATGGTAGCCAAGCTGATGATATTATAATATTTGTTTTCTCCACTGTCATTCTAAAAATGGAATTAGCATATTTATATCTTTCCTCAACATTACTTTATAGTTTAGCTTTGATTTTGTTATATAAATAATATTGAGTTTTTAATAAACAGGGTTGACTATATCAGACACATCAGTAATGCTAATATAAATATTGCCAAGAAGATTATAAACCATAGTGACTGACATATAAATAATATTGATAGCAATATAAATAATGTGATACAATTTAAATAATGCTTATGGTAAAATCAACACTTTGGGACACTCTAAGTTTTGACCAATGGTAGAATTTTTAAAGTAGTTTATAAGACTTGGCCAAATTTAATATTTGTGTAAATAATTAATCAAATTGGGGTTTTATGGCCACTGCAATGTTTATTTAAGAAGGGATGTGAGTTTTAAATTCACAATCTTAGATTTTAGATTTTTGACTTGAAGTATGATTGGAAAATGCAGCACCAATCTGTCTCTACTCTGTTAGTGAAAATAAAGTCTAGGTTCTATTTACTAAATTAGAACATTTAAAAATAATACGTGTTTAGCCTAAGCCAATGTTTGTTTTTTTATTTTATATATATATATATGTATGTATGTATGTATATACACACACACACACACTCAGGATATTATGGTGATATAAACATTTTGGTTACATGTACTGCGTTTGCCCCACCCAAGCCAGGGCTACAAGTTGTCCCTCCCCCATACAGTGCGTTCCACTTCCATTAGTTGTGAGTTTACCCCCGCCCCACTCTGCCCAACCGGCACCCAGTGAGTATTACTACCATGTGAACACCTTAATGTTGGTCATTTAGTACCAATTTGAGGGTGAGTACATGTGGTGCTTGTTTTTCCATCCTTGTGATACCTCACTTCGAAGGATGGACTCAATCTCTGTCCAGGATAACATAAGAGGCACTAGATCACCATTGTTTTTTGTAGTTGAGTAGTACTCCATGGTATACATATACCACATTTTATGAATTCACTCATGTATTGATGGGCAGTTGAATTGTTTCCACATCTTTGCAACTGTGAATTGTGCTGCTGTAAATATTCCAGTGCAGATGTCTTTATTATAGAATGTCTTCTTCCTTTGGATAGCTGCCTAGTAGTGGGATCGCTGGATCAAATGGTAGTTCTATTTTTAGCTCTTTGAGGTATCTCCAAATTACTTTCCATGGAGGTTGTACTAGTTTGCAGTCCCACCAGCAGTGTAAGAGTGTTCATGTCTCTCCACATCCTCACCAGCATTTGTTTGTTTTTTAGAATGTTTTCACATTTCTCTTGGTTATGTGTTCCCTGTTTCTAAAAGGGAATAGGGAGAATATTTAAATCTAAAGTATAGCTGTCACATAATGAGACAATGTATGCTGTAGATCTGCACACTTAGATTATGCTTTTCTCTTTTAGATCTGAGAATTGATATTATATATCATATTAATCTTTATTAAAGATAGTTTGAGATCATGTTAGTATTATCTGAAGAGAATAACTTTTATGTTTTTGAGTAAAATGCCCTAAAATATAATTTGGTAAAAATGATTTGAGGATGTTTTTGAAAATGCTGAATATCCTCATTTGATATTAGTCTTTGCAAAAGATCATGTAAAATAACCTTTAGTTACATGAGTCTAATACAAAGTATCATATTTGTGACTAGATTTCTTTTGTGAAGAGTATAAAATACTCATCAGGAATTGGCCTACTAAAAGAAAATATAACTACAATATATATTGCTTAATTTTTTAGAGTACTTCAGACAATTCCCAGTACATAGTAAGTAAGCATGCAAGTAAAATTTGTGCTGGTTTTTTTCCTTTTGTTATACTTGAAACATACAAAAAAGATGAGTGAAGTAGCTGTCATCCAGAAATACTGCTTCACAGTTGATAGTTTAATCAGAATCAGCTCTTCTAAAGTGGAATAGTTGGTGAGTATTTTTTATTATCTCTAATTGATTCTATAAATATGTTTTGTTAGTTTGCAGCGAGTACATTGGATGATGTCAAGAATTCTGGCAATAGTCAAGACAATTCTGTGCGAACTTCTGAAGTACTTGCTCTTCACTTTGATACAGAGTGTGTTTCAATTACTCAGCAAACTGTCACACCTCCTATGCAAATAAATGAAGACACATTTCCAGTAGAGAAAGCAAGGATAGGAAATGAAATGGACCCTTCAGATATTTCAAATGTGAGTGCTGCTAACTTGGTAAGAACAACTTATCAGAATTCTGAGTAAATTTATTTAAGAGGCATGAACCCAAATAATAATAACTTGTATTATTTATTACTTTTTACTTTACAAAGCATTTTATATATGTTATTTTAACATTTTATTCTTATGGTAATCTTTTGAAATAGTTACGATTCTTCTTGTTTTTAGAGGAAGAAAGTGAGACTGTGAGAGTTAAAAACTTGTTCAAAATCATTCAGTTTGTATGTGATTTGATCAAATGTTCTTTAGCCCTGCATTAAGAATCTAAACCAATGCAACATCTAGTATTCTCAAAGATGAGAAATAGTGTCTGCTAGATTTAGCTTTTAAAAACTCTGTTAACAGAGTACTCTGGATAGCTACTGTCATTTGCTTGAAGTTAGTCTCTAAGATGAGATTAATTTACCATCTCTATTCAAGAATCTCTAAGAATGCATTACTTTGTGATTATTTATAGGTTTATGTTTTTGGATGACTAGTTATTTCTGCCCATCTCTTCCTATTGCTCATTTTAGTATTAAGATACTTGATCTGGGGATAATCTAGAATAGATCATGCTAACTTTGTTTAAAAAGTAACTTTCGAAAGAAATAGGCACATATTAAAAATTGAGAAAAATTATTTAAATTTTATTTTTTAAAAGGCTATTGTATACTATAATTTTTTCTACAATATAATGCCTTATGCTGAAAGATGCTGTCAATAGATGGTATTAGGCAAAATTGTACATCTCATAGAGATAGTAACAATAGATATAGATGAAATTTTGTATGAGTTGTTTAAGGGAAAATACGGGTTATAATAATTAGAAAAACAAATACTTAGATTCCTTTATTAAGGTAGGACAATTTGTTCTTCATCTTGTGTCTTTTATTGATGAAATTTTTTAAAGATTGAACATAATTATGGTCAAATAAATAATGAGTTTAATGTATGGGGTAGAAATTGGTCATATTTATATTTTTTGTTTTCATAGTTACATATATTGTTTATTTTGTAATTTGATTCCTCTAAGAAAAGAGGAACATGGTCCTATAGTTAAATAAGTAGGAGATAATTACTTAAAAATTTTTGTCTCATTTTTATTTTGATCACATATATAATAAGCTTATAGAATCATTAAATCCTTTGGTTATTTTGAAGGTCAAATTTACATAGTCAAAAGAGAATAAATTCTGCTGCAAATATGAATATTAGTGTATTCTTCATGGAATTTTAACTAAACCAAGATTTAAAAAATTTTTTTTGGTTTGTTTTGACATAGACGCTTATAGGTTGCTCTAGAAAAGTACTTTATTGTTTAGTTTCCAAGTGGAGAATTATAGAGAATTCCTATAGTGATGAAAAAACTGTTATTTTATTTCTCATTACAGTGTTGTCACATAGCTGGTTAAAGTTCAAAAAAATTATCTGCACTTACTTAACAGAAATTTTGGCAAAAAATGACTGTCAGAACTTTTTGAGGTCAACTTTTGCCAACATTAGAAAAATATGTTATAAAACCCAGCTTCCATTGAACTAATATTTTAGACTTACTAACATTTTCAATTTTTAGTGAAAATTTGGAAATGTTCAAAATAACGATGTATGCAGTTATTTATTTGCATTTCACTGTATGAAATAGCTAAAGTTTTATAAGGTTGATTGAATCACTATTTCATCTCTGAAGCTCTACTATTGGGTTAGAATATTTTCAGGTCTTCAGATAGTAGTAGAAATGTTACATTCTGGAGAAGATAAAATTGAGAGATGAAGTAGAAAAGATGTATGTGAAAGCTTACTTTCTGTGAACTAAAATATATTAAACTTTAATATTTAAATTTTATTAATAATTATTATGTTTTGTGGCACATTGGCAACAGTTAATTTCTATAGTGTTTTTGGATTTATAGAGAAGAGCTTATGATACACAGAAATAGTCTCTTCTTTAAATTCTTCACCCCATTCTATTCCCCGGGGACAACGGTTGTGTGTTCTGGAGTGCAGGGCATGTTTGCAGAGGGGAAGCTTTACAGAAATGCCAATGCTCAGGCTCTATTCCAGAGCACACATCTAAAGTAGGGCTCAAGTATTTATATTTTTTAATACCTTTATTGAAGTTATAGTTGGTTTTCAGTAAATGTTACATATTTAAAGTGTACAAATTGATAAATTTTGACCTGTGTTTAGACCTATGAAACCATCATTATAATCAAGATAATAAACATAGATTGCCCCCAAAGGATTTCTTTTTCCCCTTTTTAATCCCTCATTCTGGCCCTTCCCTGTACCCTCTTCTCAGGTAAACACTGTTCTGCTTTATTTCACTGTATATTAGTTTGCATTTTCAGAATTTTATATAAATTGAATTGTGTAATCTTTGCTTGGCTTCTTTCACTCAGCATATTTGAGATTCATCCATGTTTAAATTAATAGTTCATTCTTTTGATTGTCTTTACTGTGGTATTCTGTTGTATGCATGTAACACAATATGTTTATTCATTTAATTGCCTACAGACATTTGAGTTGCTTCTAGTTTTTTTGTTATGAATAAAAGTGCCATGAATATTTGTGTACACATATTTGTGTGAACATGTTTTCATTTCTGGATCTATTTCTTTCTTAAAAAACAATTTTTTAGATATAATTTGCATATAATACAATTTATCCATTTAAAGTTTACTAGTAAGTGCTTTTTAGTTCATACACTTGTGCAGCCATCAGCATAATCAGTTTTAGAACACTTTCATTACTTCAAAAAGAAACCCAGTGCCCATTAGTAGTCACTCCCTTTCACCCACCCCACCCTTCCAACTATAGACAACCACTAATCTGCTTTCTGTTTGTATAGTTTTGCCTATTTTGGACATTTCATATAAATGGAATAAAATATGTGGTCATTTGTGACTGGCTTCTTTCACTTAGCATGTTTTAAAGGTTTATCCATGTTTTAGCTTGTTGTACGTCATTCCTTTTTATGGCCATGTAGTATTCCACCATATAGATATGCCATGTTCTATTTATCCATTCATCAGTTGATGGACATTTAGGTTGTTCCCACTGTTTGGCTGTTACGAATCATGCTGCTTTAAATATTTGCACACAAGTTTTTATATGAATACATGTTTTTATTTCTCTTGAGTATATATATATATAGGAGTGGAATTGCTGGGTCATGTAAACGCTATGTTTTACCTTTTGAGGAACTGTCAGACTGTTTTCCAAAGTGGTGACACTATTTTACATTCTCATTATGTTTATTTTCTTTTGCAATTCTATAAGTTTTTGCTTCATATATTTTGAAGCTTCGTTAGGTCCATAAACGTTTAGGATTGCTTTGTCGTCTTGATGAATTGACCCTTTTACTATTATGAAATGACCTACTTTATACCTGGTGATATTTTTTGCTCTGAAATTTGTGTCTCACGTTAACACTTCAACTTTCTTTTGATAAACTTAAATCTTTGTAATCTGTTTGTATTCTTATATTTACATTAGATTTCTCAGGAGAAGCATATGGTTGGTCTTGGTTTTGATCCAATTTGATAATCTCTGCCCATAAATTGGGGTGTTTAGACTATTTACATGTAATGTGATTATTGATACGGTTTGTTTAAATCTACCGTCTTACTATATGTTTTCTCTTTCAACCATGTGCTCTTCATTCCCTCTTTTGTTATTTATAATTTCATTTTATCTCTTTTTTTGGCTCATTAACCATAACTCTTTGTTATTTCACTGTTTAATTTAGGATTTATAGTATACATATTTAGCTTCTCATGGGGTTTATTAATGATTCTCAGGCATATTGTATTACTTCTAATGCATATTAAGTTAGGTATATATATGTTCAGAAAGTATCATCACCATTACAGCATATATTCTTTCCATACTACTATTATAGCATACTGTTTTTGTTTTATATTTAGTGAACATATTTGCTCTGTAATGTCTTGAATTTTGGCACTCAAATAAAATTCATACTTTATCATTAATAATACCTATTATTTATATAACTTCACAGTTTCTCATACATAACAGTCTGGTAAAGAAGGTAAGTCATAGATTATTGTTCCATTTTATGGACTACCAGATAGGTTCTTGGTTTTAAGAAATTTCTAAATCACACAGCTAGTAAGTGGTTGTGCCTTTATTGGACCCCAGGTTTTATGATTCTAGATCAATGTTATTTTAAGCTTACCATAGAGTTCGTGTTTAGAACGTAAAGAAATGATTATTTAACTTTCAAGTCCAGTGTTGATTTTTCTTATTATTTGTTTTTACCTTTATAGTCCATGGCAGAAGTACTTGCTAAAAAAGAAGAGCTAGCAGATCGTCTAGAAAAGGCCAATGAAGAAGCCATTGCCAGTGCTATTGCTGAAGAAGAACAGTTAACTAGAGAAATTGAAGCTGAAGAAAACAATGATATTAACATTGAAACTGACAACGACAGTGATTTTTCTGTGAGCCTTTAGAATTTTTGACATAATTGTTTAAAAATTTTATTTAGAAATGAAATTATTAGGGCCAGAAAGACTTAGAATCCCATCTAGTCCTATTTGAAATTATTTATTTAAAAACCATTCTCTATTCTCAGAGTGATTTAGATTTATACGATAAACAATACCAAATCTTTTTTTAGCACTTTACTATTATTAAGTATTTTCATATATGATGCAATTGACAAGTTAGAAGTTGTTGTTCTCATTTTACCAGTCAAGAAATTGAGTCTCACAGAAAGTAAGAACTCAGCATTACTCAAATTATAGTTTGTAGAGAGTGAAGAAAAATCTAAGGTATTTTACTTTTTGTATTTTACTAACAAAAAGCAAATGATACACTGCTTTCTGTTACTGAGTGCTTAGGATATATGTGTTCATGATGGGAATTTGTTAAAGAATAAAAGTAACTGTAAATGTTTTACATATTGTTCTATTAAATTTTAATGCCCAACAAATAATCTTGATCTCCTTAATATGTGCTTTGTATGTGTTAATGTTTATGTAGTAATAGTATAAGTCCAGTATATTTCTTTTTATGTTTACTCCATTTGTCTCTACTATTAATGGCTAGTAGGCTGTTAAAATGTATAGACTGTGATATTTTAACTTTGTAATTATGATTATACAAGATATGTAGCTTTTTTCTGGTTTTCAGCTGTTGATTAAATGAAATTTATTAACAGGTATGAATATTTCATGTATAGTTTATTTTTAAGGTTATAATTGTGTTCAAAGATTTATTTTTCCATTTTTTTTACTACATTTTAGGCCAGCATGGGCAGTGGGAGTGTATCTTTCTGTGGTATGTCTATGGACTGGAACGATGTCCTTGCAGATTATGAAGGTATTGTGTGGGTGTGTGTGTATGTATTTGGCATGTAGGTACAGTGGGATAAAATACATTATCGTGTTTCATAGAGTTTCTGTGTAAAATAAATAATTTGTAGTGAGAATGCTGTTGCCTTTTAAAAGTTTGTTCTTAAACGGTTTTTAGATCTATGTGGTTAAACAATAACAGTTGGTTTTCTTTTATTTGAACAGCTCGTGAATCTTGGCGCCAAAATACATCCTGGGGGGATATTGTAGAAGAGGAACCTGCTAGACCTCCAGGGCATGGAATTCACATGCACGAAAAACTTTCTTCACCATCTCGTAAAAGGTCTGGCCTTTGGAAATTAATTTGAAATGTTTTACAGGAGGGAGGGAAACCAGCCATTCTTGACTATTGAATAGATTTGTTATAAGACCTGTTTAGGCACATTACTTCAGGACAGTTTCAGATTCACTGAAAAGTGACAATGCTTTCCTGAAATGTGAGGCTAAGATTAGTTTTGTATATTTTAAGAATTTTGAAATCTAAAGAAAACTATTTTTGGCCTAATCGTGTAAACATTTGTGTCTCTTGTTCATTTGTTTATATTAACAGAACAATTGCAGAATCTAAGAAGAAACATGAAGAAAAGCAAATGAAAGCACAGCAGCTAAGGGAAAAGTTACGTGAAGAGAAAACATTAAAGCTTCAGAAATTATTAGAAAGGGTAAGTTTTTTTTTTTAATTGATATTTTACAGAGTTGGCATGGATTATTGAAGCTATACTTTGTGTTTGCCATTTTTGTTGGAGGGTTTCCTTCGGGAGGCTTGTCTAAAATGACCTGGTTGGATGCTTTTGAGCTTAAGATTATCAGGTTGGTGGTATGTGTCTGCCTGTGGCCAGCTCTGGTCCTTGGTGTCAGTTCTGGTTTTTAATACAGTATGTGTGCCTTTGGCCAGCATGTGTCTCTGGCAGGGGTGCAAGCGACTGCTCTGGCCCATAGCTGTTGTCAATACATGTACACATACTGCCAGCCCAATAGCAATATAAGCACATGGCTACAGTTTGTGCTGGCCCCTGTTGCCACATGCGTGCCTGCAGCCAAACTTTACCTAGCCCCTGCTGCCACATGCCTCAGCTCCCTCCTATCCAAGTGTGCTCACTCTTCAACAGAGAGGCGCTACTAAGGATCTCAGCAGCCTTCATAGCCATTGCAGAAACCAGGCAGCTTGAGTTGCCATGCTACTGCACACTTTCAGACCTGAAACTGTCACACTTCCCTGCACTTGGCACCCTGTGTGCCACTAGGCCTAGTGCAACAATATACTCTTTCTGCATTTCCCCCAAGTTAATGCCCCCATCCAAGTGGCTGCTTTTTCTTACCAAAGCCAGTCTATAAAGACTAGACAAAGTGACTCCTTCCTCAAATGTGTAGACAGCAAGGCAAGCATACAAGGAACAAGAAAAATCAGGAAAACACGAAACCACCTAGGTAACAAAATATATTTCCAGTAGGCAACCCAAACAAATGGAGATCCATGCATTGCTTGAGAAACTATTCAAAACAACCTGTTCAATAGAAGGTCAGTGAGGTATAAGAGAGCACAGATAGATGATTTAGCAAAATCAAGAAAACAGTATAATAACCAAATGTGATGTTAAAGAAAGAGATAGAAGCCATAGAAAAGAAGAAAACAAATTCTAAAGCTGAAGAATACAATAAATAAACTAAAAAATATAATAGAAAGCTTCAACAGCAGACTCAGTCAAGCAGAAGAAAGAATCAGAGAACTCAAAGACAGATTGAAAGGGGCTTAAAGGTTTCTTAAAGAAATAACCAAAAACTTCTCAAATCTGGAGAGGGAAGTAGATATCCAGACTCAACCTCATAGAACTCCAAATAGGTTGAAGACAAAGAAGTCTACACCAAGGCCGGGCACGGTGGCTCACACCTGTATTCCTAGCACTTTGGGAGGCCAAGGCAGGAGGATTGCTTGAGGTCAGGAGTTCAAGACCAGCCTGAGTTAGAGCAAGACTCCCATCTCTACAGAAAATAGAAAAATTAGCTGTGCATGGTGGCACGTGCCTGTAGTCCCAGATATTCCTAAGGCTGAGACAGGAGGATTGCTTGAGCCTAGGAGTTTGAGGTTCCAGTGAGCTGTGATGATGCCACTGCACTTCAGCCTGGGCACCAGATCGAGACCCTGCCTCAAAAAAAAAAAAAAAAAATCTAGACTGGTTTTTCTCTAAACCTAGTAACAGATATTCATCCTGGGATCACCAGGGATGGAAAAAAATATTCTAAGCAAGTAGAAACCAAAAGTGAGCAGAAGTAGATATTCTCATATCAGATAGAATGTACTTTAAATCAACAATGGTAAAAAAATACAAAGATGGTCATTATATAATGATAAAGGGAGCAATTCAGCAAGAAGATGTAACAATCCTAAATATACGTGCATTTAACAAATAACTCCTAGATTCATAAAACAAATTCTACTAGTTCTAAATAAAGAAATACTAGCCAGGGACTTTAGTACTCCACTGACAGAACTGGACAGATCATTGAGGCAGAACATATGAAAAAGGCTTAACACCAACCACTGATTATTAGGGAAATGCACATTAAAACCACAATGAGATACCACCTTACTCCTGTCAGAATGGCCATTATTAAAAAGTCCAAAAACAATAGATGTTGGTGTGGGTGCAATGAAAAAGGAATGCTTACCAACTGTTGGTGGGAATGTAAACTAGTAAAACTGCTGTGGAAATCAGTATGGAGATTCCTGAAAGAACTAAAAGTAGACCCACCATTTGCTCCAGCAATCCCACTGCTGGATATCTACCCAAGAGAAAAGAAGTGATTATACCAAAATGGCACCTGCATCTGAATGTTTATTGCAGCACAATTCACAATCTGAAAGATATGGAACCAGCCTAAGGTGCCCATCAACTGATTAGTAGATAAGGAAAATGTGAGATATGTGTGTGTGTATTTACACACACACTACGGAGTACTACTCAGCCACAAAAAGGAATGAAATAATGTCTTTTGCAATAACTTGAATGGAACTGGAGACCATTATCCTCAGTGAAGTATCGCAGGAATGGAAAAACAAATACTGCTTGTTCTCACTTATAAGTGTGAGCTAAATGAGGACTATATATGGTCATAAAGAGATGTAATGGACATTGGAAACTAAGAACAGGGAGGTGGGTGAGGGGGAGAGGCATAAAAATCTGCTTATCAGGTACAATATACACTATTTGGTGATGGGTATGCTGAAAGCCCTGACTTTAGCATAATACAATTCATTTATGTAACAAAAAACACTTGTATTCCCTATATTTTTTAAAATAAAAAACTAGATGATATAACCACAAAGGCAGAATCTATTGTAGATATACAAAAGGTACAGAGAAAGAAGTCAGATCAAACCATTACCAATAAAAAAATCAAATAGCAAAAGAAGATAGTAGTAGAGGAAGAGAGGAACAAAAATCTCGCAAAACAGAAAATACATAACAAAATGACAATAGTAAGTCCTTTACCTATCAATAGTTATTTTAAGTGTAAATGTATTAAACTCTATGCCCAATCAAAAGACATAGAGTTGCCAAATTAATAAAAGAAACTATATGCAGCCATTTCCTGTCTATAAGAGACTCATGTAGGCTAAATGTGAAGGAATGGAAAAAGATATTCCATAGAAATTATAACCAGAAGAAAGCAGAAGTGGCTATACTCTTCTCAGATAAAATAGATTTTAAGTCCAAAACTGTCTCTAGAGAGAAAAAAGGTCATTAAATAATGATAAAAGTGTCAATTCAATAGCAAGATATAACAATTGTAAATTTATTTGCATCTATCATTAGAGCACCTAAATATATAAAACAAATATTGGCAGATCTGAAGGGAGTAATTGATAGCAATACAATAACTGTAGGAGACTTCAGTATCCCAGTTTCAATAATGGAGAGAACATCTAGGTAGAAAATCAATAAGGAAACAACCAACTTGAACAACCAACATCCATCCTGAGGATATCCAGGAGACCATGAACAGTAGACTCATTAGAATAGTAGATGCTCCTGTCACCTAGCAAATTATAAGGGATTCAGTAGCTCTTTGTCAGACACTCCTATCACTCAAGAAATTACAAAGATCTTAGAAGCTCTGCGTCAGAAACTGGAGTTAAAGACCAAATATTAAACAAAAGATTCTCAGAGTACTTCTATCTAAAGAGTTTTAAGAGCTCTATCAGGAGCCAAGGACAGAGAGCAATATATATATATATATATATTCCTTATTATTTCATAAAAGTGAAGTGGTTGAGTTGATCATCTTTTCCATCTGGCTGCTAGTTCGTATCCTTTAAAATTTCTTTCTTTAATTTCTTTTGTAATAAATCAGCAATAGAAAGTAAAGTATTTCTTTGAGTTCTATTGGCCACTCTAGCAAATTAATCAAATTTGAGGAGGGAGTTGTGGGACTCCTTACTTTATAACCAGTTTGTCATAAGTACAGGTTAGAACCTGGGACTTGTGATTGTTATCTGAAGTGCGGGGGCAGTCTTATGAGACTGAGCCCTTAACCTGCGAGACCAGGTAGATAATGTCAGAATTGAATTGAATTATAGGACAGCCAGCTGGTATCAGAGAAATGGTCAGTGTAGGAAAAACCTGACACCCATTTTGGTTATCAGAACTGTTACTGTGTTGTGTGTGAGAGTAGAAAAAATAATGTTTTTTTTAAAAAAAAAAAGTCTTACAACTTCCAAATTGGTATTATAAGTCCAGCATCACCCTGATTCCTAATCCAGACAAAGACAACACAAGAAAAGAAAACTACAGGCCAGTATCCTGAATATAATGTAAATATATATGTAATATAATATACATTACATATATATAATGTAAATATATTGTAATGTAAATACAATATAAATATATGTAAATATAATGTATATATGAATATAAATGTAATACATAAATGTAAATATATATATGAATATAAATGTAAAAGTACTCATTAGAATACTAGCAAACCAAATTCAACAATACATCAACAGGACCATATACCATGATCAAGTAGGATTTATCCCTGAAATCCAAGTATGATTAAACATATGAAAATCAATAAATGTGATATATCACATTAATTAAAGACAAAAACCACATGATTATCTCAATAGAGACAGGAAAAACACCTGACAAAGTTTAACATCCTTTCATGAAATAAAAAAAAACACCCTAAACATAATAAGTATAGAAGGAAATTCTTTAAACACAATAACAGCCATTGCTGTGGTTTTAATGTTTGTCTATTCCAAAACACATTTTGAAATTTAATTTCTGGTGGAACCTTTAAGAGGTAATTAGGCCATGAGGAGCTCTGCCCTCACGAATAGATTAATACCATTATCATGGGGGTGAGTTCTTTATAAAAGGATCAGTTCAGCTCCCTTTTACATTCCCTGCCCTCCCCTTTTTCCCTCTCTTACCCTATCACTATCGCCTGTAGGATGGGACAGCAAGATGCTGACATCTTGATATTGATTGGACTTTCAGCCTCCAGAACTATTATAAATAAATTAATTTTCTTTATTACCTAGTGTCCAGTATTTTGTTATAGCAACAGAAACCAGACTAAGGCAGCCCTATATGAAAAACTCACAGCTAATTTCCTAATGAATGGGCAAAAACTAAAAGTTTTGCCTCTAAGATTTGGTAAAAGGCAAAGATGCCCACTTTCATCACTTCTTTCGAACACAGTACTAGAAGTACCAGCAAAAGCAGTCAGGCAAGTAGAAGAAATAAAATGCGTTTAAATCATAAGGGAAGAATTAAAATTATCTCTGTTTGCAGATAACATGATCATATATGTAAAAAACCTCAAAGACTCTACAGAAAAAACTGTTGGAAAGGTATACAAATTTAGTAAAGTTTCAAGATACAAAACATGCAGAAATGAGGAGTTTTCTATACACTATGAACTATCTGAAAGGGAAATCAAGGAAATTTTATTTATATGAGCAAGAAAAAAATTAAATAGTAATTAACTAGAGAGGTGAAATACTTGTACCCTGAAAATTATATTGATGAAAGAAAATAAAAAGGACGCAAGTAAATGGAAAGACATCCCATGTTTATGGACTGGAATGTTCATGGATTAACAATTAATATTGTTACAGTGTCCATACTACCCTAAGCGATACAGATTCACTTAGTGCAGTCCCTGTCAAAATACCAATGGCTTTTTTTTTACAGAAATAGAAAAGCAATCCTAAAATTCATGGAAGACCCTGAAGAGCCCAAGTAATCTTGAACAAGAAGAACAAAGGCTAGAGGCACCACATTTTCTAACTTCAAATTTTATTACAAAGGTACGGTAATCAAAATAGTATGGCACTGGCATAAAAACATACACACAGACCAATGGAACATAGAACCCAGAAATAAATCTATGGAATTTATGGGCAAGTGATGTTTGACAAGACTGCCAAGAACATACAATGGAAAAAACACAGTCTTTTAAACAAATGGCGTTGGGAAAACCAGATATGAACATGCAAAAGAATTAAATTGGACCCCTATCTCATATCATACACAATAGTCAACTCAAAGTGGGTTAAGGATTTAACCATAAGACCTGAAACCATAAAACTTTTAGGAGAATACATGGGGAAAACCCTTTTTGACATTGGCCTTGGTGATAGTTTTTTTACATATAACACCAAAAACATAGGCAACAAAAGCAAAAATAAACAAACAGTACTATATCAAATTAAAAACTTTCTGCACAGCAAATGAAAAAAATCAACAACATGGAAAGACGGCTATGGAATGGGAAAATATTTGTAAAACATTTATCAGATACGGTGTTAATATAAAAAATATTTAAAGAACTCAGCTCAGTAGCAAGAAAACAACTTGATTCAAAAATGGGCAAAGGACCTAAGGGAATGCTTATCAAAAGGAGAAATTCAATTGGCTAACAGGCATATGGAAAGAGGCTCAGCATTTGTAATCAATGTGAAGAAAAGGGAATCCTTGTATGCTGCTGGTGAGAATTTAAATTAGTACAACCATTAACCGTTATGGTAAGAAATATGGAGTTTCCTCAAGAAATTTAAATAGAATCTACATATGATCCAGCAACCCAAAGGAATTGAAATCTGGGTCATGTAGAGATATCTGTACTCCCACTGTAGCATTATTCATAATAATCAAGATATGGAAACAATTTAACACATTGACTGCCACACTAGGAAAAAAAAAGTTTTCCTTGGGGCCATGGTGTTTTGTGATGAAAATAGAATAAAAACTTCGAAAACAAAATTATTCTTTCTAATTTAATGAAAAATGTTATTTTTTATTGTTTTTTGTGTGTGAGTTATATGCAACTTGAAAAATAGTTCACAAGACTCCCAAGGTAAAGAGACGTGTGAGTTACATATGGTTCATGAGGCCCCAGGCTCAAAACTAGTGTGAGTTAAATAAAACTCACATGGCAGTTCATGTGTTAAGAATCTGCTGGTGGACACATGGATAAAGAAAATGTGGTATAAATATGAAGGTGTGTGTATATATACATATATATATAATGGGATATTATTCAGCCTTAAAAAAGAATGAAATTCTGCCATGTGCGACAACATGGGTAGAGCTAAAGAATATTAAGCTAAGAGAAATAATCAAGACACACAGAGAAATACTAACTACATCGTCCCACTTATATGTGGAATCTAAAATAGTTAGATTCATAGAAACAGAGAGTAGAATGATGGATGCCAGGGGATAGGGGAGGAGAGGGTAGAGTGATATTGGTCACGGGGTAAAAAGTTTGAGTGAATAATTTCTATTGATTGAATGTCAGCATCATGACTATAGTTAATAAAAAACACAAAAACTCCAAAACACCATAGGTAAAGTTGGATGTATTCCTTAAATTTGAAGGTCTTTTTCACTAGAAAATCTATTAATGTAATGGGATATAGACTGATTAAAAGAGAAAAAAACCATTATTTTTAACAAAATTTTAGTATTTGTAACAATGAAAAAACATTATCAGGTTTGAATAAGTGGGGCTTTAATTATATTTACAGAAGAGAGTCTTTGTGTATTTAGAGCAGTGTAACTATTCATCAGTGTGGTAGTTCAAATCCTGATTTTATCATATAACAAGCTGTGATATGCTGGGTAATATATGTAACATTATTGCATTTCCGTTTCTTTATCTGTCTTCAAAACTTAAGCTTAAAAGAGCAAACATCAGCTCACAATTTCTGTGGGAAAGGAAATCAGGAGTGGCTTCCCTAGTGATTCTGAGTCTCTAATGAAGTTTTAGTCAAGCTATCAGTCAGGGTCATAGTTATCTGGGGCTGGAGGATCCATTTCCAAACTCACTTGTGCAGTTATTTGCAAGCCTCAGTTCCTCCTTGGCTGTTAGCTGGAAACCTCAGGTCCTTGCCAAGTGTGCCCTTCTACAACTCAAGTGTCTTCATGAGATGGCCAGTGGTTTCCCCATAGAAAATAATCAGAGAGAGAGGGGGTAAGAGAGAGAAAGAGTGAATAATAGAGTTGATAAAATGGAAGCTGCACTGCCTTTTATATCATCTCTTTTGTGGTATGCTTTTGATCACAATCCTGACACAGTGTGGGAGGAGATTACACAAGGTCCTGAATACCAGGTGGCTTAGGTCATTGGGCACCATCTCCAGGGCTGCATACTACAAGCATCTAACACAGTATGACAAAGGATGTGAACTTTTTTGTTAACTTCTGGTACTAGAAAGGAACATTAATCTGCATAGGTTAAGCATATTATTTGCATTACTTTTAATGTGTGGTTTAAATTTGGGAGAGATAGTTGGACCAGGTAATCTGAATATTTATAAAAATGAGTTAGCACAAAATTCTCTTTAGTAAAATAGTAAAGTTCACTGGAACTGGAAGAAATTCTGTGATTTTTCATTTTACCTGAATCTCAAGAATTTGTTATTTAGAATGAATAGATTAGATATGAAGAGCAATCTCTGTGTTGTGAGATTCTACAAGGGTTAATGTGTTTGATTTTTAGCTTAAGAGAAATGCTCTAACACAACCACATTTCTTTTCTTACTGTGTTTTTTAATACAAATAAAATTACATAATATATTTTCTTATTATATAATATGATCTCCAAGTATTTATGTAAATAAATCATAGATTTTGAAAGTACACAAGACTTTAGATGTTCTCTGGTTATGTTTCTCATCAATGTAGGTATCCCTTCAATTAATTTTAATGGTAAAATTCCACCTTCCGTTATTTGTTAGGTAATTATTTGCATATATGATCTCATCTGATCACCACAGTAACTCTGTGAGGTACACAGGACAGGTATTGATTCCCATTTTAAAGATGTGAAGACAGTCTAGGAGAGGCAGAGTGTTGTTTTCAGTGTCACACAACCAATAATTTGCAGATCTTAGGCTTTAAGGACCTGTCCTCTGGCTGCTAATATAGTGCTGTTTCTGCATTATACTTCTTTTCAATGGTTCAGCACATAATTTTTTAGATAAAATTCAACTTAAATAATAGGTTTTTCTTACTCATATTGATTCAACTTCTGATTTTCTGTAATTTATTTTTATTGGTGCTGAATCTTATTTCCTGGAGCACCAAAACAAGTCTTTTACTTTTTCTGTTTGCTATTGTTTTAATGATTTAAAGACAGTTATTATCTCAATCTATATTCTGTAGGTGATACCCTCTCTGTAACTTCAGAGAATGTTTCTTATGCAAATAATGTGATTTTTTTCATGTTCCAGTTTCTAGGATAAAATTACTTGTTTTTCTTGAATGTGGGTGATATTATAGAGATATTAAGGTTTATAAGGTTAAGAAACATACACGGTGTTCATTTTAAGTGTACTCATGGTGCAGTACAATGATGATAAATATTTCTCTAGAGCCATGTCTAATCTATTTTAAGAGTTTTACATGCATTAACTCAATCTTCAAAATAATTCTATGAGTTAGGTACTATTCTTATTATTCACTATTTATAGATAGAGAAATGGAGACATAAGCTTACAAATTGTCTAGATTATACAGCTAGTAAGTGGCCAGTGTAGAATATGAATTCAGGTAGTCTGGCTTTATGTCCTTAATTCATTAGTCATGTCCTTAATTCATTAGTTCATGTCCTTAATCATTAGTCATGCTCCTATAGGTCTTTCCAGGCTTAGACTTTATGTTTCATAAGCCATTTACCTATTTGTACTTATGTTAAATGATTGTGTTTGTTGAAATTAATGATGTGATAATTCACTGTGCATAGGAGAAGGATGTCCGGAAGTGGAAGGAAGAATTACTAGATCAACGACGTAGGATGATGGAAGAGAAATTACTTCATGCTGAATTTAAACGAGAGGTGCAATTACAAGCAATTGTGAAAAAAGCACAAGAGGAAGAAGCTAAGGTATATTATAGGTGCTTTAAACATTGGATTAATTACCTATGTACTTTTTAAAATTGTTACATAATAGTAATAGAGAGTAATGTTTATCAAGTTCCAGAATAACAGCATTTTACAGGCTCATTTAAAACTTACTTGGTACAATATTCTACTTTATTTCTATAACAATCCCAAGCCATGTATTATTTCTTTTACAGTTCTATTGAAGTATAATTGACAGAGAATAAGCAGCACATATGTAAACTATTCAGTTTGAAGAGTTTTGATGTGTGTATATATATTCCTGAAACAATTAGTACAATGGACATAATAAACAGTTCCTCTTTGTAGCTCATTTCTTCTTCCAGGTCTGTTACCATGCAATGGCCAATCTGCTTTCTATCACTATAGATGTTTGCATTTTCTAGAGCTTTATATGCATGGAATCATACAGTATATACTCTTTCCTCTGGCTTCCTTCACTCTGCATAATTATTTTGGATTTCATTTATCCTGTTATGTGTATCAGTAAGTCCTCCCTTTTCATTGCTGAGAGGTATGTCATTGTATGGAAATACCGTATTTTGTTAATTTAGTCACCTGTTGATGGACATTTGTTTTCTTTCCAGTTGTTGTCTATTACAAATATAGCTGCTATGGCAATTCGTGTATTTAATACAAGTCTTTGTGCTTTCCCTTTTCTTTTGTAAATACCTAGGAGTGAATTGGCAGAGTCTTATGATAGTTCATGTTTAACTTTTAGAAAAACAGTTTTTCAAACTGGTTACCCTATTTTACATACCCACCAGGAGTGAGTGAATGTTCTAGTTATGTCATATTCTGACCAACACTTGACACAGTTGCACATTTAAATTTTAGTCATTTAATTTTAGTATATGTATAGTGTCTCATGGTTTTTTCCCAAATTTTTTATTGTGGGAAAAATACGCATAACATAAAATTTACCATCTGAACCATTAGTAAGTATACAGTTCAGTGGTATCAAATGCATTCATAATGTTATACAACCATCACCACCATCCATATCCATAACTCTTTTTACCTTATAAAACTGAAAATCTATACCCATTAAATAATAACTTCTCATTTCCCTTCTCTACCCATCCCTTGGCAACTACCATTCCACTTTGTAGTTCTATGATTTTGACTACTCT
Source organism: Cheirogaleus medius (assembly GCA_008086735.1). NCBI lineage: Eukaryota > Metazoa > Chordata > Mammalia > Primates > Cheirogaleidae > Cheirogaleus > Cheirogaleus medius. The sequence goes on from VBSM01001118.1 coordinate 1,554,626, forward strand.
AAGTACCTCATGTAATTGGAATCATATGGTATTTGTCTTTTTGTGACTGACTTACTTCACTTAGCATAATGTCTTCAAGGACCTCAATGTTGTAGCATATGTCAGAATTTCCTTCCTTCTGCAGGTGGGCTAATATTCCATTGTGTCTGTATACCACATTTTGCTTATCCATTCATCCATCAGTGGACACTTGAGTTGCTAACACATTTTAGTTGTTGTGAACAATGCTGCAATAAACATGGGTTCACAAATATCCTTTTGAGTCCCTGCTTGTAATTCTTTTGGATATATATTCAGAAGTGGAATGGCTGGATTAAATGGTAATTCTATTTCTAATTTTTTGAGGAACCATTATGTTGTTTTTCTCAGCAGCTGCATGATTTTTCATTCCCGCCAACAATGCACAACGTTTTCAATGACTCTATATCCAACTCTCGTTATTTTCTGGGTTTCTTTGATAGTAGCCATCCTAATGTGCGTGAGGTATCTCATTGTGGTTTTGATTTACATTTCTTTAACAATTTGTAATGTTGAGCATTTTTTCATGTGCTCATTGGTCATTTGTGTATCTTCTTTGGAGAAATGTCTATTCAAGTCCTTTGCCCATTTTTGAATCGGGCTTTTTGGTTTTTGTTGTTGAGTTTTAGGAGTTTTCTGTATATTCTGTATATCAGTGTCTTATCAAATATATGATTTACAAATATTTTCTCACATTTCGTGGATTGCCTTTTTACTTTGTTAATAGTATTTTCAGATGTGCAAAATGTTCTTATTTTCATGAAGTCCAGTTAGTCTATTTTTTCTTTTGTTGCCAGTACCTTTGGTGTCATATCCAAGAAATCATTGCAAAATCCAATGTTATGACACTTTCATCCCATGTTTTCTTCTAAGAGTTTTATAGCTTTAGCTCTTACATGTAGGTCTTTGATCCATTTTAAGTCAGTGATATTGTGTGTTTGTGTATTTGGCACACAAAAACAAAAAAACTGCATTAACTGTGATTATCACAAGCTTTTCCTCTGTTAGTAATTTGGGGTTTTACCATCTTTATTCCATTCCATGCATTTTCTAATTTAATTAATCCTGTGATGGTGTTACTCTTTTTTTTTTTTTTTGATAGGGTCTCACTCTGTTAGCCAGGCTGGAGTGCAGTGGCACCATCATAGTGCATTGCAACTTCAAATTCCTGGGTTGAAGTGATCCTCCTGCCTCAGCCTCTCAAGTAGTTGGGACTGTAGGCGCACACCACTGCACTCGGCTGTTTTCTATTTTTAGTAGACATGGGGTCTTGCTTTGCTCAGGCTGGTCTGGAACTCCTGAGCTCAAGTGATCCTCCCACCTCAGCCTCCCAGATTGCTAGGATTACAGGCGTGAGTCACCATGCCAGGCTGACAGTGTTATTTTTATCCTGATTGTTTCCTTAGGTCTCTAATAATCACCCTGTATTTTATCATTACAATAGCTCTCCTTTATTCACAATTTCACTTTTTGTGGTTTCAGTTACCCACGGTCAACCACAGTCCGAAAATATTATTAATAAATGGAAAAATCCAGAAATAAACAATTCATAAATTTTAAATTGCTCACTGTTCTGAGTAGCATGATAAAATCTCATGCAGTCCCATCCAGGATGTGAATCATTCATTTTTTTGTCCAGCATATCTAGGCTGTATGCACTACCTACCTGTTAGTTGGTTAAGTAACTGTTTTGGTTATCAGATTGACATTTGTATCACAGTGCTTGTGTTCAAGTAACCCTTATTTTACTTAATAATGGTTTCAAAGCAGAAGATGAGTGATGCTAGCAATTTGGAAATGCCAAAGAGAAGCTACAAAGTGCCTCCTTTAAGGGGAAAGGTGAAAGTTCTTGACTTAATAAGGAAAGAAAAGAAATTTTATGTTGAGTTTGCTAAGATCTACAGTAAGAACGAGTCTTCTATCTGTGAAATTGTGAAGAAGGAGAAAGAAATTTATGCAATCTATGTATAGTCGTCCACCAGTATCTGTGGAGGATTGGTTCCAGGACCCCCTGCAGATAACCAAGATCCACGGATGCTCAAGTCCTTTATGTAAAATGGTGTGATATCTGCATATAGCCCATGCACACCCACCTGTACACTTTAAATCATCTCTAGGTTACTTACAGTACCTAATACAATATAAATGCTTATGTGATAGTTATTGTACTGTATTGTTTAGGGAATAATTACAAGAAAAAAGATCTGTACAGGTAGACCTCATTTTATTGCACTTCACTTTATTTTGCCTCACAGATACTGTGTTTTTTACAAATGGAAGGTTTGTGGCAGCCCTGTGTTGAGCAAGTTTATTGGCACCATTTTTCCAACTCTATGTGCCCACTTCATGTCTATTCTCATAATATTTCAAATGTTGAAATCATATCCATTATGGTGATCTGTGATCAGTGATCTTTGATGTTGCTATTAATATTATAATTGTTTTGAGGCACCACAAACTACGCTCACATAAGACAATGAACTTAATAAATGTTTTGTGTATTCTGACTGCTCTACTGACCCAGCCATTACCCTGTCTCCTTCTCCCCAGGCCTCCTTAATCTCTGAGACACAACAATATTGAAATTAGGTCAGAGGCCTCTAAATGTTGAAGTGAAAGAATCACACACATCTCTCACTTTAAATCAAAAGCTAGAAATGGTAAGCTTAGTGAGGAAGGCATGTTGAAAGCCAAGATAGCCTGAAAGCCAAGTTGTAAAGGCAAAGGAAAAGTTCTTGAAGAAGATTAAAAGTGATACTCCAGTGAACACACAAATGATAAGAAAGCAGAACAGCCTTACTGCTATATGAACAAAGTTTTGGTGGTCTAGATAGAAGATCATACCACCCATAACATTCCCTTAAGCTAAAGCCTAATTCAGAGCAAGACTCTAACTCTCTTCAGTTCTGTGAAGGCTGAGAGAGGTAAGGAAGCTGCAGAAGAAAAGTTGGAAGCTAGCAGAGTTTGGTTCATGAGGTTTAATGAAAGAAGCTATATCTCTCTATAACATAAATGTGCAAGGTGAGGCAAGTGCTGTTTTAGAAGCTGCAGCAGGTATCCAGAAGATCTAGCTAAGATAATTGATGAAGGTGGCTATACTAAACAACAGATTTTCAATTTAGATGAAACAGCCTTCTATTAGGAGAAGATGCCATCTAGGGATTTTCTAGCTAGACAGGAGAAATCAAAGCCTGTTTCCAAAGCTTCAAAGGACAGGCTGACTCTCTTGTTAGGAGATAATGCAACTAGTGACTTTATGTTGAAGCCAATGCTGATTTATCATTCTGAAAGTCCTAGGACCCTTATAAGAATAATGCTAAATCTACTCTGTCCTCTATATATGGATCAAAAAAGCCTGGATGACAGCATATCTGTTTACAGCATGGTTTACTGAATGTTTTGAGCCTGCTGTTGAGGCCTGCTCAATAAAAAGCACTGCTTTCAAAATGTTTGACAACTGACAATGCGCCTGGTCACCCAAGAGCTCTGATAGAGATATACAAGGAGATGAATGTTCCTTTCATGCCTGCTAACACAGCATTAATTCTGTAGCCCATGGATCAAGGAGTAATTTCAACTTTCAAGTCTTATTTATTTTAGAAATACATTTCATAGATAGTGATTCTTCTGATGGGTCTGGACAAAGTAAGTTGAAAACCTTCTGGGAAGGATTCACCATTCTAGATGCCATTAAGGACATTTGTAATTCGTGGGAGGAGGTCAAAATATCATTGTTAACAGAAGTTTAGAAGAAGTTTATTTCAGCCCTTGCTGATGAATTTGAGGGGTTCAAGTGTTCAGTTGAAGATGTAACTGCAGTGTAATGGAAATGCAAGAGAATTAAAATTAGAAGTGGAGCCTGAAGATGTGACTGAATTGCTATAATCTCATGACAAAACTTCAGTGGATGAGAAGTTGCTTCTTACAGATGAGCAAAGAAAATGGTTTATTTTTTTTAATTTTTAATTTTTTTTATTTCACAGTATTACAGGAGTACAAACGCTTTGGTTACATAAATTGTCTTTGCACCACCTGAGTCAGAGCTACAAGCATGACCATCCTCCAGACAACATGCACCACATCCATTATGTGGCTTTACCCATCACCTCCTCCCCCCCAATAACTGCCCAACACCCTATGAATGCTACTTCCCATATGTGCACATTAGTCTTGATCAGTTAGTACCAATTTAATAGTAAGTACATGCGGTATTTGTTTTTCCATTCCTGTGATACTTCACTGAGAAGAATGGGCTCCAGCTCCATCCAGGACAATACAAAAAGGTAGTTCATCATTTTCTTTGAAGGGCTGAGTAGTGCTCTGTGGTCTATATACCATATTTTACTAATATACCATATTTACCAAAATATACCATATTTTTTAATCCACTCATGTATTGATGGGTACTTGGGTTGTTTCCACATCTTTGCAATTGTGAATTGTGCTGCTATAAACATTTGAGTACACATGTCTTTTTTATAGGCCCTTTTTTTCTTTCGAGTAGATACCCAGTAGTGGGATTGCTGAATCAAATGGTAGTTCTACTCTTAGTTCTTTGAGATAGCTCCATACTACTTTCCATAAAGGTTGTACTAGTTTACAGTACCACCAACAGTGTATGAGTGTTCCTGTCTCTCTGCGTCCACACCACCATTTGTTGTTTTGGGACTTTTTGATAAAAGCTGTTCTCACTGGAGTAAGTGATACCTCATTGTGGTTTTGATTTGCATTTCCCTGATAATTAGGGATATTGAGCATTTTTTCATGTTTCTTGGCCATTAGTCTATCTTCTTTTGATGTCAAACTGTCACTCTTTTCTGATGATATGATCTTATATCTAGAAAACCCCAAAGATTCTGCCAACAGACTACTGGAATTGATAAATAAGTTCAGCAAAGTCTCAGGTTACAAAATCAATGTATGCAAATCAGTAGCATTCATACACGCCAACAACAGTCAAACTGAGAACCAAATCAAAGACTCAATACCTTTCACAATAGCAACAAGGAAAATAAAATACCTAGGAATATATTTAACTAAAGAGGTGAAAGACCTCTATAGGAAGAACTATGAAACACTGAGGAGGGAAATAGCAGAGGATGTAAAAAGTTGGAAAATCATGCCATGCTCATGGATTGGCAGAATCAACATTGTTAAAATATCTACACTACCCAAAATGATCTACAGATTCAATGCAATTCCTATGAAAATACCAATATCATTTTTCACAGATCTAGAAAAAATAACTTTATGCTTCATGTGGAACCAGAGAAGACCCTGTATAGCAAAAGCAACCTTAAGCAAAAAGAACAAATTGGCAGGCATCAATTTACCAGACTTCAAGCTAGACTACCAGGGTATAGAAACCAGAACAGCATGGTACTGGCACAAGAACAGAGACATAGACCAATGGAACAGAACTGAAAACTCATATACAAAACCATCCTCATATAGCCATCTGATCTTTGACAAAGCAGACAAATATATACGCTGGGGAAAAAAATCCTTATTCAATAAATGGTACTGGGAAAACTGGATAGCCACATGTAGAAGAATGAAACTAGATCCCCACCTCTTACCTCTCATAAAAATCAACTCAAGATGGATAACAGACTTAAACCTAAGGCATGAAAGCATAAGAATTCTAGGAGAAAATGTTGGAAAAACTCTTACAGACATCAGCCTAAGCAAAGAATTTATGAAGAAAACCCCAAAAGCAATCACAGCAACAACAAAAATAAATAAATGGGACCTGATCAAATTAAAAAGCTTCTATACAGCCAAAGAGACTATCACGACAGCAAACAGACAACCTACAGAATGGGAGAAAATATTTGCATCCTACATATCCATAAAGGGCTGATAACTAGAATCTATATAGAACTCAGGAAAATCAGCAAGAAAAAAATCAAACAATCCCATTAAAAAGTGGGCAAAGGACAGGAACAGAAACTTTTCAAAAGAAAGTGGTTTCTTGAGAGAGAATCTGTTGTTGGTGAAGATGCTGTTAACATTTTTGAAATGACAATAAGCGTTTAGAATATTGCATAAATTTAGTTGATAAAGCAGCAGCATGATTTGAGAGGATTGACTCCAGTATTGAAAGAAGTTCTACTGTGATTAAAATACTGTCAAACAGCATTGCATGCTACATGCTTCCTTTCGTGAAAGAGTCAGTTGACGCAGCAAACTTTGTTGTTGTCTTATTTTAAGAAATGAGCATAGCCACCCTTAAGCTTCAGCAACCATCACTTTGATCAGTCAGCAGGCATCAACATCAAGGCAAGATTCTCCATCAGCAAAATTATTATGACTCGCTGAAGGCTCAGATTTTTGTTAGCATTTTTTAGCGATAAAGTATTTTCTGTTAAGGTATGCACATTTTTTAGGCATAACACTGTTGCATACTTAATAGACCACAGTATAATTAATGCAAACATAAGTTTTATACACATTGGAAAACCTAAAACTGTGTGTGTCTCACTTTATTGCAATATTTGCTTTATTACAGTGCTCTCAAAGTGAACTTATGATATCTTTGACCTGTACATGTTACGTACAGACATAACCACCCATTTTTTAAAAAACTGTTTTTCATCCATGGCTGCTTGAATCCATGGACCCATGGATATGTAGCATTGACTGTTTTGGTTTCAGTACTATCCATGATTTCAGGCATCCATTATGGGTCTTAGAAGGTATCCCCTGTGGATAAGGGGGTACTGAATATTTTCTTCCATCTTTCCATTGCTCCTTTATATTCATGTTGTTAAATTCTTCAGTGTTATTAAGTTTGCCTAGGGATGTTTTCTTACAGATTAGCTTCTTTTTTTGTTTGTTTTTTGGCCAAACATTTGCTTTAATCTCTTTTTCAACTTATCCCACAGATTGGCTTTTTAAAAAATCTTACTTTTGCATACTCCCTCTGAATTTTATTTTATTTAGTTTTCTTAATGCATTAGGTCCCATTGTTTCTCTTTCATTTTGATTATGCTTAACATATGAGTCCTGATACATAGTCTGAATAAATTTTCCTTGAAAATACTTGTTTTTCTTGTACTTTCATTACTTTCAGTATAGTTTGAAAGACAGTTATATGATTAATCTACTTATAAAAGTGGCCCCCTGGTGTAGAGATTGAGAGAGTTTAGTTAGAATTATATTCAAACGTTCTCGTCTGACATTTATAAAAGATCTTGAGATGGGTTTTATTCCATTCATCACAGATTCCTGGAGTCTCTCCTTCTGTCCAAGGGAGTCAGCTCTAGTGTTCACTGTAGCATACTCTCCTTCTGGCTTTCATGAATGAGAGATTTGATCCAAACTGATTTTTTGAGCTTCATCATTAGCTATACTTTACTCATAAAATCTGTACTCTCTAGCTAAACTTGGCTGTTAAGAATCAATACATGTGAAATGGAGAATGCAGTGTAGAGTTTAGTACCTTGTTCCTAATTGTCACTCATTCGGTATGTTAAAGAAAAATGAATTATTGTTTACTTTCAGTTTTGTACTCTCAAACTCATTAGAATAACATGGACATACCTTTTAAATATTTGTGTAATATTTTTACACAAATATTTTTAAATATTTGTGTGATTTGTACAGTTGTAAATTATAGTGGTATTACGTAGAACTTTATAAGATGATGATCTCTATAAGAATCTTAAATTGTTTCTTAAAAATACATTTGATGTCAGACCTCTAAATCACTTCTTACTGCGGACTCTGGATTTGTTATATGTACTGGATTATTATCATATTTGCAGTAAATATTGAAAGAAAAGACCCATAAGTCATTCATATTTTTCTTTGTTCTATGCCATACCACTGATTTATGTTATTATATAATGACTATTGGTAAATTTCTTATTTTTGTGATGTACACTAGAATTAACTTGATTTGGACCTGAGGTTTTTTGTTTTGTATTAAAGGTAAATGAAATTGCCTTTATTAATACCCTTGAAGCCCAGAATAAACGCCATGACGTTTTATCAAAATTGAAGGAGTATGAGCAGAGGCTTAATGAATTACAGGAAGAGCGTCAGAGAAGACAGGAAGAAAAGCAAGCACGTGATGAAGCTGTGCAGGTAGGATTTTATTCAGTAAGCATTTATTGAGCACCTGTCATATTTTAGGCTCTGAGCTAGATGCTGAGAACTCAAAAGGGAGTAAAACCTAGTCTTTATTCCCAAAGGTACAAGGTTTAATGTAGCAGTCTTTGGAAACATCAGGTCTGATTGCCCAAAGATAGTGTGTACTCCTTTAGATAAAGTAATCAGTTCTTTTGTCAGTAGAGTGCAGTCATAGAAATAGAATCTCTAGCCTCACCCAGGTGAATGATTAAACTGCTCTGGACAGATTATTATTTATTCTTTGCTAATTGGATTGGACAAGAATATGCTCTTCTCCCTGCAATAAAAAAGTATGTTTTTTGAGTCAGTATTTAAAGCCTCAAAGTATGTAAAGCCTGGGCAATCTTTATGCTTATGATAAGGAGCACCTGTAATTTATTGGGCAGTATCATCAGGTACCTTAGGTATTTAGATTTTTAACCTCTGCAACAAACCCTAAGTTAGCTAGCGTTTTCAGGATGTAGAGAAGGTTAAGGCATAAACTGTAGTGCTGTATTAATCCATTTTAGATCTCCCTTAGTAAAATGCCTTACCCATAGACTCTTAAGACCCGACCTTTTTGATGTAGAGAATAAATTTTGCAGTATTCAAATATAAGTGCATAATACTATGTTTATTATGACTAATATTTATTTGTTCTTTCATTCAGTGATCATTTTATTGAGTTTCTACAAATTGTATGCTATGCAAGGCTCAAGGCTATGAAAAATATTTGCAATTGTTCTCAATGGGGAGACATATTTGTACATGAACAAATCTTATCCCATTAGGATAAGTGCTACAGTAAAGGCACTTTTCAGTAGCACAAAAGAGAACACTTTACATAGAGAGTGGAGAAGACATAAGGAAGTCAGGAAACATTTCCTGGAGGAGATGATACTTTAAGTTTTAAAAAATGAAAGAGATGCAAATGATAATGTGGGAGGGCATTTCATGCAGAAGGAGTTATAAGGGAGCATTGCATGTAGAGTTAGGGAGCAGATCATCAAAAGCTTTCTTGTGTTAAAAATTAGGGATATTGTTAATTTTTCATGATTCTTTATGTCACTAGTATTAGTAAATTAAAATATCAATACACTTTTAAGTTTATTGATTGCTTTTTGCTATTTGTGGGCATTAGAAAGCATTCCCATATTTATTCCTGATCTCCATTTGATTTCAGTCCAATGTGTTATTTTAATGAGTGCTAAGCTAATTTATATTTAAAAATACAGAATGCTCCTATTAGAGAAACTATAGCTTTCCCTATTCAAGGAGCAGCAAGATTTTTATTTTTATCATTTATAAGTTAATTCTTTACTAACTTATACTGTTTAAATGAGTAAGTAATATGATCTATGAAGTTTTAATTTGAATCTTCAGCATTATTTCTGTTTGTTTCTCTACATCAGGGACATTTTATAAAAATAATTATAGTTTTAAGTTATGTGTTACTTTTCAGTAATCATTAGGCATTAATAATTTGGAGATAAATAAGACATGATCCTTGCCTTTATAGTAAATAAAAATTAAAGTTTAATATGAAAGAGTGTAAAGTATGTACAAATTGCAGCAGTACCACAGAGCAGTGAATAATTGGCTCTATTGGTTGGAGGAGAATGTCAGGGAAAATTCTCTGGAAAAGGTGACTTCTTAGCTGGGCCTTGGGGAGAAATATGTAAGTAGTATTGTATATTTTTAAGTGGACATCTTTGATTCCTTCTTTGCAATTAGCAGATTTGAGTATTTGAAATATAATAGTTATCTTCAGTTTAAAAATGATGACTCTCCACAGTTTGGAACATTCATTAAAGCTTAAAGAAAAGCCGAAAGTAGTAAGGAATTTCTTGTACTTATCAAGACTTTAAAAATTGTTTTGGCCCTTCATAATTATTTTCCTTTTTAAAAATATAGAAATATCCTATGGATTTAACTTTCAGTGAAAAATTTTGAACATATCTACTTGTAGTTCAATTGAGATATATTGCTGTTGTTAAAAAAATCCACTGGTAGTATATCACTGATATATATATAATTGAAAATTTTTAAATATGTGTGGTCATTATTAGATGTATATGTCATGGAAACCAAGCATTCTGTAAATACAAGAACAACAGTAAGATCCTAACCTAATACAGAATTTCAAAGACCTTGCATCTACTTTAGTTTTACACTTGAGACATTCCTATAAACTGTTTTTTGTTTTTTGGTTGTCTTTTTGAGATGAAGTCTCACTCTGTCACCTGGACTAGAGTGCAGTGGCGTCATCGTAGCTCACTGCAACCTCAAACTCCTGGGCTCAAGTGATCCTCCTGCCTTAGCTTCCCGAGTAGCTGGGACTACAGGTGCGCCATGATGCCTGGCTAATTTTTCTATTTTTTTTTTTTTTAAGTAGAGATAGGGTCTCACTCTTGCTCAGGCTGATCTTGAACTCCTGAGCTCAAGCGATCCTCCCACTTCGGCCTCCCAGAGTTCTAGGATTATAGGCGTGAGTCACCGGACTGGCCCATTCCTATAAACTGTTAAAGGGAGTTATGATCCTTGTTTCTTTCAGGTAGAATACTGAGTACTGCTATCGTATATCTCAGTTTGCCATTATTGTGTATAATCTTGATTGGTTAATTTTAAGTTCAATTTTTTTAAAGATAATTCTTTTTTGTTCTTCTGCCCCAAACATTTGAATTGTATGTGTAAACAGAAGGTTGCAGAATCCTTTTTTAGACTGCCATAAATACATCCCTGGTTTTGGGAAACAGAAGTTCTTCTGAAGGTTTAAGATTTAGTTATAATTGCAGGGATGAAGAAACAACCCAAATGCCTGTCAATTCATGAGTGGATTATTAAAATTTGGTATAAGTATACAATGGAATACTACTCAATAATAAGAAACAACAGTTATCTAGCACCTCTTATATTTTCCTGGATAGAGCTTGAGCCCATTATCTGAAGTGAGGTATCACAAGATGGGAAGAATAGGCTCCACATGTACTCGCCATCAAAGTGGCACTGACTGATCAACACTATGGTGCTCACATGGTAGTAATATTCTGCGGGGATTAGGTGGTTGGGAGGGTAAACTGACAATTAATTGATGCGGTGAGCATCGTAGAGGGGAAAGGCATGCCTCTAATCCTCACTTGGGTGAGGCAAAGACATAAAATGTAACCAAAATGTTTGTACCTTCATAATATCCTGAAATAAAAAATAAATTAATTAAAAAAAGAAAACTAAAACAAAAAGATTTAGTTATAGTTGTAATTACTTTGATGTATATCTCTATTCTTATAGGCATATAGATTTATACTGCGTGTTATTTTGCAAAATCATACTTATTAAACAGATATTTAGGAATCTCTATCCTCTGCCTGGTGATTTGTGAGGTGCAAAGTTTCATGTTTTATCTTTAGAGAACTTGGCGTTTAGATCTGGAAATGCTAGCTGAATTAAATACGTTACTCATTAGCTGTATGGTTACTAATTTTCTAGTTATTAAAAGCAGAAATTAAGAGGTTGGGCAATTTTTGAAGTCCATCATCTCTATTAGTGCAGTGTTGGAGTAGGCCTTATATTCATAAAAACAATCAGCAAGTTGATGTTATGTTTATGAGTCAACAGTTTGGCTGTATTGCGCATACGTAAAGTAATTTTTATGTCATATTAGCATATGTCCTTTATAAGATCAATTTATAGTTTTTAGAATATGTTCCCAAACTTTTGTTTTTATAAAATATGAAATGACAAATTCTGTTTTAATTCTTTATATTTAATGCCTACGCCTTTTGCATTTCATTGTGAAACATGTTTTCAGACATAATACAGTTTTTTTTAACTTTAAGTAAATTTGAGTATAAGAGAAAATATTTTTGTTCGTATTTTCTTTAATGGAGAAAATTTCCTATACCAGATTTGATTGTTTTCAGTCTTAAAAGTTTTTGAGATCTTCTATAGCTAAGCAAGTTTCCACATACTATTCTTGATTAGTAATGAGAAATAGCTACAACCAGTTCATGAATAGTATGCTAGACATTAAAAGAATATATTTAAAACTTAATTGTATGACTCCAGCCGTCTGCACTCTGTCAGATATGCCCTCCTGAAATCTGTGCACTCCCTCCAATTCACAGTCTACCCTCCTCCCTCTCCATCCATGCCCCCTTAGACCCTTGGGAAAAAGAAAAAAGGAGGAATCCTTTTGGCTTACTATTTTTGAAGGGTTTTCTTTCTCTGGGGTAGATAGAACTTGTGGAGATGAAGTTACCATTGTGAGCTTAGTTAACTATTAGAAATGTTGAAATCTCTTTTCAGTGTTCTTGGAATAGAAACTGCTTTGTCAATATTTTTTCCTCGTATCCCTTACTGATCTGTTACTACAGCTAAACACTACTGAGTGCTTACCTATATTACTAATTTAGATCTCACAATACACTGAGACTCTTTAAGATGAAGCAGCTTGCCTAAGGCTATTTAAATAATAGGTACTGTAGCATAGATCAGCATATTCCATTAATCGTAGAGAAAGGGCCAGGGAGAGGTTTTGGGAGCTACCTGGGGAATGGGGATGTATTGAAAGACATATATCAATTACATGATGAACATATTGGTAACATGGTGAAAATTAGCAGAGTACTGCTACTAGCAAATATCACAGGACACTATATTTCATGTTGAAGTTTACCCTATTTTAATATCTCCTGGCTTAATGGTGATGACAGTGATAAATAATATTGAGAATTTTCCATATGCCAGGCTCTATGGTAAGTGCTTTCCATGTATTATCTAATCTGTTCTTTAAAACATCCTAAGAAATACATATTATTATCTTCCAGCACCACATGTACGCACCAGCAAATTGGTTCCACTGATCAACACCTAAGTGGACACATAGGAATAACATTCATCAGGCGTCGGGCAGATGGGAGTGGGGAGGAGGGGATGGGTATATGCGAACATAATGAGTGCGATGTTTGGGGGGATGGACACGCTTGAAGCTCTGACTCCAGGGAGGGAAGGGAAAGGAAAGGCAACACACGTAACCTAAGCATTTGTACCCCCATAATATGCTGAAATAAAAAAAAAAAGAAATACATATTATTATCTTCCAGAAAACTAAGGCACAAAGAATGTAACTAACTAGACCAGCTAGGGTCACCTAGCTAGTATAATGGGGTCAGGAAACAAAACTCTGCTGTATCGTATTACCTGTTTCTCCTTCCCACAAGCGTTCTTTGTTTGAATCTGTTATGAAAACTTAGTTCAGAAATAAATCTTAACTATGTTTTTTTCCCATCATGTTTAGGTATTTCTGTGACCATAAGACTTTAGAAGTAATTAATCAGAAAATACATATTAAATTCCCACAGAAGTATAACTTAGTGTTTGTCACCTTTAATCATTTTTATTTTCTGCATAATTCTAATATTTTAAAAAATATTTCTAACATTAGGAGCGCAAGAGAGCTCTTGAGGCAGAACGGCAGGCCCGTGTAGAAGAATTGTTGATGAAGAGGAAAGAACAAGAAGCCCGAATTGAACAACAGAGGCAAGAAAAGGAAAAAGCCCGTGAGGATGCAGCCCGGGAAAGAGCTAGGTACCTCATTTGCTATTTTGATTTTGATCCTTATAAACATTTTGCACTGAGTGGATATTCAGGTCAGGTCTTAAGGTCATTTACTGTCATGTAGATTTTGTAGAAATAGTCACAGATAATGTACTAAATTTTGATTTTCGGGAATTGTTGACACAGTACTCAAAATGGAAATGTTTTGAAATTTTCTATTAGATGAGAAACTTGATATTTCAAGATTTCCTGGTTGAAAAAATAGAATTCCTTTTTTTTTTTTAAGATGGAGTCTTGTTATGTTGCCCAGGTTAGTCTCAAACTCCGAGGCTTTTAGCGATCCTCCTGCTTCAGCCTCACAAATAAGTGGGACTACAGGTGCACACCACCACATCTGGCTCAAAGAAATAGAATTTCGTCCTGGCTAGCTTAAGCAATAGGGAAGTTTGGGAAAGATATTAGGGGCATAAGTAATAGGAGGTTAGAGGGATCCGACGTGGCAGTGACTAGCCATCAAAAGCTAGGTCATATGAGCCACAGCAGTGGTCTTTTGATGGAAATGATCTGGTCAGCCTGTTGCCATCTTGATTATGATAATGCCATTTAGCCATCCTTACAGTTTTAATCACTTGTTTTAGATTCAAAGACATAGGAAATGTCAGTTATCAAAGCTTTATAGTAATTGTTGTTGTCTGATACTGTCACTCACTTTATTTTTTATTAGGACTGTCTTGGCTCTTTTCTACATTTATTTTAGTTATCGAATCAGCTTGCTCCATTCTATTTTAATATAGAAACTGTAAATTTTTTTATTGGAATTTCATTGAATCTATAAATTCAGATGGGGAGATTGATATTTTTTATATTGAATAGTCCCATTTATGAGCATGCTACTAAATGTTTTTCTTTTCTTTTTTTTTGTTTTTTTAAAAATTTTTATTTATTTATTATTTTTTTTTATTTCAGCATATTATGGGGGCACAAATATTATGGTTACGTATATTGCCTATGCCCCCCCTAAATGTTTTTCTTTACATAAAGTGTATAACTTTTTTCTATAAAAGGTTTTTGAATGCATTTCTTTTTACTGTGGTAAAATATGTATATAACAAACTTGACCATTTTAATAATTTTTGAGTTTACAGTTCAGTGGCATTAAGTGCATTCACATTTTTGTGCAATCATCACCACCATCCATATCCAGAACTTTTTCAGTTTTCTGGACCGAAACTCTATATCTACTAAGCAATAACTGACCATTCTCTCCACTCCTCCCCACCCACCACCCCCCGCCATCCCCTATACCCAGTCCCTGGCATTCACTATTCTACTTTGTGATTTTATGAATTTGACTGCTTTAGGGATCTCGTATACGATGAATCACACTGCATTTGTCCTTTTGTGACTTAGCATAATGTCATCAAGTTTAATCCATGTTGTAGCATGTGTCAAAATTTCTTCATTTTTAAGGCTGAGCAGTAGTATTCCATTGTATATAATGCCACATTTATTTATCCATTCATTTGTTGAAGGACACTTGGGTTGCTTCTATTTTTTGGCTATTGCAAATAATGCCACCATAAACATGGGTGTCCAAATATATGTTTGAGTCTCTGATTTTAATTTTTTTTTTTTTGTTATATAGCTAGAAGTGGAATCATTGGGATCATATTGTAATTCTATTTTTAATTTCTTGGGGAAAGCCATACTATTTTCCATAGCAGCTGCACCAGTTTACAGTCAGCAGTGCACAAGGGTTCTAGTTTCTTTACATCCTCACCAATGCTTGTTATTTTGGGGTTTTTTTGAAAATAGCCATGCTTAAGGATGTGAAGTGCTATCTCATTCTGGTTTTGATTTGCATTTCCCTAATGATTAGTGGTATTAAGCATCTTTGCATGAGCTTATTAGTCATTTGTATATCTTTCTTTGGAGAATTGTCCATTCAAGCCCTTTGCATATTTTTTTAATCAGGTGATTTTCCCATTGTTGAGTTGTAGGAGTTCTTTATATGTTCTGGATGTTAATCCCTTATCGAATATTTGATTTTAAGATACTTTCTCCTATTCTGAAGGTCGACTTTTCACTCTATTGATAGTGTTCATTGATGCACAAAAGTTTTTAATTTTTTTTT
>VBSM01001118.1:1580260-1590293 GCA_008086735.1 Cheirogaleus medius
TTCTATTTTTAGTAGAGACGGGGTCTTACTCTTGTTCAGGCTGGTTTTGAACTCTTGACCTTGAACTATCCGCCTGCCTCGGCCTCTCAGAGTGCTAGGATTACAGGCGTGAGCCACCGCGCCTGACCCCCAGCTAATTTTTTATTATTTTTTGTAGAGACGAAGTCTTGCTTTGTTGCCCAGGCTGGTCTAGAACTCTGATGGCCTCAAGCCATCCTCCCACCTTGGCCTCCCAAAGTGCTGGTATTAGAGGCATGAGCCATGGTGCCCAGCCTATTTTTCTCTTTTTTTTGCATCACTTTCATGTGTTGGCTTTGGTCTGTGTCTTCACATTAGAATTTTTTTTTTAAATATCTGATAATCATTGGCTCTATATTTGTTTTAAGAATGAAACACTCAGAAGCTGTTTGAGAACTCTAACTTTGTTAGGAAAACTTTCTGAATAATGAGACTCATTCTCAGGTGATCTATAGGGAACTGGCCATTTATTTGGAGGACCCCCCACCCGCCAAACTTTCTTTCTGTTGGCCTTTTTCTTGGACTGCTCCAAGAGAGGAATTTTCTTCGGGGTTCCTGGCGGAAGTGGTGTATAAACCTGGCCATTAATGTCTTACGATTTCAGTATGTAGAGTTTCACTTAAACTTCCTATTTTCAGTATATTATCTCACCTTTGATTTGCCTTCTGTCTTAAATGCAGGGTTGGTCTGTTCAGCCCCCCTAGAGAGTAATTTCCCAGTCTTCTGTCAGAGTGGGGAGGTGATTTGGAGACTTGCTAGTCTTTAAAGGCTTTACCAATCTGCTTGTTTATCCCCAACCTTTATCCCTTCCTTCATAAGTGAAGAGTTTTTCCAGTTTCTCAGCTTTTATGGAATTCTACTGGTAGAATTACCTTGCTTATTAGTTTCTCCCTGAAAGCCCAGATTTCAGCTTTCTCAGGATTGCTTTTCGGTTTCTGAAATATTGGTGTCCATCTTTTGTGATTATTTCCTCTCCTATTCTCTTTGTCTTTGTGAGTTTGTGCCTTATCTATTTCTTTCTTGTAGTTTTAGTGAGTTTTTGTAGGAGAACAGAGATAAATGTATGTTTTCAACATGTCATATTTAAATGACAATCTCAGAGATAATATTTAAACCCATTTCTTAGCTAATAATTTCTGTTGCTCCCCAAACATTTAATGAGCAATATATTTGGAACTTAGCAGATCTTCAGAAAATAATAATTTTTAAAATATTAATAATAGTCCTTTAGAATACATGGGCCTGCATGTTCTAATTGTAGTTTTTAACCTCATAAGATGTTTTACTTTAAGAAGTTTAGTTTATAATTTTTCCTGTCTTCTCACAGAGACAGGGAAGAACGATTGGCAGCACTCACAGCTGCTCAGCAAGAAGCCATGGAAGAGCTACAGAAAAAAATCCAGCTCAAGGTAGGGATATTTTACAGTTTTAATTTGACATTTTAGCGTTTGCAATGGTGTGTGAGATTCAAATTTTATCTATAGAACAAAAAAATAAATTAATCTGTAGTCTTAATCTTTGGACAACAAGGCTTATATGATTTGGCTTAGGATTATTTCTAACTCAACATCTGGAAACCAAACTTACTTTGATAAGGTGGAGAGAGCCATTGAGGAAAAAAATTAAAGGGCGTTAATGTTTCCTATTTTTACTAAGCAATTCATTAATGACTTAAAGTCATTACTGCTAGGCTTCTGATATTTACAGGTTTTAA
This sequence comes from Cheirogaleus medius, assembly GCA_008086735.1. Classification (NCBI taxonomy): domain Eukaryota; kingdom Metazoa; phylum Chordata; class Mammalia; order Primates; family Cheirogaleidae; genus Cheirogaleus; species Cheirogaleus medius. Next base: position 1,581,993 of record VBSM01001118.1, read on the forward strand.
TCATTTAGAAATGAGCTAAAAGATGTTTCTTATTTGTCTCACTTGATTTAAATGTTTATCAATTGCATAATTATAGCTTGGGAGATACGATAAACTGACTTTTTCTAGAAAATTGTTACTATTACAACATATAGGCAGTCCCTAGCAATATGAATATTTCACATTATATCACAGTTATTTAAATGCTGGCTCCTCGTAGGGATAGTGTACCCTTAAGGTAGAGGACCATATTTTACTATCTGTGTAGTCCTAGAAATGTGCCATTCATTTAAATTTAATGCATCTAAATATTAATAGAGCTTTGTGGTAGGCAAGGGGATACAGAGATGGGTAAGACATGATTCCAGTTTTCAAGAAACTCATAATCTAGTGTGAGATTCAGATCCTAAGCAGAAAATTTCCAGATACACAGAGGTATACATGGAGTGCTACGTATGGAAGCAAAGAAGAGGACACTTAGTCTAACACGAGGGTGTCAGAGGTCAGGGAAGTAATTTTTGAGAACAGTTCCTGAGCTGGATCTTGAAAGAAGGATGAGTTGGTTGGGTAGGAGAATGTGTAGGTGGGTGGGATGCCACTCCACAACAAGGGTCTAAAATAGTTTTTTTTCTCTTCTGGGATAGTCACTGGAGTTGTAGAAATCGACGGGGGGTAGGTATTATTAATAGAGATCTGTGTCATGATGAACCTTGTCTGCTATGTTGGTAAATGTAGGCTTTACCTGTGGTTTAACATTTTGCACAATGTGTTCAAGGAAATGCTTCTCAAAAGTGTGTTGTGGGCAAATAATTTGTAAAATGCTGCTTATTATAAGCTAGGTTTATTGAGTTATAGAGCACAGTGACATACTAGAGGCTATATAAAGTTCTATGTTAATAACCTGTTTGGCTTTAACTTACTGTTTTCCAAATTTATTTGTTCCATGGAACCTCTTCCACAAAACACTTATTAGTATCTCATGGAGTACACTTTGAAAAACATTACTTTGCATGTGGGAGATGTTAAAGGGCTTTATGTAAACCCTTGTCTTCAGTGTGCAAGTTAATATGGAAATAAAACATTCCCCTATTATCTTAAAAGTTTTAATGAAAATATTAATTTTCCAAGTTCTCAGTATAGTTTGAATAATTTTTGAAATTCCTACTCTTCGACTTCATCTACAGCATGATGAAAGCATTCGAAGGCACATGGAACAGATTGAACAAAGAAAAGAAAAAGCTGCTGAGTTAAGCAGTGGGCGACATGCAAATACTGATTATGCCCCCAAACTGACTCCTTATGAAAGAAAGAAGCAGTGTTCTCTCTGTAATGTCCTGGTAAGTTGTCATTATCAATATTGTGATGATATAATGTATTACCAATGTTTATGAAACCATGGAAATTTATTCTTCTAGCCTTTTAAAACTCATGCTAAGGCATCTGCTAAGTGCCATGGATTTCTTTTTGCCATGAATGATTTTGAGTGAAAAGTAAGTAGTACAAATGATATTAACATTTAGGAATAGTACTACAAAGTGCTAAAGAATGCAGTTGCTATTAAAATGAATATTTACCTGCTTAATGATAGCCTAAGTCAATATTTTTGGATATTAGAACTAAAAAGGAAAGCAACATTTTCAGTGCTGGAGATTCGAACCTTCAAACTTAGAGGAAATAATTTTCTTTTAGGCTGGCTGTGATGAATGGCATGCTTTTTTTTGACCGTGTCTTCTAGAGGATTCTCAGCATTGTTTTCTAAGGAAAATATTTTAAAGAGTAATATGTAAATACTAGTGTGATATAAATTTGCATGTAGTATATTGGATTGAATGTGTAGTATTTAAAATTAGATATAATGTTAGTTAATTACATTGCTTTGATTTTATGCTTTTAGATCTCTTCAGAGGTATACCTTTTTAGCCACATTAAAGGGAAAAAACACCAGCAAGCTGTGAGAGAAAATAGCAGCATCCAAGGGCGTGAACTTTCAGATGAAGAAGTGGTAAGCTTTACTTTTGTTCATTTACAGTTATTTATTGAGTACGTAGAATGTGCTCTTTTATTATAAAGAATTCTATTTTTATATATTATTTTTATGATTATTTAAGACTATATTTAGCACTTAATAACTACTACAATATAGTATACAAATATTATTTTATTATATATATTAGTTTAAGAAATATAGAAAATAATTTGATGCTGTTACTTATATAATTTCTGTACAATAAAAGGTTATGAAAATTGATATTTTAATAATACAGGAAAAGAATTACTCAGTGATGTACAGATTTCTTGGTAAACAGTCAACAATATAAATTTTATATAATAGGATAATTTTGGATAAGTAAAACATTTAGAAATTTTGGGAAATGCAAACTTATTCACCTATAATTATTGTTTACATGGAATTTAGATTTGTTTAAACATGTTTATAATTTTTTTTATGTAACTGTTATTGAGACTTGGATGACATAGCTAGATAATCTATGAATATGTTGGTCCTATTTATAATAGAAAATTTCTAAAGCTACTCAAGAAAGGGAAATTCATATTTGTCAGTCATCTCTTAAGATGCTCAGGCAAGATTATTATGGGTTCTTTGATGGCAGTACCTGTGTATAGGTGCATGTGTATGTGTAACTTTTTTTTTTTTAAGTATGGCGTACATTAGTACACAAATCTCAGATACATAACTAATAAACTTTTACATATGTATACACTGATATAAAACCACCTAGATCATGATGTAGATCATTTCTTATATCCCAAAGGCTCCACTTATGCCCCTTCCTATTCATGTCCCCAAAAGGTAAACTACTCTCCTACTTTTCACACCATCTCTTAGTCTTGCCTGTTCTTGAACCTCATATAAATGGTACCGTACAGCATGTGTTCTTTTGTGTCTGATGTCTTTCATTCATGTTCAAGTCTGTGAGATTGATCCCTATTATTTATGTGAAGCTGTAGTTAATTATTTTTCTTAGCTTTTTGTCAATGTCCTCCAGGCAAAGACTATCAGGAATACATCTATAGTTGAATAAAATTGGGTTTATTGACTTGTTAAAAGAAAAGAAAATACACACCTTGGGGAATTGTGGAGATTTTCAATAAGAAAGTATTTGAAAGGACTTACAGAATTTGGTTTGTGCTAGGTGATTTGGGGAAAGGTTCATGGAGATGAAGCATTGCTCTGGATTGGATGCCATCAGGAAGCAGGTGTAATTTTGTGGTTGGTTTCTTAATAAATTTTATATAGGCAGAAAGAATTAATATGCTGTTTTCACTGGGTTTCTGGATATGACCAATGCTTGAGGGGAAATTGTGCACCGACATTTAGGGTCACTTCTCTGTGATTTCTTCCTTTGAGGAATTTTGCCCCTAAAGTTCTAACCACTTAGACAATTCTCAGTTTCAAATTCTGTTACCTCAGCTCACTAAGACTGGTACTTTCAGCTTGCACTATCCTCCCATGCCAGAAATTGGCATAAACCTATAAGGAAGAACCCAGAGTGAATGTGGAGCTCACTTCATGTACTTCCCTTATTTTAGGGATCATAGTCTTTCAAGTCTTGGCTGTGTTGGCTCTTCTTTAATCCCTTCATATAGTAACTTTGTGTATTTTGTGCAGCTTTTGGAGTTGGAAGATTAGTCCAGTACAAGTTCATTCAGTGTACCTGGAATTGAAAGTCTCCATTGTTTGATTTCTGTACATTCATGTTTGATATAATACTTGACACATGTTAAGGTTTTAATGAATGCCCATTGAGTTGAGTTGAATTGAACTGAAAGGTTATACAGAATGGCTTAACGGTATCATTGGAGTCGGCCTCTAAATTTTTCCTTTGTAATATTAGATACTTTTAATACAAGTGAAATGAAACATGGAACTAATTATTTAGTTTACCTCAAATAATTTTTTGCCTTTTACTCAAATTGTATGAGTATTTTAAGAGAGAGTGGTATAGAATTTTTTTTTACTTAAATCTTTCTTGATGTACCCCCATATTCTACTTCAATTTGCTGTTTAGAACTAGAGTCACGTGTAGGTGTGCTCTACTTTGAAAAAAATCCTAAATTACTTCAATTAATTATAATGTAATAATTGCCATTATAAAGGAAATTCTTTGGTTTATAAAATATTTGTAATTAAGTTCTCTTAATAAAAGAACTAAATATATTATTTACTTTACAAAAACATTATATGAAAATTTTCTGGAGTATACTATTATGTAAACTGAAATATAAATTTTATGTGTTTTTATTTCAATGAGAAATGGTGAGAAATAAATTATTAGATCCATGTACTTTGGAAGAAAACTATGCAATATTATCTAATTTTTGTAGCTATCATAGCAGTCTGATGTTTAGCCATTGTGGTTTGAGATATGACTGATGTGTTCATTTTGTGTAATGTTTTAGTTTGAATGAACTAAATTTTCTTAAAGTTCTTCCTTAATTCATGTAGTTATTCTTGGTTATTGCCCCATCTTCCTGAAAACAAATGTGCGATATAGCATATGAATTATGTGATGTAGAAAGACAATTTTCTGTTACTCACATGGAAGTTTCATTTTTAATCACTGAAGGTATTTGTGGTAAACATACTTGTTCTACTTAAAGTTATTACTTGTCAACTGTGATGTCTTTATATTATGTACACCTTGGCTGTGACCCTTCTTCTTTGACATATAAGATTTTATTTATATCACCTCTGACCTAATAAAATTGTACCTTTGACCTTATGAACTTCACATGTCAGATAACTTACTCTTGATCTTTGACATATTTTGTTTTAAGCCTGTTCAACATAATAGGTAGCTGCTGAGTAAGAAAGCTTTATTGTTTTGTGTTTTTATTGTGATTTGACTGGGGAATTTTTCTAGTGTTCCTTGAGACTTCACAAAAAGAATGATGTTTGAAGTATATTGTTTAACTTTTTATCCTCATTCATCATCTCAGAAATCAAATGATCGAAGTGTATGAGTTTTAAAGGTCAAAAAATGGGTACTAGTATTAAGTAAATTCTAAAATTTAAATTTTTACATGCATTTCTAGAGAAATCATAAAGTATTAGTTTTAATACTTGTTTTCTCTGTGGTCCTGTTTTCACACTATCTAAAGAAGTTGATAGCATTTTTTGTGAAAGTTGCATGAAAATACTTTAATCCTATATGAAGAATGAAATTAAAAAGTTGTGGTTTTTATTCAGTTTTGAAGACATATATTTGTTTGTGAGACTCCTTGATTTTATAAGTATGTGAATTATACAAGTTCTGTTTGTTACCCTGTGTATTTAAATATAGAGAAAATAATAGTTAATTTTCATTTGATTCCTGAAAGTTATAAGTGGGATCTTTATGAAGGATCTTAAATTAACTATAATTTATTGAATGCTTACAACCAAGTGTGATTTTATAAATAATAAATTAGTATTTTTCCATGGAAAAAATATACTAACTAGGTCACTGAAGAAATAAAGAGAAATTTTAAATTAGCAAAAACATAAAAACATCACTGTATTCAATGAAATATAAGCTGACCTCTTTTACCAGGGTGTGCATGGCTTTGAGGTGGAAGAAGTGGCAAGACATTTCCCAGAATTGATGACAGTCTGAGATATAATAGATAATTCCTTATAGTCTCATTTATTTCCTTACCTTGTTTACCTTTGTAGAAACAGAAGTATTTATTCTCTTTTCATGATCACATTAGAAACATCTTGTTTGCCTTTCAACAGAAAAAGAAGTCAAATGAACAAACTAGAAGTCATTTAGAATAAATCCTCAGGTTTTTTTTTTCCTCTTAATACCTCAGTTAGGATTGCTAAGTTTAAGTCAATTTGAGAAATGATTTTAAAACATCTTAGACTTTTCAGATGTAGCTTCCATTGACTTCATTTTCTCTTTAATGATATGGGAAAAATTTTATAGGTAGATGTGTGTGTGAAAATGTGTATGTATTCAGTATATAATGCACATACATATATAGCTGACTATTTATATATTTCTTCTAACATTTTAATTCCTGGGGTAAACTTACATTGTAACTAGAATGTGCAGAGAATATATAGCTCTATATCTATGGCTGTTTTAGTTGTCTTCATTAGTTCAAGGAAAAATTTTTCAACTTCTGCTTATTGGTTCAAGGAAAAATTTTCAACCAGTTTAAGTAACTAGTTTTTTTAAAAACCTTAGTTAGATCCAGTGCTTTAAGCAGTTTCTTTAATTAGTACTCAGCCTCTTTTGAATAAAAATGTGTGGTCTCTGCTACAGACTGAATGTTTTTGTCCTCCCAAATTCATATGTTGAAACCCTAATTCCAAATGTGATGGTATTCGGAGATGGGCACTTTGGGAGGAAAGTAGGTCATTAGGGTGGAACCCTCATGATTGAATTAGTGCTCTTACAATGAGATGCCAGAGAGCTTGCTCTTCCTCTCTCTTTCCCTGCTATGTGAGGATACAGCAAGAAGACATCCAGGAAGAGGGCCCTTATCAGAACCCAACCATACTGGCACCCAATCTAAGACTTCCCAGTTTCTTCTAGAACTGAGAAATAAATGTTTGTTGTTTAAGCCACCCAGTCTATGGTATTCTGTTACGTCAGCCTGAGCTGACTAAGATAGCGCCAGACTTTGCCTATGTCCTTAAGGTGGCGTCTGTGTGTAACAGAGGATGAACATGGCTTATGTGACCCCACCCTGAGGGGAAAAGTTGATATCTTACTACATAATGTCTTTTGTTTTTCCTGATTTCCACTTTTTTCTCCCATATTTGGAAGGATGGAGTGATTAAAAGTGTGGGTGGTGGGACTAGGTAAATAGAACTAAATCTTTATGCTCCATGGTGTGAAGTCAACAGATAATCCTAAAACTAAAACATGAAAAAAGTCATAAAAATATATATTAAAGAACATAGACAAAAAAGATAAACAGCTAAAATTATTGCCTCTGGATTGGAGAAAGAAGTGAAGAGAGCAGTAGGAAACTATTTTAAAAAAAATTCTTGACTGTTTAAATTATTTCAAAAGTAACTTTGATAAAAGCAAAAACATTTTTAAAAAATAAAGAAAGTAATAGAGCAGTAGAGATTGTGTCTGTGTTGCTCAGGAGTCGTCTTCTTCCTGTGCATTGTTTTCAACATCTAGGTTAAAATTAAATAAATAAATGCATCTATACATAAAAGGTCATCATGGCAAAGTTGAATAGATTGGCCAATTACACCCTTAATTCACTATTCCTTTAATTTGTTACAATATCATTTGATTCTGTGATAAGAGACCAAACTGGATTCTATTTAGGGCCACTTTGATGAGGTTTGTTCAGTAGGTGCACATATTCTTAAATTCAAGTTTACTTTTCAGAGTTTTAGAATTGACCCAAAACAGAAATAAGGGATGAATAGTTGACTCTTAACAGATTTTCAGCTGTGTTAACCAGGCTGTAAAATTTGTAGTCCTGAGTGAGCTTAGATTTACAACAGTAGCTAGTTCAGTAACTTGACATGTTACACTGAATGAAAGTAAGACTGTGTGTTTTGCCCTATTTTCTTTTTCTAATTTGCAGTTTTGATTTAATCAGTTTATGGGTTTTTACAGATGTCTTTCATCAAGTTAGGGAATTTCCCTTTTATCCCTAATTTTATGAGATCTTAAAAAGTAAGTTAATTTTTATTGAATTTTTTCTCCATTTTAGGATCATTTTAGGATTGCTTTTTTTTCCCTTTAATTGCTTTAATTAATTAAAGAAAAAGCATTTTGGGTAGAATTTAATTACAAAAAGGTTGCTTTTTCCTTTTAATTTGTTTATGTGATATATGACATGAATAGCTTTCCTGATATTAAACTTATTTGGTCATGATTTTAAAAATACATGAATTTTGTTTGTAAATATCTTATTTAGTATTTTCCCTTCTCAAGATTATATTAGCTTCATTTATAAACTGACTAGTTTTTTCTATATTTTTGCTTTCCGGGAACATGTTGTATACAATAGAAATTATCTCTTCCTCAGGAGTTTTGTAATTTAATTTGTGTATAAAATTGTATGTTCTTACTATATGTTTCATGGGAAAAATTTTTTGTTTTATTTGTGGTCAAATACCACATAACTTAAAATTTACCACCTTAACCATTTTTCCAGCTTTATTGAGGTATAATTGTCAAATAAAAATTGTATATTTTCAGGATGTACAACATGATGATTTGCTGTATGTATGTATGTATGTATAGTGTAGTGATTGTGTAGTGATTACCACAATCAGTTGTGTTTTTATTTTTTTTTTCCTTTTATTTCATCATATAATGGGGGTACAAATATTGT
>VBSM01001118.1:1593351-1604772 GCA_008086735.1 Cheirogaleus medius
TGGACCTCTTCACGCTGACTTCAGGCACTTCCCAGCTTGCGTGGGTGTGGAGGTTGGCGAAGGAGAAGTCGTCCCGTTGTGGCACAAATCACACAGTCCCGTTTGGCTAGCCGCTGAGCCCGGCCAGCTTGCACTCCAATCCCCGCTGTACCACTCGGATTCTCGGAACTTCACGGCAAACCACTGCGTCACTTTCCTCCTTATCCCAGCACTGCTGCCCCTCGAAGTTTCCCTGTAATTCCGTGAAGCTGATACTGTGGGAGAACTACCCCCTCGAATGATTCAGGTCGCCTTCTTCACCTCCCAGTCTTGCCAGTACCTTGATCTTGGACTTCTCAGCCTCTAGAACTTAGTAGGCTCCTTCCGAATATCCCTTCTGTGCCCATGGCAATGTGAGACCGGGGTGCACAGGATCTGGTCCGCAGATCTGACCTCTGGGCCCCGGAGTTCAATCCCTGACCCCACCAGGGAGAGGAGTGCCAGTCCTAATTCCCCCATAGGGAGTCCCAGGCTGGGTCGATGTCTCTCAGCCTCAGGATCTGCCCCTTTCTCCCGGAATCACCAGGCCAGCAGCACCTGGGAGGGCTGGCGGGTAGGGAGCTCCCCGTCTGAGTACCCTCAGTCAGCTGTAGGGCCCCAAAAGGGAAGGTCCCGTTCCCTAGAGATGCCTCCGGCTGGTGGCTATATTGTTTGTCTCGGTAGCTGCAGTAGGGATGGGGGAGGGGAGAGTGCAGCAATATGGTGCCTGCTGCCCGGTTGGGTCTGTGTGCACGGAGGGGCCCCTAGGGAGTTGGGAGCCTGGTGCCGCGTCCGTCCGCTACAGGCTCACCGCTCAGTGGCGCTGGCTGTCTCTGGACTGGTGTCCGCAGGTCTCTCCATCCGCTGGGGAGCCCACCAGCAGTCTGAGATGCAAGGGAGGGGGAAGTTAACCGCTCCACCTACCCTTGCCGCGCCTCTCCAAACTACTCCCTCCGGAGGTCTCTCCTTCTTGTTCTCCTCTGCAACCTCCTCCCGTGGAGTCTCTCATAGTCTCCGGCACTCCTCCTTCCGGCCCCTGTCCAATGTATGGTCGTTTGCTTGCTTGTTTCTTCTAATATCTTCTAGAAGCTGTCTTTTCTGCAGAGACACTCTGGCGGTGTTTCTTGTCCGCCATCTTGCTCCGCCCCCCGCTCATTCATATTTATATAGTAATATTGAACTGTCCAAAAAAGAAATTAAGAAAACAATCTTATTTGCAATAGCATCAAAAAGAATAGAATACTTAGGAATCAATTTAACCAAGGAAGTGAAAGATCTTTTCACTGAAAACTATAAGACATTGATGAAAGAAATTGAAGAAGATACAATTTATGGAAAAATATTCTATATTCATATATTTGGAAGAATTAATATTGCTGAAGAGTCTATAATACTAAAAGCAATCAGTGAAATCTCCATCAAAAATGTAGTGATATTTTTCACAGAAATAGGAAAAACAATCCTAAAATTTGTATAGAAACACGAAAGACCCTAAAAAGCCAGAGCAGTCTTGAGAATGAAGAACACAGCTAGAGACATCACATTTCCTCATTTCAAACTATAATACAGAGCTATAGTTACCATATTAAGCATTTTTATTTAAAAGTATACAGTTCAGTGGCATTAAGTTCATTCATATTGTTGTGTTGCCATCACCACCATCCATCCACAGAATTCTTTTCATCTTGCATAGCTCAAACTCTGTACCCATTAAACAATAATTCCCCATTCCCTCCTTCCTCCAGCTCTTGGCAACCACCGTTCTAATTTCTGTGTCTATGAAAATCACTCATGTAAGTAGAATTATACAGTATTTGTCCTTTTGTGACTGGCTTATTTTACTCAACATGATGTCCTCAAGATTCATGTTTTATATGTCAGAATTTCCTTCTATTTTAGGGCTGAATAATATTCCATTGCATTCAGTTGTATTCCATTGTATATACCATATTTTGTTTAGCTGTTCATCTGTCCTCGGACACTTTGGTTGCTTTCACCTTTTGGTTACCGGAAATAATGCTGTATGGACACAAGTATACAAATATTTGAGTCTTTGTTTTAAATTCTTTTTGGTGTATACTCAGAAGTAGATTTCTGGATCAAATGGTGATTCTGTCTTTAACTTTTTGAGGAATGCCATACTATTTTCCACAGCAGCTGCAGCATTTTACATTCCCACCAGCAGTGCACAATGGCTCCCTTTTCTCCACATCCTTGATAACACTTGTTATTTTCTGTTTTTAATAGTAGCTGTCCAAATAGGTTGGGCATATTTTAAATTATAATTTATTTCTTTGAGTATATTTAGATTTTCTATGATTAACTACATTTGTTTTGATAAATTTTCATTTTCTAGGAAATTGTTTTCTTCTTAAGTTTTCAAAAGTCTTTGCAAAAAAATTTTCAGAGTATTGTTTTAGATTTTTAAAGCAATCTCAATTTAAACAATAAAGGTGTCTCCTTTTTCATTTCTAACGTTGTTTGTTCATTTTTTTCTTTGTATCAGCAGCTTGTATTTCCAAAAACGTGTTTTTTTTTGTATTGTTGATCCTATTCTTCCTTGTTTTCTATTTCATTAATGTCAGTTCTTTGTTTCATTATTTCCTTTATACCTGGTTCTTGGGGTTTATTTTGATGTTCTTTTTCTAGCTCCTTGAGGTGAATACTTGGCTTATTAGTTTTTAGTACTTAATGTAAGTACTTAAAATATTAATTTCTAAGATACTGTTTGATACAAAGTATTTTCATTATTATTCATTTTTAAATACTTTCTAATTTCTTTCATAATTTTTTGACACATGAGTTGTTTAGAAGGCTGGTTTAAAATTTCCAAACAATAGGAGTTTTATGTATTGATTTCTAACTTAATTGCAATAAGATCAGAGAATGTGGTCTCTGCAGTCTCACATAACACATGGTCAGGTTATGTATGCCCAAAGAGAATGTGTATTCTCCAGTTATTCGTTCTGTCAAGCATATTAATTATACTATTGCAATATTCTATATCTATGCTGATTTTTGCTGCTTATTTAAATTACTGATTGAGGGGGTTAAAATTTTCCCAGCATGATGATAAATTTATCTCGTCTTGTAGCTCTGTCAATGTTTGCTTTATTTATTTTGAGGCTATGTTATTAACAGCATATAAATTTAGAATTGTATATCTTCCTAATGAATTCAGCTGTTTACTATGTGAAGTAACTCTTTTTAGCATGAGTGATGTACTAGGCAAATAGTTTTCCATTTTTTGTGAATCTGTTATGAGCATAAGTTTAAGACTAGTTTTAAAATTAAAACTAATTACTTTCAGGTTTTAAAATTAAGCTCATGATAGATTCACAAACTGGATTGGGACATTTTATCTATCTTTGAAAGTTTTCTTACTTAAAGTCTATTTTGTTTGATAGTAATATAGATATACTAGGTTTCATTTGTTTAGTATCTGTGCTATATCTTTTCTACTTTTGAAAGTTTTGGTAAAATTCATTATATTTACAGAAGAGTGCATAGGATATATATATATACACCATTTGTAGAATAATAATAAAATGAATTATTATTATTATTATTCAGCTTAATTTTAAAACCTGAAAGTAATTAGTTTCAATTTTAAAACTAGTTTTAAAATTAAGCTCATAATAGATTCACAAAAAATGGAAAACTATTTACCTAGTACATTACTCATGTACCCACCATTACTTTGTACCCACCATTCAGGCAAGTGAGAATCTCCTAGTGGAGAATTTTGTTTTTGTTTGTCTGAAAATGTGCTTTTATTTGTGAAAAAGTATTTTCACCGAGTATAGAATTTTAGCTTGACAATTACTTTCTCCAAGAATTGATTGAGTAGATTAGTCACTATGTTCTTGCTTCCATTCCTAATAGGGGAAGGTCATTCCTCTTTATTTTTTTTTCAACATTGTCTTGGCTGTTCTTCTGCATTTCAGTTTTTATATAACTTTTGTGATAAACTTGTTAAGCTAAAAAAAATTCATGTTTGAATTTTGATCGAGATTGCTTTAAAATTGTAGATTAAATTTGCAAAAGTAGACAGCTTTTGTTTTATTATATTATTTTTTTATTCAGGATATTATGGGGGTATAAAACATTTTGGTTACATGTAATGCTGTTTGCCCTACCCAAGCCAGGGCTACAGGTTTGTCCCTCCCCCATACAGTGTAGTCCGCTTCTGTTAGTTGTAGGTGTACCCCCCTCTGCCCTGCACCCCACCTAGACTGGAACCCAGTGAGTATTACTACCATGTGAACCCCTTAGTGTTGGTCCACTAGTACCAGTTTGAGGGTGAGTACATGTGGGTACATGGTTTTCCATCCTTGTGATGCCTCACTTCAAAGGATGGACTCAATCTCTGTCCAGGATAACATAAGAGGTGCTAGATCACTATTGTTTTTTATAGTTGAGTAGTATTCTGTGGTATACATACACCACATTTTATTAATCTGCTCATGTATTAATGGGTACTTGGGTTATTTCCACATCTTTGCAGTTGTGAATTGTGCTGCTGTAAACATTCCAGTGCAGATGTCTTCATTACAGAATGCCTTTTTTACTTTGGATAGCTGCCTAGTAGCGGGATCGCTGGATCAAATGGTAGTTCTATTTTTAGCTCTTTGAGGTATCTCCATTGTGAGTTGATTTTTGTGAGATATGAGAGGTGGGGATCTAGTTTCAATCTTCTGCATGAGGATATCCACAGGATGATACTGGCTTTATAGAATGAGTTAGGCCGCCTTGATGTTACGGAACAGTTTCGGTAGTACGGTGCCAATTCTTCTTTGTAGGTCTGGTAGAAGTTGGCTGTGAATCTGTCTGGTCCTGGGCTTTTTTGGGGGAGATATTTTTTATTAATGTTTCAATCTCACCACTCATTATTGGTCTGTTTATGATTTCTATTTGTGATTCAAGCGTGGGAGGTTGTGTGTTTCCAAAAATTTATCCATTTCCTTTAGATTTTCTGGTTGATGTGTGTGGATGTTTTTATAGTAGTCGTGGTTGATATTTTGTATTTCAGTGGTATCAGTCGTAATGTATCATTTTTCATTTCTGATTGAGCGTATTTGAATCCTTTCTTGTCTATTTCTGGTTAATGTAGCTAGTGGTCTGTTGATTTTGTTTATCTTTTCAAAGAGCCAAGTTTTTGTTTTATTGATCCTTTGCATTGTTTTTTGGTTTCCATTTCATTTAGTTCTGCTCTGAGCTTTGTTATTTCTTCTGTCAACTTTTGTAAACTTCCCCCGTTAGCACTGCATTTTGGTATTCCATGGATTTTGGATGCTCATGTTACCGTTGTTGTTCAGTCCGAAAAATCTTTTCATTTCCACCTTAATTTTGTCATTGACCCAAGGATTGTTCAGCAGAAGGTTGTTTAATCTCCGTGACTTTGTGTAGATTTGGGAATTCTTCTTTGTATTGATTTCTAGTTTTATTCCACTGTGGTCTGAGAAGATACGTGATATGATTTCAGTTTTTCTGAATTTGCTGAGGCTTGTTTTATGGCCTAAAATTTGACTTATGATGGAAAATGTCTCATATGCTTTTGAGAAAAATGTATATTCTGCTATTTTTGGTAGAATGTTGTGTAAATGTTCTGTTATGTCCATTTGTTCTAGAGTCCCATTTTAGTCCAGCATTTGTTTGTCAATCTTCTGCCTTGATGATCTGTCCAGTTCTGTCAGTGGAGTGCTGAAGTTGCCTCCTGTTATGATACTGTTGTTTATTTCTTTGCTTAGGTCTAGTAGAATTTATTTTATTCATCTGGGAGCTCCTGTGTTAGGTGCATATATGTTTAGGTTTGTTATATCTTGTTGATGAATTGTTCCCTTTATCATTATGTGATGACCCTGTGTCTCTTTTTTTTTTTTTTAGCCACTGTTGATTTAAAGTCTGTTTTGTCTGATATGAGAATAGCTACTTCTCCTCACCTTTGGTTTCCATTCGCGTGGAATATTTTTTTTCCATCCCTTTACCTTGAGTCAGTGAGAATCTGTGTGAGTTAGATGAGTTTCCTGGAGACACCATATATCTGGAATGTGTTTTTTCACCCATTGAGCCAATCTATATCTTTTAAGTGGAGCATTAAGACAATTTACATTCAATGTTAGTATTTATATATGAGATACTGTTCTGTTCCTCATTTTGAATGATTCTTAGTTGTTTTGTTTTCTCTCTCATGTTACAGTTTTATAAGAGCTGTGAGCTTTAACTTTTGTGTGTTCTTACACTGGTGGATATTAATTGTTCTGTTCCATGTATAGAACACTTTAAAGCATTTCATTTAGGATAGGTCTAGTGGTGACAAATTCCCTTAGTGTTTGCTTGTCTGGGAAAGACTTTTTTCTCCTTCATTTATGAAACTTGGTTTTGTAGGATACAAAATTCTTGACTGGATTTTATTCTGTTTAAGAAGACTAAAGATGGGACCCCAATTCCTTGTGGCTTGTAAGGTGTCCACTGAGAGGTCTGCTGTTAGTCTTGATGAGTTTTCCTTTGTAAGTTAGTTGTTGCTTTCGTATTGCAGCTTGTATGATTTTCTCCTTCACTTTTACTTTGGCCAGACTGATGATTATGTGCTTTGCTGATATCTTATTTGCTAGGATTCTTCAAGTACAGTGACCATCTTATACTGGATATCTAAATCTGTAGCAATACCAGGGAAGTTTTACTCCATTATTCCCTCAAATAGATTTTCCATGCTTTTTGCTTTTTCTTCTTCCTCCTCGATATAGCTATGATTCTTGCGTTAGCTTGCTTTACATAGTCCCATGTTTCTAAGAGTGATTGTTCAATTATTCTTTTTTCTACATTTTTGACTGACTGGGTTAATTCTTCAGGCTTTGAAATTCTTTCTTGTGCTTGCTCTAGTTTGTCATAAAACTTTTTGCTATCTTTTGAAATTCCCTAAATGACTCTTGTTTCTTTAAGTTCTGCTATGTCTTTTCTTATTTTATCTGTCTCTTTAGTGAATTTTTCATTCATGTCCTGAATTATTTTTTTGGTTTCTTTGTTTTGATTTTCAACTTTCTTATCAATCCTATTGGTCTAACTTGCCATTGATATTCTTTTTTTTTTTTTTAAAGCACGAAACGAAGTTTATTGAGGAGAGAAAAA
Organism: Cheirogaleus medius; assembly: GCA_008086735.1. NCBI lineage: Eukaryota > Metazoa > Chordata > Mammalia > Primates > Cheirogaleidae > Cheirogaleus > Cheirogaleus medius. The sequence continues at coordinate 1,600,498 of VBSM01001118.1, forward strand.
GATAGGATTACAGAGCAAGATACAGGTTTACAGAGTAGGACCAAGATACGTTCGACACAGAACAGCAAACGGGCCTCTTATCATAACAAAAAAGGCTTTGGTTATGGTCTGGGTCTCATTTTATAGTGTCTGGATTGGGCCTTCCTGGTGGTTCAGACATCACCATAAACTACTTTGATGGACAGTTGGTAGTTACATGACCTGAGTATTACTGTGCGTGTGGATCTCCCATAAGCCTCTCTGGAAGCCTGTTGTCAGGGGCAAACTGCAATGTGGATTTAAGCTAATGACATAATAATTAGCCTTAGGTTGTCCTAGGTCACCTTCCAAACCCTATTGTACTTTTGCATTCTTTTGCAGTTGGTGGGCTATGTTCTGATTGGCAGATTTGTAGGGTATTCTCTCCTTCCCTAGATGCATCAATTGCTCTGAATGTTTGCCTTTGTCCCCAGGAGGGCCAGAGTCCCTCACTAGCCACCTAACAATTCTATTGGCATTTTATAAAAAAGAAAAGAAAAATCACAATGGAGCAAAAAATGCTTTGGTCAAATGGCATAAGAATAAAATGTTATTACTTATTTGTACCCTATATAAACTTTTATTGGGTCTTTTTGAATGTCACATAAAAAGAAACATTAAAAAATTCAAATTTAAATGCATATTCTGAATTCAGTATCTAACAGTTTGACAATTTCCTTGTGATTGGAGTCCGTTGTTTGTGAACTAGTGTGATCTTTTGGGGTTGTTGAAACAGCTTGTGTTTTCATGTTGCCAGAGTCCTTATGCTGGTTCCTTCTCATCTCAAGACAGATAGGTTTATTGTGCACCTGTTCTCCTCTGCTGAGAACACTTCTACTCAGTGAAGAGGGAGAGTCCACTGCATGGTGCACTTGAGTCCTACTCTGGAGTATTGACCTGGTGGGAGAGAGGTGGATGCACTGTGACTATTTATCACTGCTGCTCCCCTGCCTCTCCCGTCTCACCATTCCCCTGTTGTCACAGGTGGTCCACACGCTGCACAAGGAGTGATTGCCCTGCCTAGTTGTGTCAGTGGTGGTGATTGTGATCCTGTGCTGACTTGAGTGCTGTCCCACTCAATTCCACGGGTGGTGGCAGTTGTTGCCCGGGTCAGCTTGAGTGCTACCCCATTCAGATCTGCAGGCAGTGACATTTGTTGGCCTTCTGCAGCTTAAGCACAACCCTGCCCTGGTCCATGGGTGGCAGTTGTCAGCACAAGTGTTCACTCCACTCAGCTCCCCTGGTAGTGGTAGGCAGGGAGATCACAACTCCTGCTCATGGGACACATGAGAGCACCCTGCCTCCTGACTCCTTCCTCAGCCCAGCAGGGGCAATGAAGAGGCAGTTGCCAGTGATCTGACCCCTGGGTGCATACTGTGCTCTGGGATCTCAAAATTGCATGAGCCATAGTGCCCAGAGTTGGCAAGCCAGTGGGTCCCTGCTGTGCCTTTTCTCTGGAGCAGTGCCACTGTACAGTCTCCCATCAGTCAGTCCCTACGTCAGTCCCATGGCCTGCTGTAGTTGGAGAGTCCCTCTCACAGCTCAGATAGCAACGTCCACAGGGAAAGTGTGGAGATCTGGGATTCTCTCCTCTGCCCCTTCCCCACATGTGGATGCCTTCCTTGTGTACCTCTGATCCTGCAAAATAGATTACCTATCTCCCCCCCCTTTACTTTGGGAGCCTCCTATCATCTCTCTGCTGAACCCTAATGTGCTCTTGTAGAAGATCAATCTGAAGGTGAATATCTAATCGCCACTTTCAGTCCTCTCCATGAGAGCGGTGTGTGCAGGCTGCTTCTAGTCCACCATCTTGGCTCCCCTCTCCAGTTTCTTCTATACTTATGATCTCTTAAGATTTTTCCAGGTCTTCATAAGTCAATATTAGTCATTTGTTTTTTTAAGAAAATTATCTGTTTTGATTAGATGTTCTAATTTATTTTAATAAAAGTGTAGGTACATAGCAGTCTCTTTAAAATAAGTAAAATATGGTTTTTATTTTCTGGTTTCAATATTTACTGGTACTCTCTTTTTGCCTCAATCTAACTTACCAATGGTTATCTTTTAAATTTTGTTTCTAAAGAATTGGGTTTATTAATTCCTAATTTCTGCCTGTTTTTCAGTCTTTCTTACTCTCCCTCCCTCCACGCCTTTTCATTGGTTATTTTGTTTTCATTTGTTCTTATTTTAAGATATGTATTTTATGCCATATATTTCCTTTTAATTGACAACATTTAAAATTTTTTTTCTTTTTAACACATTGACTGCCACACGAGAAAAAAAAAAAAGATTTTTCTTCAGTCCATGGTGTTTTATTATGAAAATAGAATAAAAACTTCAAAAACAAAATGATCCTTTCTAATTTCATGAGAAATTTGTTATTTTTTATTTCTTTCTGTGCATGAGTGATATGCAACTTGAAAAATAGTTCATGCGGCTCCCAAGGTACAGACATCTGAGTTTAAAAGTGAGAAGTGATTCATGGATTTGCCTGCCATCTTGCAAGACAGCCAGGGTAATCTTCTGTGCATTGCTCCAGTTTTAGGGTATGTGTGGCCAGTATGAGGACTATTGTTTGGCTTTTAGTTTTTACTTTTATTGCATTATGGTCAGAGATTATGGTTTTTATAGGTTTTACTTTAAGGAATAATCTGTTTTCTCTCCTTGGGTATATATAACATAAACTAGATCAGATTTGTTAATTATTATGTAAATCTTCTTTTAAAATCTGTTTTCTTGCTCATTTATATGCTTTTCTCAAAAATGGAAAGACTGCCAACATGCTTTTATGATTACTTATTCATGTCTCCTTATGTTTTTAAAATCAACTTTTACTTTATATATTCCAGAGATTTATCATCATGGTCATAACCATTTACATGTCTTTTGTGTTACTGGTGAATTTTACCCTCTAAGAATAGGAAACATCCCTCTTTTTCTTATTTAATCGTTCTCTTTTTGAATTTTTTTTTTTGGATATTAATATTGCAAACCTAGTTTTGGTTGATATATTCTTTAGTATTCTTCTCCTCCCCCATCCTCCCCTCCCTTATCCTTCCTTTCCTTCTTGTCACCTTCATAGTTTGTTACTAAATTTTTTTGTATATAGGCCTATTTCTAAAATAAATACTTTTATTTTAATTGATTTCTGTTTTATAAAACATTACCGTGTATGTAATCTTTTTGGACTTATGCTTTTTCCACATTAATATTATAGTGCTTACATTCATCCAAATTACTGTGTATGGCTTTAGTTCATTGGTTTTGGTTTCAATATTCTGTTTTGAGATTAAACATGATTTATTCATCTACTATTCTGTTGATTGGTATTATATTTGTGTTGTTTTAAAGCTTTTCGGTGTTGTAAACAGTGCTGGTATTAACATTTCTATACATACACTTATACACCTGTAAGAGTTTTCCTAAGAGTAGAGTGCTGGGATAGTATGGCATATAAATGTTCGATTTTAGGAGTTAATCCCATACCGCTTTCCTAATTGGTTGGCTCAACCTGTACTTTTACCAATGACATATATTTAATAAGAAATCCTGTAGCTTTATATTCTTCACAATACTTGGCATTGTCTGAATTTTTAACATTTGCCAATCAAATGGGTTCAACATGGTATTTTATTATAGCCTTGATTTTTCATTTACATGATCAATAATGACATAAAGCATTTCTTCATGGTTTAGGCAAGTGTTTCCTCTACTGTAAAATATCTGTGTCTCCCACCCCTTTTCCTATAGGATTGTTTTTACTTTTCCTTTTGATTTTTAGGCTTTTTAAATAAAATTTGTTATTACTCTCTTGTTAGTTTTATATATTAGAAATATAATTTTTAATGTATTTTCATATTCTTGTGGTTTCTATTAGCAAAAATTTTTAATTTCAACAGGCAGATTATCAGTATTGTCTTATTTACAGTACTTTTTTTGTTCTACTTCATAAATTTCCCTACTAAGTTATAAGAGCTATTCATCGAGATTTTCCATTAAAAGTCTTAAAATTTTATTTTTGGCATTTAAATCTTTAATCCACTTAGTTATTTTTATTGCTGCATTTATTGGACGCTTCTTTCACTATTTATCTCACATGTCACCTCTTTTGTATACAAAATTTCATACTTGCATGAACTGTTTCTATGTTTCCTATTCTATTCCAGTTTGTCTGCTCCACTACCACATTATCTATCTATCTATCTATCTATTTATTTATTTATTTATTTATTTTTGAGACAGAGTCTCACTCTGTTGCCC
>VBSM01001118.1:1604872-1619772 GCA_008086735.1 Cheirogaleus medius
GCCCGCCTCAGCCTCCCAGAGTGCTAGGATTACAGGTGTGAGCCACTGCGCCCGACCCACTTTATCTAAATTAATAAGGCTTGAGGTGTGTAGTAGAACAAGTCCTTTCTGTTGGCTTCTTGTCCCTTTACTCTTCCTTATAAATTTTGGAATCAGATTGTCAAATTCTAAAAACCCTGTTGGGAGTTGCTTTTAAACATATCATTTGGGGAGAATTCACATCTTCGTGATATTCTTCTTCTTTGTGAATGTGCTATATATATATATTTTTTAATTCAGGGTGTTATGGGGGTGCGCTCATTTTGGTTACATAAAATGCGTTTGCCTCACCCAAGCCAGGGCTACAAGCATGCCCTTTCCCCATACAGTGTGCCCTGTTTCCATTAGCTGCAGGTTTACCCTCCCCCACACCTGACCTGCACCCAATGAGTATTACTACCTTGTGGACTCCTTAATGTTGGTCAGTAACAATTTGAGGGCAAGTACATATAGTGCATGTTTTTCCATCTTTGTGATACCTCATTTTGAAGGATGGGCTCAAGCTCTTAGAGCTAGATCACTATTGTTTTTTGTAGTTGAGTAGTATTCTGTGGTATACATATATCACATTTTATTCATCCATGCACGTATTGATGGGCAGGTTGTTTCCACATCTTTGCAATTGTGAATTGTGCTGCTATAAACATTCTAGTGCAGATGTCTTTTTTATAGAATGTCTTTTTTTCCTTTGGATAAATACCTAGTGGTGGGATTGCTGGATCAAATGATATTTCTATTTTTAGCTCTTTGAGGTATCTCCAAATTACTTTCCACAGGGGTTGTACTAATTTGCAGTCCCACCAGCAGTGTAAGAGTGTTCTAGTCTCTCCACATCCACACCAACATTTGTCATTTTGGGACTTTTTGATAAAGGCCATTCTCACTGAAGTTAGGTGATATCTCATTGTGGTTTTGATTTGCATTTCCCTAATGATTAGAGATAATTGAGCATGTTTTTATATGTTTGCTGGCCATTATTCTGTCCTTTGGAAAAGTTTCTGTTCCTTCCTTTGCCCATTTATTGACAGAGTTGTTTGATTTTTTTCTTGTTGATTTTCTTAAGTTCTATATAGATTCTTGTTATCAGCCCTTTATCAGATGTGTAGAAGGCAAATATTTTCTCCCATTCTGTAGGTTGTCTATTCACTCTAAGGATAGTTTCCTTGGCTGTGTAGAAGCTTTTTAATTTGATCAGGTCCCATTTGTTTATTTTTGTTGCTGCCGTGATTGCTTTGGGGGTCTTCTTCATAAATTCTTTACCTAGGCCGATGTCTGAAAGAGTCTTCCCCACATTTTCTTCCAGAAATCTTAAGGTTTCATACCTTAGGTTTAAGTCTGTTATCCATCGTGAGTTATTGCTGAATGACTACTGGGTTAAAGAAGAGATCCAGAGTAAATACAAAAAATTCTTTGAATTAAATGATAACAGGGATACAAGTTATCACAATCCATGAGATACAGCAAAAGCATTCCTGAGAAGAAAACTAATAGTATTAAATACTCACATCCAAAAGACAGAAAGCTCACAAATTAACAAACTAATAAACCATCTCAAGAAACTAGAAAAGGAAGACCAAATTAATTCTAAACCTAGCAGAAGGAAGGAAATAACTAAGATCAGATCAGAACTAAATGAAATTGAGAGCAAAAGAAAGAAGATCAATAAAACCAAAAGCTGGTTTTTGGAAAAGATAAACAAAATTGATAGCCCTATTGCTAGATTGACAAGAACTAGAAAGGAAAGACTTTAATAAACTCAATCAGAAATGAAAAAGGAGAGGTCACTACAGACATCATGGAAATATAAAACATTATCTTTGAATACTATAAAGTCTATATACCCCAAAAGTACAAAATGTGGAGGAAATGGACAAATTCTTGGAAACACACAGCCTCCCTAAGCTCAATCAGGAAGAAATAGAATTCTTGAACAGATCAATATCAAGCGTAGAAATTGGAGCAGCAATTAAAAATCTTCCACAAAAAAAAAAAAAGTCCCAGACCAGGTGGGTTCACACCTGAATTTTACCAAACCTATAAAGAAGAACTCATACCTATACTGCAGAAATTATTCCACAACATTGAGAAAGATGGTATCTTCCCCAACTCATTACGAAGCCTATATAACCTTGATACCAAAGCCAGGAAAGGACGCAACAAAAAAAGAAAACTACAGACCAGTATCCCTCATGAATATAGATGCAAAAATCCTCAACAAAATCTTAGCAAACTGAATCCAACAGCACATCAAAAAAATAATTCATCATGACCAGGCGGGCTTCATCCCAGAGATGCAAGGCTGGTTCAAAATACGCAAATCTATAACTGCAATTAACCACATAAATAAAAGCAGGAACAAAGACCATATGATTCTCTCAATAGATGCAGAAAAAGCATTAGATAAAATCCAGCACACTTTTATGACGAATATGCGATATTATTCCATTATATTTAGGTCTTTAAGAATATTTATTAATAAGTAAGGTTTTATAATTTCCCCTAGTGGTATTTTTATCTACTTTCTGATTTTCTGCTGGTCTATAGAAATGCAAGTGATTTTGTGTATCAGGCTCATATTCAGGCATCTTGCTATACTTTATCATTTCTAATAACTTGTCTATAGATTATTTTGAGGAGTTTCTATGTAAATGTTACCTGCAAATTTGTATTGCCTCCTTCTATTATACCTCAAATTTCTTTTTCTTTTCTTACCACACTAGGTCATATCTGTAGTACAATGTTGAACACATGTAGTGACAGTGAGCATTTTGTTTCATTTTTTTATTTTAAAGAGTATGATTCTAATGTTTTCTTTTTTAAAATGATATTTATTCTAGATGGTTATTAAATAGTCTTTTCTGGTTAATGAAGTTCTTTCTGTTTCTAATTTGGCAAGTATGTTTGTTATTTATGTTATTTTAATCTTTTAGTGTAGTGAATTATATTTATTTATTTTCTAATATTGAACTGTTATTGGCAAGCTGGAGTAACCCTTATTTGTTAGTAGTATATTGTCATTTTTTTACACCATTTACTAATATTTTGTTCACTATCATCACATCGAAATTCATGAACAACATGGTTTTATGATTTTCCTTTTTTGTATCATCTTTGGCTGGTTTTGGTGTCACAATTATGCTTATTCAATAAGTTAGGAACTATTTTTTCTTATGTTTTTTGGAATATTTGTAGAACACTAGGATTGTGTTTTCTTTGAAATTTTGGAAGAACTTGCTTATAAAATTTATCTGGTCCTGATCTTTTCTCTGTGGGAAGATTTTTAAACAACACTTCAGTTTCATTAAGAATTACTAGGCTGTTAAAATGATTATTTCTCCTCGAGTCTCTTCTGCTTAGACTTTTCTAGAAATTCATTTTTTACTATTTTCAAATCAGTTTCCTATATCATTGATAATATTTTTGTGTCTTTTAATTCCCTACTTTATTCATAGCTATACCTCTCTTTTAGTCATAATTTTACTTGTTATCCCTTTATTTTTATCTTCCCTATGATTTTAGATGGGTCTCTTATAGATTGCTTATGGCTGGATTTTGTTCATTTAAACTAGTCTTACAGCATCTGTCTTTTAGTTGATTTTTTTTGCATAGACAATATTTTATAGTATTGTAATATATTGCACATTGTTATTATTTTTCTTTTCGGAGTGTGTTTTACTATAAGAAATTTGAAAATTGGATAACTTCTTTCATTTCTAGGGTTAGTAGTAGCTTTTTTGGAAATGTGTTATTTTTAATGAACTTTGAGGTATGACTGTCATGAATTTATTGCACTTATTTTTAAGTATATAATTTAATAAAATTTTGGATACACACATGAAACCATCACCATGATCAAGATAGTGAATATATTCATAACCTCAAAAGTTTTCTCATCTACTGTTTCCTTGCAGATTTTCTGTCTTCTTGTTCTATCAATTTTCGAGGGAGGGATATTGTAATCTCTGATTGTAATAGTGGATTTTTCTGTTTCTTTTGGCAGTTTTATCAGATTTTGCTTTGTATAGCTTAAAGCTGTGTTATTAGATGTGTAAATGCTAAGGATTATTATGTTCTCTTGATTAATCATTTTATTATTATGAAATGACCTTTGTCCCTGGTCATATTCTTTGCTGTGAAATCTACCTTTTCTTATATTAATATAGCCCTCTCTAGCTTTCTTTTCTTTAGTGTTAGGGTGGCATATCTTTTTCTTTCCTTTTGCTTTTAACCTATGTATTATTTTTTTTGATGTATTCTTTTCTTAAACATTTATAAGTTAATAGATTTACAGAAAATGCTTACTCTAGTGTTGTTGAGTCAGATGTGAAGCTGCTGACTCCCGCAAGCCCTTGTCATCCATGGCTGCGGAAGCCACTCACAGCTAAGGATTTCTGGCTTTGAGCATTATCTTCTGGTATTATTGTTACTCTATTATTGAAATGATTTCTAAGGATGAAGGCTGATATCAATCCAAATTGCTGTATTTGAAATCTGAGAATTCTGAGAAAACAACTTTCATTACAAGGCTTCGTTTGATACAACTGAACCATTCCTTGTTGCAGAATTGAGCTCAGACCTTTCTCTGTCTTCACAGCATGATAAATTAATAAGCTTGTTGAACTCTGGGCTTTTCTTTGAGTCATCTGTTAAACCTCAGATTAGATCAGAAAAGAACATCAGAATCTACAAAAGAAGGCTTTGCCTCATTCATCATCTCCACCTACCAGAAAACTGATGGAGTATGTGTAATTGTCACTGAGTGGCAGGGGGACAGATGGTGGGCTATCATCCTTATCAGAAGATGGCTTTTTTTCTCTGTTACATGGTGTCTGTTTCACAGTATTTCATTAGCTTCATTTTTCTCATCTGTCACTTCAAACAATATAATACATAGATTGTAATTGATAAAAAACATAAGTATACCCTACATCTGTAGAAAGGGACCTTAGCAGAGTTGAATCTTTTGTATAATTAAAATGGCCTATCTAGTTTCAGAAGTTGTCATTCCCATATATGTTTAATTTTTCAAAATGATGTTGTCATAAAGGCCATCATTTTGATACAGGGCATTGCATTTCAGATTTTCTCAAATTTACTGTAGGGCAAAATTTTAAGCTTTATCTTAATATAATGGAACTCTCAATCTTTTTATTTTTTTAAGCATTTCTTGAGTACTTGTTTGTATACTCTGCCAGGCATCAGGGAAGCATAGGTAAATACATGATGTCCTGGGAGCTTACCTTTGATAAATTTCACAGTTTCTTGAATCTTTAAACACACTCATTTTAATATGAATTAACTGATTTTTCTATATGGTGCTTTCATTTTTGAAATGTGTTTGGATAATATTCATAAATACTTTATTTGATACAGCTAATGCCATCTAGGAAATCAGTAGTTATAAATTAGCTTTGAAGTGTTCCTCTAACTCTCTCTGGAGGATAATCTGCTGGAATAGCTTTATTGAAGAGTGATATCTATCAAAACAATAGTTTACTACAGATTCTTTTGGTCTTATTCTGAGTAAAATTCTGACACCCCGAAAATCATTGCTCTTTAACTTAAGCAGTTAACATAAGCTCTTGACATATAGTAGGTGTTGAATTAAATGTTAGTGAATTGAGCCAAAACGGTTACTTACTATTTTCAGTATGATGTATCTGTGAGTTTGCTATTCATAATATATAGTAAGTGATGTCTAAAAATGCCATATTGTTTTTAGGTAAGTATTCCTTCATTTCTCTTTTCTTTCATCTGCTTCCATCTTGTTCTCCCAGTTTTTCTTCTTCCTCTCCTTTCCTTCCCAGGCATCTTCATCTCTTTCCTGCTCTTTCACATCTTCCTTACCTCTCACTTTTGTCACCCTTATCATGATCCAGAGAAACAGAAACACCGAGTTTCACCCCTCAGTCCTCTACCCCTTCCCAGTTTTGGCAGAAGACAGCAAGGGAATATTATTTATAAAATAATTCCATTTTATCTTACTTGTTGTGCCAGGCAGGCTTAAAAGAATGAAATACCTAATAATATTTTTAAGAATTTAAGAAAAAAAATTGATTCTTCAGTAAACTAGTATCATTGGATTTTAGATTCTACAGTCAACTGAGAAAGTACAGAATGAGATTGAGAGAAAAATGTTTTTCCAAACAAAATGTGAAAACCCTTGCATTAATTCCTTATGTATTTAGATTTATAACTTGTTGGCTACCCTGGTCTTGAAAATAAACTTTTGACTTGACAGAAATAAGTCTCTGAAGCAAGACATTAGATTTCTAGTAAACAACAACAACAAAAAACTTTTGCTTTTCAAATAAAAACACATTTATATTATTATAATGATGCTTTGATCCCCTTTTTCAAAGCAGATATTTAAATCCTTTTGATTTAAGAAGAATAATATCCTTGAAAATTCTAAGTTCTGTATTATAATATTTTTAAATAATTGGAAGCAGATATTTACTTCATACCACATTTTATGAAATATATTTATTCTGAGACAATACTTAAGAAAACTCTAAAATTGGCAGTTTAGTAAAATCCTATATGGTATCATTTATATTTTTCTGCATATCCTATTTTTAGGACTTTTACATTCTTTCCCAAAGATCATGAACCTATATCTATAGTTCAATTTTTCATGTCTCTTTTTAAAAATAAGGAAATATGGGAACCTTTAGAAGGAATCTGATAGAATATCAAGGTCATAAACCTCAGTATGAATTATTTCCTTTAATATAATAAATTATGTTAGCAAGGCCAGAGTTTGGTCTAGTATGCCATAAAAGGTAATTAAAAGATTAAGAAGGGTATAAACTTTGATGAGATCATGTCTCATAGCTATTAGTTTCCTTATATACATTATTAGTATTTCATATTATAGCAGTGTTGTTTAAGAATTCACAGTTGTGACTTAAAAGCTAGATTTAAATTTTATTGTATGTGTATGGAATTAGCCCCCCTTAATTAGCTTTTGGGCTTGTTACATTGATTTTTAGAATAATCGAGAAGGGTGGGCTTTAGAATTAATTGTCCAATTCCTTTATTTTACTAGTTAGGAAACTAAGGCCCAGAGAAGTCACTCAATCATGAGTTGTAGACTTTATATTGTATGGATCTTGGGACTTACAGTTTAGTGCTGTTTCTGCCTCATCAACCTTCTTTTCTTATACCTAAAGGAAAAACAGTGTCTCCCATTACTGCTTACTTAGAATTAACGTTATCAAATGTGGCCAACTAAGATTGACTAATGAGTTTGTTAATAGGACAGTAGGACTTGCACTGAGCAGGATTCAGTGAAGCTAGAAATTGTATTTTAAAAATTATATTAGGAAGGAAAGAGGTTCAAGGACCTTTTGGAATGATTTTTGGTCCTGATTGATTCACACTTTGAAAATGAGTAAGTAAATCACAGTTACTGTGTCTCAAAGAGTTTAGCTTTGCTTTTACTTGTGCCTGTGGCATAGTAATTAGAATTGTGAGTAGGTACAAAAAGATGAGGATATTTTTACTCATTGATGCTTATTTTACAGAACAAATAATCCTACAGCAACTATAATCTTATGTACATTGACCCTCTTTTCTTTAAAGAGCTTGCTATTCCTTGCATTTCCTTAATAGCATTAATTTTATAATAATTAAAATACATATGAACACATATGAATACATATGAACACATATGAATACATATGTAGAAAATTTCAGAGAAAAACAAAGTAGTGCCTACTGTTAACATTTTGATCTAATTGTTTTCACTCTTTATATACAGATATATAAATCTTACATATTTATATGTAAACTGCATTACATAGATAAAATCCTGAATTTTTAATTTAACATACAATGAAAATCTTAATATAATTAATATTTAAAATTAATCAAATCTGTGTAGTATCATCTTAATGCATTTGTCATAATTTATGTAGTCAGTTCCCCACTGCTGATATTTTGTTGTAAATCTCACTGCAGAGAATATCTTTATAGAGAAATCTTAAAAATACCTCTCTATTTCCTTATGGTAATTTTACAGATGTAAAATTATTTAAGGTGCCTTTTTTACTGAGAATTTATTAAATATTAAGTAGACTGGGATATTAGACTAGTTGATTGTTTAGCAAGGTAGACTGTTATGAAATGTGACTATTTAGAACACAGGCAGGGATATCAGTATCCAAAGAGCCCATCTTTTTGATGGCTAGAACTATAGATGACTTGAAGCAAGAGGAGGTAAGATTGCTGTATTTTTCTGATCCTAATAGTATAGGGTGGGCAAGGGGGTTGGGGATATTAAGATATGATCCCATCAAGGATCCAAACCCATGAACCCTGAACCCTAGGGTTCAGGACAGAGCTCAGATCATAGTAGGAATCTAAGTGAGTAGGGAAGAAAAATAATTAAGAAACCCAGTTTTATGAAATGGACTACCTACCCCTGAGGACTGATTAGAGTGAAGAGTGCTGCATGCCTGGGTACATGGGTGCCCAAGCATTGTTTAAGTATACTGGATTCTGGACCCAGAGCAACAAGAGTAATTTCAGAACCTACCAGTTAGTGGATGGTTCTTGCTGGTGTACTTCCTATCATGACAAATTTAGCTGTGGAATGAAGTGAAGGGCATTAGAATTTTCATCTCAGACTAGTTCCAGAAAGGAGAGCCTCTCTCTTTTTTGTCAGCAGTGTTACTTAGAAGGTTCAGGTTATGCATCATTCTGCAATTGCCAGTTAACTTTTGCCCTGTTGCATAGCCTCAGACATAAGAGAACCAGGGAATGAAGGTGACTGGATCAAATACATCACTACTTCTTTCAGTTAAGTACCTCATTATTTTTACTTTTCTGCAGGGGATTGTTTTCTTCTGTCCTGATAATAAGTTTCAAACTTCTACATGCTTTCACCACTAGAATAGTGTACAAATGTGCTAATTTATTTTTAAAGTTCAGTTCTTAAATGCTTGAAAGATAGAAATATTATAATTTAATTTACTTCTTTTGGCAAACCAGACATGGATTTTTAAGATTCATGTGTACACATTATTTTTCCTTACAAAATGACTATTTTTCAAACTGGCTATTAAGGTGAATTAAAAACATACATAATAGTAGACAGAATAGTATGATGAAACTTTATGTACTCATCACCCAAGCCTACAATGACAAAATCCTGCCTCATTGACATTCCATCTACTTTCTCTAAATACTATTTTGAAGTTAATTCCAGATATCATTTCATGATGGCTATTTTCATAGAGATTTTCTTTCTGCTTATGAAAGTGATACATGCTTATTATAAAGGAGAAAATTTAAAACCTGTCATAATCATCTAATGAAAACTCTTAATATTTTGCCCTATTATAGTTATTCCTTACCTACAAATGTATACATACAAAGATATATTTATTATATATAAAATTTGCATAATTGCATTAATTAGGGATAAGACTAAGCTGCTATATAATAAAGGGACCAAAAATACAGTGGATTTAAAAACATACAAGTTTATTTCTTATAGTACAGTTCTGAGGTAGACAGCCCAGAGTATCAAGGTGGCTTTGTCATGTGGTTTTACAGTAACCTATCTTCCATATTTCTCATCCCCTCAAGTATATCGTCCCCTTCAAGATCAGAGCTGTGTTACCAACTCTTTTGTGTTCCAGTTTGTAGAAGGGGAAGAGAGTGAATGGGCCTTAAAACGCTGAGCGTGCATTGATTTTCCGTTGATGAACACTCAGTCACATTGGCCACCTCTAGCTACAAGGAGGACTGGGAAATTCAGTCCCTAGTGGAGGAATTACTGACTTGCTCTTTCCCTGCAGAGTCTGGTGCGGTGCAGTGCAGTGTTTCTCTGTCCTCTCTTTTTCTTCCCTATGGACAGACGAGTCTAGGGGCTTGATCCGACTCAGGTTTGATCCATTTGGTAAGACTATAATTGGTATTGAGTTCTTTCATCAGGATGAACATGTCTGATTGTCTTTCTTTTTGTGGTATTGATTTATCAGCTATTGATGGTCAGTGCCTAAATCCATTAATTTGTGGATATGGGGATATTTCAATTCTACATTTTGTTTTCATTTATTATTTAGAATACATTTATAAAGAGATGGTTTCCTCATCTACTGTTTGGTTACTGAGTATGGTTTGTATAGGAAAGGCAGGATATATTTTTTATTATTTACCAGTTTTCAAGATGATGAATTGGTTTCTTGTTATCCTCCAAAGGTGTCTGATTAGTTGATATATAGAATTTATATATAAATTCTGAACTAATGGATTTAAACACTTTTAATAGGTTTTAATCATGTGCATTCTTCCTTTTTGAAGCTCAAATTATGCCACCTTTTGATCAGTGGGAGTCTTTTAAACGTTGTTCTCAAGTTCTTTTGATATGAGTCTAGTCAAATTTGATAGTTTCCATCCTACTCAATATGGAAAGATGTTAGACTTATGATCAGCCATTTTGGTAAGAAGCCCTGGTTACTTTCACTGAGAAATGGGATTTCAAGACCATAATCAGGAATGCTTATTGCTACTGGATTGGTCATTGTGAATGGAATTAGGAAATTAAGAAAGGAAATGTATATAATATATCTACATATGTGTGTATACACACATTCACATATACCCATATATATGTGTATATATACATTTACTTTTTAAAATTTATTTTTAAATAGTTGCCTTTTGAATTTTTATAATTTAAATTCAGGGCTATGGGGATTTTACTGAATCTGTTCTGTATTGCATCGTGTATCTCTTTTCTTCCCTACCAACCATTCAGGTTCTCAAGGACACAAGAGATGACAGAATTATAGCTATAATTCTATATTTACTTTATTCTATGTTTACTTTATTCCACATAACACACAGCAGTCTTAGAATAACACTACTATTATACCATCACCAGTGTAATTAGTGAGAACAGTTTAACAATTTTTTCTTATGTTTTCTCCTTCTCATCTTTTTAAAATAGTAATACTGTGAAAAATCTGAGATACAGGTATTATATGCTATATTCTTTAGCTTTGTATCTCCAATTTAGTCTTAGTGATTTGTGTTGTTCTCTCATGCCTTATACCATTTTCTTTATATATTTTAGCTTATTTTGAAATAGAAGGTTACATTTTGATCTATGCATACTTTTTGGTGCTTTTTTTGTTTATAGCATTGGTATTCTATTTATTCTTTACTTTTAAAAACTGGCATTTGACCTTGATACTTTTCTGTTTATTTTTTACATGGAATTAGTCTTATGAAACTTTTAGAAAGAGATGTGATTTAGAGTACTTACTCTAACTTCATAGAGATACCTTTTACATTGTTTTGTGGAAAATGTAGTGGATTTCTGAAATTTTCTGGTTCTGTTTCCCTGTTCTGCTTTTATGTAGGCATTTTTTCCCTTTGTCTCTATTTTCTCTAGTTTGCATAATTTAAATTCCTGTCCCAGCAGTTTCTTCTGTGAGGAAGAAAACTGTGAGCAATTTCCCTGTCCTGGAAGGAGGGCCTTGGTGGCTGGATTTCCAGAGTTATCTGGATTGCCCTCCAGTAGCCTGTTCAGGCCTTGATGAAGGTGCCATTCACTCACTTGCTATTGAAGTGGTCAGAACTCCTCTCGTTTTTAAATACTGTTCTCACATTGGCCTGTTGAACTCTCCAGTGAATGACTGTTCCTTTTTTAGGTTTCTTTTGTTCTTATATTCATTATTTACCCTGTTGTTTCCCTCTGCTTTCTCCTGCAAAGACACTGATCTTATGGTAGTTTGTCCACACTCACTTGTGTTTGGGGATTATAAGAATATCTTGTCATCTAGTTTTGTTGTAAATATTTTCCATAGGTTTTGCTTTCCTATCTTAATTGCTCTTTATGTTTTTATATGGGGATTTAGAGAGAGACTAAAACTCTGCTACCACCATCTTCTCAGAATCTTCTTTTGTAAGGATTTTAATGACTAATACTTCCTCATAGAAATATAATTTACTCAATTACTCCTTCAATGTTGAAAACCATTTTACACGCTTTCCATCTTTAGAAACCATGTCAAAACCTTCTTCCTATATAAAGCCTTTATACTTTTAATGGAAGCGTGACTATTAATTATCCTGTCACACCCATCAACATGTCTCTTTTATCATCACAAGGTGATCTCTGTCTTAGAAAAAGCAAAAGCATAATATAAACCATTAGAAGCAAATATATAAAAACTTGAAATGTGTTTATCGAAAGCTGGACAAAGATATATTCTGAGTCACAGAAAATAAAATATAAACAAATGGCCAAACATATTGATATTAGTTTTTCAGTTAATAAATTGACAGATTTACAAACAAAACAGGAATACTAGGTACTGCAGACCACTTCAGGGGACATAAATTAATTCCCATTCTGGCTGTTCAGTTTGGGAATATTTATCAAAAGCCTTAAAATATCTATAATCTGTAACTCAGGCTTTTCATTTCTATGATTTGATTGTAAGGGAATAATTGACTTTGTGTTTAAAATTTTAACTATAGGAGTATTTGTTGCACTGTTATTTATTATATTGAAAAAACTGAAAATTATGCAGATGTTTAACAATAACACATTAGTAAAACTAGGTGTATTCATGAAATAGAATACCTTACATCCACTAGCTTATGTTATAGAATATTATTTAATGGCAGGAATATATATTTATAACAGCAAATTTAAAAACTGGTTATAAAATATTGTAAATGCTATAATTCATTTTAATAAAACTATATATGCAAAGGAAAAATGTCTGGAAGAGTATATACCAAAATATTAGTAATTTTTTTCTAGGTGTTAGAATTATAGGAGAGTTTAGTCTTAATTTTATCTATATTTTCTATAATTAACGTACTGATTTTGTATTAAGAAAAAAGTTACTGTTAAGTCAAACAAAAATATATTCTTATTTGTTTTTAGTTTTGAGATATTTAAAAAGTTAACATTAATGTAAGTGCACAAGTCTACTCCCCACCCTTCCTCTTGTATAGTATACAACCAGCCTAGTTTATCAATGAAAATAAAAGCTTCTACTTGGGAGAGATGAGAGGATATTTTTATCCTTTGGCTGTGAGGTGTTGTTTTCCCCTTTGGTAGGTTGATGATTTGAAAAGTGAGCACAATTTTATAGCCCAAACCCATTTCTAGTCATATCTCTAAGGTAGTAGTCAAGAGTATAGACTCTCTAATTACACTGTCTGGGTTTAAATTTGGTCTCTGTCACTTTACTATCTGCAAAGTCACTCAGTCTTGATTTTAACTTTCTAACTTTGGACAAGTTTTTTGACTCCATTTCATTTTTCTAATTGTTAAAATGGGGGTAATAAAAATACATACCTTCTACCTATGTTCTAAGTATAGTCCTGAGGACAAAATAAGTGGTTTTATATAAAATACTTAGCTCATTGTATGTTGCATAATAAGCCCTCATAAATACTATTATTAGCTACTGTTACATTACCCCCTTTTCATTCATTCGTTTAACACATGCTTATTGAGTGCTTGTCATATGGCACACGCAGTTCTAGGCACAGAAACACCAGTGGAAAAAAACAAAGTCATTACCCTTGTAAGACTTATATTCTGGTGAAGGAAGCTGCAAATGAATATATGTTAGGCAAGTCCTGCGAATAAAAATGAACAATGAGATAGCAAATAATAGAGGGTTTTATTTAAGGTATAGGTTCATTTTGGCTGAAATCTTCCAAATCCAAATATACGGGAGAATATTCTTGCCTACGGGAGCAACATATAAAGAGTTCTCAGGCAGTTTTTCTGATGAATGTGAGGAACAATAAGAGGACGACTGTGTTGTACTTTCAGTTAAGAAAAGGGAGAGTAGTAGTGGATGAGGTCAGAGAGATCAATGATGCAGGGCTTTGCAGGCCATGGCAAGGTAAGGCCTTTGGATTTTACCCTAAATGTGATGAGAAGGGCAAGTTTTGATAAAAGGAATGATGTGATTTGATTTATGTTTTGAAAAATAACTAGCTGCTTTTATATAGAAATGACCTAGAGGTCAAATTAGAAACTGGAAGACCAATTGAGAGGCTGTTGCAGTAATAGAATTGAGAGCTGATAGGACTTAGACTAGGTGATGATGGTAGGGAGAAATGGTTGAATTTTGGATGAATGTGGGATATATTTGAAAACAGAACTAATAGAATTTTTGATGTATTGGATGTAAGCAATTATGCAAATGTTGGTACTATTTACTGTAACAGAGAACAATCTGGGAAGAGCAACTTTTATGCATATTGGGAGCATAAGAATTTTGTTATGGACATGTTATTTTGGAAATGCTAATTGTGGAAATGCTCTACCTAAGTGGAGATTTTGAGGAGACATTTTTATGTGGATGAGTGGAAGTGAGGCCTATAGATAAAAATTTGAGAATTGTCTGTGTATAAATAATATTTTAAGTTACAGTATGTTAATGAGTGAGTTTGGATAGAGTAGAGGGAAGTTCTGAGGATAGCTCTGGGGTGCTCCAACATTTGGAGGTGAAGAAGAGGAAAAGGATCCAGAAAATAAGACTTAGAAAGAACAGCCAGTGGGTTAGAAGGACGATGTGATATCTGGAAGCCTAGTGAAGAAAAAGTCTCAGGGAGGAGGAAGTGAACTATAGGACTAAGGTTGCAAGAAACAGATAAAAACTGAGAGTTGGCCACTGGTGTTGGTGACCTTGACAAGGACAGTTTGTAGAGTGGTAAGGGTGGTCTGGGCAAAAACTGGGCTAGAATGAGTTCAAAAGAGAATGAAAGTTAAGGAAGTAGAGGCAGAGAAGATATATTTTCTTTCAGTAAATTTTGGTACAGAAGGGTAGTAGCTGAAGGGGGACATACAAACAAGGATTCTTTTTTTT
>VBSM01001118.1:1619872-1637730 GCA_008086735.1 Cheirogaleus medius
GGCCTCCCAGAGTGCTAGGATTACAGGCGTGAGCCACCGCGCCCGGCCCACAAACAAGGACTCTTTCGAGATAGTTTAAGTAGAAAGGAGTTAAGTGATTTAAGTAGAAAGGGAAAAATTGCTAATGCAGAAAATAGAAGAAATAACTATATAAATGGGGGAGAAAAAAGGGAATCCGGTGTACATTTGGAGGACTTGAGCCTGTGTATAAACATGAGTGTTCATGTGTTACAACAGGAGGGAAGAGAGTGTATGGGCACAGTTGCAGATTGGTTGGTAAACTTGGCTGTGGGAGTGTGTGAAAATTCTCTTCTGAATATTGCTGTTTTCCTCTGTGAAATAAAAGCATGGTCATGAAGTAAGAGACAGGGCTAGAGGAAGAAGGGATGTCGGAGATTTTAGGAGATGGTCTAAAATAATTTCTAGGAAGGTGAATATGTGGATTAACTACTATAGAGCCGCTTGACTACCTGGCAGTAACAGAGCCCACTTGAGGCGTAATGTCATAAATTTAAAGTGGGAGTAGGCAACATGGTTTGTAATTATAGCCACATTAATCTGCTTCAGATACAAGTAGAGAATAGGGAGAGAGTTGGATTTAGTATTGGAATTGTGCCATGCAGCTATGAAGGAACAGAGGGGCAACGGAGATGGGTGCATGCAACAGAGTGATTATAGTGATAGGCCATAAAATCTAAGATGGATAAGGAGGGGAGTGGGGCCAAACTCTTGTGTGCTCCAGCCAAACCAAACCTCTGTTGCTACTACC
The DNA here is from genome assembly GCA_008086735.1 of Cheirogaleus medius. Lineage (NCBI taxonomy): Eukaryota > Metazoa > Chordata > Mammalia > Primates > Cheirogaleidae > Cheirogaleus > Cheirogaleus medius. Next base: position 1,620,642 of record VBSM01001118.1, read on the forward strand.
CACATTTCTACTTTTTTTTTTTTAATCTCTGGGATGTTTTTCTGAGATAACCTTCTTTTTCTTTCCTATACCACTACCCCAGTCACAACCCAAACACACACACACACACACACACACACACACTATACTCAGTATCCATATGTTCAAATTCCTTCAAGAGATAGCAGACATGGTGTTTCCTTCTTGAAGTCTTCCCTCCTCACCCGCAGTGAACAGTGATCTTGTTTTCCCTTTTAAGCTCCTATAGCACTCTCAATTTCTCACTGGCTAATTACTTGGTATTATAGTTTTGTGTATGTATCTTACCAGGGATTATGTCCTTGTATCCATAGCATTTAGCACAATTGATGTGCAACAAAATGAAGTCAGTGATGTGATGTGAATGAAAATCTCAAGTAAAACAACTGCTCCACAATATTTTCCAAAGCAGTTGTGGAAACCAGTGTTTCATAGAAATTACTTTTAGTCTCATCATCTTTTATACTCCCTGCAGTCTGTAGCAAACCTACATTATTTTTAAATCATCATATTTATTATTACTTTATTTATTTATCTTGCAGGAGCATCTTTCCTTGAAGAAATATGTTATTGATATTGTGGTTGAAAGTGCAGTTCCACCAGAGCCTTTGAAAGATGGAGAAGAGCGGCAAAAAAATAAAAGAAAAGCCAAAAAGATAAAAGCCCGGATGAACTTCAGGTACCTCCCGTATCCTTAAAAACAAAAGAAAAACTCTTAATGATGTATCTTTTAATGTAAATCCAAGGAAGACCAAAAAAAAAAAAAAAAGTTCAAAGTTGTTTTCTACAAGAAAGCCCTGGAAATAACACTGATGAGCCTAATTTATAGCCACTTTCCTTGATTGAGAAAGAAAACTGTGTATCGATCTGAAGCCCTTGCTTTCACCTGTTAAGAGCTCTTCTTATAATTGGATGCCAAAGCCCTGCCAAACTTGTGCCTCCTCCAGCATACAATAGTATGTTGAAGTATGTGTAAACCAACCCTATTTTTCTTTCCAAGTATTGATTTTTAAATAAAGTATCAAAGAAAATCAATAGCAATCAACAAATAGAAATCTACTGGCTGTAGTGTCAAACCCCATGACTAGGTTTAATTAATTTGGTTGCCTGTCACAACAAGAAAAAATTCAAGAAATATCTTAAAATGGAAAGTGAGTTGTCAGACCTGTAGTTTATCATCAGCTTCCACAGTGTCATCTGAAGATCAGACAGCTGTGTAGTACATCATTACCTCACAAATTTTGAGTGTCATCTAATGACTGATAAGTCTTGTTTGAGGGCCCAAAGATAGTTCTTCCTGAGTAAATAATCCTTTGCCGTTTGAGGGAAACTATTCTGAATCTGTCCTTATACTTTTATTCTCAAATATCTCAAAGATGGAGAAGCTTGACCCATGGGATTATAGAAATACAGGATTGGAATAATGTGAATGGTGCATAGTTTCTGTGTTCAGATTGTGATCAATCTAGGTGTCGATTTCATCTTACAGAATCACTGATAACTTCAGAGTGCTTATTTAAGCAGAAAATAGAAAGACTTTTTTGATTTTAGTTTTTGAAGTTAGTCCAGGTTCCTAAGAATAGTTTCACAGTATACTTGAGGGCATTACTGACCTTCATTTCTAGTTTATCCTAAGAACTTGTTGACCTCCTGACACTTGAATGCTTTAGAGCCTTTTCTTTGGACCTCTTCTTCTTTACGTATGCATTCCCTTGGTGAGTTCACCCAGTCCTGTGGCTATAAATACTTCTACTTGCCAAAATGACTACCGATTTTATATCTCCAATTTTACTCAAACTTAGTATGTCCTAAACAAACTTGATTTCTCCTCTCCCCGCTAAAAACCTACCTCATCTCATAGTCTTCTCTGTATCAGGAAATGAATATTCTATTGTAGTTGCTCAGACCAAAACTCTTGATCTCTTTTTTTCTCCTATACCTTGCATCCAATCTAATCGCAAAAGTTAGCTTTGCTTTAGAATATATTCATAATTTGACTGTCTCTAACTTCACTGCGTTCCTTGCTCCTGGTCCAAGCTTCTATAATTTCTCACCTGGATTGTTGTTGTAGCCCTCTGACCGTCCCCTGTCTGTTCTAAACACGCCAGCCAGAATAAACCTGTTAAAATGCAAGTCAGAGCATGTTACTTCTGTTCTCAAAGCCTCAAGGCTTTTACAGTAGGAAGGTTTCTCTTTCTAGAAGGTTCTTCTCCCATATATCCGTACAGCTGGCCTCATCTCCTTTAGGTCTGTAATCAAATATCACCTTTTCAACAAAGCCTTCTTTGAGAACTTCATTTTTTTAATATAAGTAATGCTCATTTATTAAAGAAAATCTTAAAAGTACAAATAACCATAGGAAAAAATACCTATAATTCTGCTACTAATATTTTGGCACATCTATATATCAGCTTTTATGCATATATGACTATATCTATTGGTTTTTTTGAGGTATGATTAAGTGAAATGTGAAGATCTTAACTGTATAGTTTATTGAATTTTGAGAAATCTAGATACTCACATAATCCACACCCCTATCAAAATTTACAATATTTCCATTGCCCCACAAAGTTGTTTGTGCCTCTTTGCAGTCAGTATCCCATACCCCCTAGCCCTTGGCAACTACTGATCTACTTTCTGTCATTATGGATTACTTTTTCCTGTTCTAGAAATGTATACAAATGAAATCACTGCCCTTTGTGGCTAGCTTTTGCCAAGTATACCGTTTTTGAGATTTATCTTTGTTGTATGTGTGTAATTTGTTCCCTTTTTATTGCTGAACATATCCATTGTGAGGATATACCACAGTTTTTTGTCAAATCATACATCAATAGACATTGAAGTTCCCAGTTTGAGACATTTATTTAAAAAAGCTCCTATCAAGTCTTTTGGTGAACATGTTTTCATTTCTCTTAGGTAAATACCTAGAAGTGAAATTGGCAAACTGTTTTCCATTGTGGTTATACCATTTTATACTACCATCAGCAATCTGTGAGAATATCAGTTGCTCCAGAATCTTGCCAATACTTGGTATTGTTTACTTTTAAAATTTTTAGCCTAGTTCTAGTAGGAATGAAGTAGTATCTCATTATGGTTCTAATTTGCATTTCCCTTGTGACTAATGTTATATATTGAGCATCTTTTCATGTGTTTTTAAACTATTCAGTATCTTCCTTTATAAAGTGTCTCTTGAAGGTTTTTTGAGCATTTAAAAAATTAGGTTGTCATTTTATTTTTTAGTTGTTTATATATTCTGACTATAAGTTCTTTGTCAGATATGTGTATTGAGAATTTTTTTCTCTTAGTCTGGAGCTTACCTATACATTTTCTTAATGATAACTTTTGATAAGAAAAAGTTTTTAATTTTGATGATTTCTATTTTATCAATATTTTCATTTTATGTCTAGTGCTTCCTGGATTATGTCTAAGAGATCTTTGCCTGTCCAGAGGTCCAAAGGTACCCTCTCTCAGCCGGGTATGGTGGCTTATGCCTGTAATCCCAGCACTTTGGGAGGCCAAGGTGGGAGGATCCTTTGAGGCCAAGAGTTTGAGACCAGCCTGGGCAACATAGCAGGACCCTGTCTCTACAAGAAAATTTAAAAATTAGCCAGATATGGTGGCACATGCCAGTCCCAGCTCCTTGGGAGGCTGAGGCAGGAGGATCACTTGAGCCCAGGAGTTGGAGGTTACAGTGAGCTGTGATTGGGCCACTGCACTAGAGCCTGGATGAGAGTGTTTCTTTAAAAAAAAAAGCAGATACCCTCTCATATTTTTTTCTAGAAGCTTTGTAATTTTAGATATTGCATTCAGGTTTATGAGCCATGTTAACTAAGATGATATGATATAAAGTATAGATACAGGTTTATTTTTTTCATAGAGATAGCCTGTTGTTACAGCACTATTTGTTGAAAAGGTTTTCCTTTTTCATTATACTATTAAATATTTTAGTGCCTGGGTTAAAAAAAAAACAAACAGAAAAAACTACCCTATGTGCATGTATCTGCCCTGGACTCTATTCTATTCCATTGATCTCCAATTTTCTATTTTGAAACCTTGATTTAAAAAATATAAACAGCCCTATATTAGGGTGACTGTATTTCCAGACTCTCAGTTCAGTTCTATTCCACTGTAAATTTATCTTCATACTCTCTTGATTACCTTAGCTTTATAGAAAGTCTCAAAATAAAGTTGTAGAAGTCCTCCAACTTTGTTTTTCTATTTCAAGAATGTTTTGGTTATCTAAGGACTTTTGCATTTTCACAAAAATATTAGGATCAGTTTTTAGTTTCTAACATGAAAAAAGTATTTTGTTTAGCGTTGTATCAAATCTGTAGATCAGCTTGGGAGGAACTGACATCTTGATAGTTTTGGGTGTTCCAATCCATAAATTATGATATACTCTACATTTCTTTAGAGCTTCATTATAAAATTTCTCTTAGTAATGTTTTGTGACTTACAGTGTATAAGTCTTACAAATGGAGTGCTTTTCATAGCATGTTTCTTGCTAGCATGTAGAAATATGATTGATTTTTGTATATTAACCTTATATCCTGGGATATTGCAAAATTGACTTATAAGCTCTAATATGTTTTTTGTAAATTTACAAGATCTTTTAATGTACCTGAACATGATATCTGAGAACAAAAACAGTTTTATTTCTTACTTTCCAATTTTTATACTTTTTCTTTCTTTTTATTATCTTTTGAACTGCCTTGCACCTTCCTTTTTTACCGTTAAGGTATAATATTAACTGAAGTCTTTTTTATAGATGCACTTTATCAGGGTGAGGAAGCTTTCTTCTATTGTTAGTTTTCTGAGAGTTTTTAATCTTAGATGTTCCATGTTCTCAACTGCTTTTTCTGCAGCTATTGAAATGTTCATTTATTTGATCAGTGTGGTACATTATATTGATTTTTTAAAATAACAGCTTTATTGAAATATAGTTCACATCCAGTACAGTTCACCCATTTAAAGTATATAGTTTGATTTGAATTTTTTCCTTTTTTTTTTTATTTCAGCATATTATGGGGGTATAAATGTTTAGGTTATGTATGTTGCCCTTGCCCCCCCCCACACCCTGAGTCAGTGCTTCATGCATGTCCATCCCCCAGATGGTGCTCATTGCACTCATTATGTTTGTATATACCCATCCCCTCCTCCCCTCTCCCATCTGCCCGACCCCCGATAAATGTTATTCCTATATGTCCACTTAGGTGTTGATCAGTAAAAACAATTTCCTGGTGAGTACATGTGGTGCTTATATTCCATTCTTGATTGTTCATGTTAAATCAACCTTATATTTCTGAAATAAGCCCTATTGTTCATGATGTATTGTCTTTTCTATATATTGTTTAATTTGCTTTTTATCAAGGATTTTTATATTTATGCTTATTATATATATTGGTCTGTAGTTTCCTTATAATGTTTTTGTCTGGTTTTGGATCAAGGGAGTGCTAGCTTCAGAAGCTGGGTACTGTTCCCTTCTCCTCTATTCTCTGAAGGAGTTTGCATAGGATTGGGCTTTTTTTCTTATTTAAATTGTATATATCATGCACAGTGATGTCATATTTTATATTTCTTACTCAGTTTGGTAATTTATGTCTTTTAGTTTTATCATCCATTTCATCTAAGTTGTTGAATTTATTAGCATAGATTTTAGTATATTCCCTTATACTTGCCATTTATGGTCTAGCATGTAAGGAGATTGGAAGTCACCACTCCATCCTAACAATAAGTAAAAAGCTTAACAAAGTCAACAACTCTTCTTAGACCCATAGGAGAAGTGAGATCACAGGACAAAGCAACTGCTCCCTAAATTGGACAGACAGATATAAAGAATCACAATTTACTGGAGCAGAAACTTCTATGGGAACTATAATTTATGAATTGCTGAAGGCCCAGTGTGGACAAGTCTGAGAGTCAAAAACTCCAGGGGGGTCCACTCATGGAGGGAGGTGTCCTCACACTTTTATGAGTTTTACCTCCAGGAGTTTCAAGGTTCTCATGGTGAATATCAGAGAAAATTCCCCTCCTGCTTCTAGCCAGGGGGTGGAGGAAATAACCATTTTGAAATACACCACAGCATTCTGTTATTCTTAAAAAGTTCTGTCATGAGGAGAAACTATTTTACCAGAGCCTAACTTGCTAGAGTTTTGTCATACCCTACCTAACTGACCTGAAGGCTAGCTGTATCTAGCCTTTCACATGGAGAAAGGGGAAATACCCAAGTCCAGCATACTCTGGTCATTCTATCCCATCTAAAGGAGCTGGAGTGAGGGGACTAAGAAGCACTTGTGAAGTTCACAGTTCAGAGGCACAGGCTTACTATTTAATAAATGACTGAGACATCATCATAGGACTATAGAATGCCTCCTCTGTGCCCACACCTTGTTATCACATTACTAAAGCAGTATTTGTAGTAGTTCTGTTTATATAATTCATCGTATCTGGCTATCAAGAAAAAAATTGCAAGGCATACTAAAAGGAAAAAAACAAAGTTTAATGAGACAGAACAAGCACCAGAACTACACCCTGCTATAGCAGAAATGTTTGAATTATACTAGCAATTTGAAACAACTGGATCTAATATGCTCAGGGCTCTAATGGATAATGTAAGCATCATGCAATAATGGATGGGTAATGTAAAAAGAAGTTATGAAAATTATGAAATGTTAATGAGGTGGAGTTGAAGGTAAGTCTACACCTCAGGCCAATCCTTGGCACAGAGACAACCTATAACAATTAGCCAAAAACAAAACCTCAACAAACCCTGGGAAAGGGGGAAAATCTGATTTCCTGAGTTAACATATTATTCTAATCAAATTTCTAGTTTTCAATAAAAAACTCACAAAGCATTCAAACTAAAAAAGTATGATATAGTCAAAGGAAAAATTAAATCAACAAAAACTCCCTGATGGCAAGATTAGGTAAAGACTTTAACAAACTGTCATGAAAATGCTCAAAGAACTAAAGGAAGATGTGGACAATGTGAAAGAAATGATGTATGAAAAAAAAAAAAAAAGGAAATATCAATAAAGATACAGAAAACCTAAAACGAAACCAAAAAAATCCTGGAGCTTAAAAGAACAGTAATTGAAATGAAAAATTCACTAGAGGAATTCAAAGCCAGAAGAAAGAAACAACATCAAGATAGGATGATGGAAATTATTGATTCTGAGGAACCAAAAAAAAAGGTAGAAAAGAGAACAGAACATAAAGGATTTGTGGGACACCATTGAGTAGACAAATTAGCACATTATGAAAGACATAGAAGGGAGAGTGGGGCAAAGAGAATATTTGAAGAAGTAGTGGCTTAAAACAGCAGTCCCCAACCTTTTTCGGACCAGAGATTGGCTTCCATGGTTTCATGGAAGACAGTTTCTCCATGGGGTGGTGGGGGTGGGAGGAAGATGGTTTCAGGATGATTCAAGCACATTATAATTTCTGTGTAGTCAAACCTCTCCGCTAAGGATAATTTGTTTTTGCAGCCACTCCTCAGCATTACCACCTCAGCTCCACCTCAGATCATCAGGTATTAGATCCTCATAAGGAGCGAGCAACCTAGATCCCTCGCGTGCGCAGTTTACAGTAGGGTTTGAGTTCCTATGAGAATCTAATGCTGCTGCTGATCTCACAGGAGGCGGAGCTTATGCGGTGATGCAGGCGATGGGGAACAGCTTTAAATACAGATGAAGCTTGACTCACTGCCCCCCCCCCTTGTTGAGGGATGTTGAGATATTGACTCATAAAATTATTACTTTATTGTATCTTCCAATATTGCTGCCTAAGGGGCCTGATTTTTCGCTGGGGAGAAGTAGCTAATCTCCCCGCACCCTCTGTTGTGTGGCCCGGTTCCTAACAGGCCACGGACCAGTACCACACCAGTTTTTGGCCCAGGGGTTGGGGACTGCAGGCTTAAAACATCACAAACTTGGTGAAAGACATGATTATAAACATTCGAGAAACTCAACAAAATTCAAGTAATATGAACTCAAAGACACCCACACCAAAACACATTTATAATTAAACTTTTAAAAGGCAAAGAGAATATTGAAACCAGCAAAAGAAAAGCCCTGGGCTTAATAGCCTCAGTGGTGAATTTTACCGAACATTTAAAGAAGAACTAATACCACTCTTTTTCAAATGCTTTGAAAAAATTAAAGAGTAGAGAACATTTCCTAACTTATTCTTTGAGGCCAGCATTACCCTAATACCAAAAGCCAGACAAAGACCCTATTAAAAAAAAAGAAAACTACAGCTCTACAGACTGTTATCTCTTATGAACATTGACGCCAAATCTGAAAGAAAATGCTACCAGACTGAATTCAGCAGCATGTTAAAAGGACTTACACTGTGACCAAGTGAGATTTATTTCTAGAATGTAAGAATGGTTAAAATATATGAGACTCAGTGAATGTAATACATCACATTAACAGAATTAAGGAAAAAACTACACAGTCATATCAATTGATGAAGAAAGAGTGTTTGACAAAATTCAACTCCCTTTCATGATAAAAACACTCACCAAACTAAGTATAGAAGGAAATGAATTCCAAATGATGAAAATTATATATTACAAACACATAGTGAACATCATAGTCAATGATGGACCCTGAAAACTCTTCCTTTATCATTAGGAACAAGGTAAGAATATCTGTTTTCACTATTTGTGTACTGGAAATATTAGAGCAATTAGGCACACACAAAGAAAGGTAATAAAAGGCATCCAAATTAGAAAGGAAGAAATGAAATGATCTCTTTTCACAGATGATAGAGTCTTATATGTAGAAAATGCTAAAAATTTCAAAAAACTATTATAACTAATAACTAAATTTAGTAAAGTGGCAGGATACAGAGTCAACACACAAAAATCAGTTGCATTTGTAAACACTAACAGTGAACAATCTGAAAAGGATGTTAAGAAAACAACTTTATTAACAGTAACATCAAAAAGAATAAAATGCTTAGTTATTAACTTAACCAAGGAGGTTATAGGTTTGTACAATGAAAACTACAAAACTTTGCTGAAAGAAATTAAAGAAACAAAGAGAAACACGACCCCTTAAGGCCAGAAGTTTGAGACTAACCTGGGCAGCATAGTAAGACCCTGTCTCTAGGAAAAAAAAAAATCAATAATTAGATGGACGTGGTGAAATACACCTTTAGTCCTAGTTCCTTTGGAGTCTGAGGCAGAAGGATTGCCTAAGCCCATGAGTTTGAGGTTACAGTGAGCTGTGATCATGCCACTGCACTCCAGCCTGGGCAACATAGCAAGACCCTGTCTCCAAAAAGGAAAAAAAAGAACAAGAGAAAAGAAAAACAGCCCATGTTTGTGGATTTGAAGACTTAATATATGTTAAAATGTCCTTACTACCTAAAGCAATCTACAATTCAGTGCAATTGCTATGAAAAACCGATGATATATTTTACATAAATAAGCAAAAATCATTCTAAAGTTCATTTGGAATCTCAGGGGACCCTCAAATATTCAAAACATTCTTGAAAAAGAACAAAACTGGAGGGCTTACTTTTCCTTATTTCAAAACTTATTGCAAAGATACAGTAATCAAAACAGTATGGGATTGGCATAAAGACAGACATATAGCTCAGTGAAATAGAATAGAATGCCTGGAAATAAATCCTTGTATATGTGGCCAAATGATTTTTGACAGAATGCCAAGAGCATTGAATGGAGAAAGGGGGAAGTCTTTTCAACAAATGGTGATAGGAAAACTGGATATCCACATGCAAAAGATTGTGTTTGAATCCTTACCTAATATCTTATACAAAAATTAACTCAAAATGGACTAAAAATGTGAATGTAAGACCTCAAACTATTAAACTCTTACAAGAAAACTTAGGGCAGAAGCTTCACAATATTGGATTTGGCAACAATTTCTTGGATATGGAATCAAAGGCACAGGCAACAAAATAAAAAGTAGACAAATTGGACTTCATGAAAAATTTTTAAAAATTGTACACCAGTAGACACTATCAGCATAGTACAAAGGCAACCCATGGAATGGGGGAACATATTTGCAAATCATGTATCTGATAAAGGGTTAATATTTAGACTATATACAGAATTCCTAAAGCTCAACAATAAAAAACAAACCACCAGACTCAAAAATTGTCAAAGGACTTGAATTACTTACAGATTAAATAACACATTTCTAAATAACATGGGCCAAAGAAGAGAAATTTAAATCTCAAAAGAAATTTAAAAGTATTTTGAACTAAATGAAAATTAAAATACTACTGCTTGTCACGCATGGTTGAGGCCAAGAGTTGGAGGCTGTGGTGAGCTATAATGATGCCATTGCACTGTAGCCGAGGCAACAGAGCGAGACCCTGTCTCAAAAAAACCCAAAAACCAGCCAGACGTGGTGGCTCACGCCTATAATCCTAGCACTCTGGGAAGCCAAGGTGGGAGGATCACTTTGAGCTTAGGAGTTTGAGAGCAGCCTGAACTAGAGGGAGACCCTGTCTCTGCAAAAAATAAAATAAAAATTAGCCAGGCATGTGCCTGGCTATATGCCTATAGTCCCAGCTATTTGGAGGCTGAAGCAGAAGGATTGCCTGAGCCCAGGAGTTCAAGGCTGCAGTGAACTATGATTGCACCACTGCACTCCAGCCTGAGTGACACAGCAAGACCCCAAGAGATGACTCTTTCAAAAAATAGCAGACACACGCACACAAAGGACCAAAAACCTTAATAGACATCTCAGCAATGAAGATGAAGAAATACAGATGGCAAATAAGCATAGGAAAAGATGCTCCGATGCTCCACATCATATGTTATTAGAAAATGCAATTTAAAACAATGAGATATCACTGTACATCTAATGCAATGGCCAAAATCAAGAACACTGAGAACACCAAATGCTGGTGAGGATAAGGAGCAACAGTAACTGTCATTGATTGCTGGTGGGAATTAAAAATGGTATAGCCACTTTGGAAGACAGTCTGACAATTTCCTACAAAACTAAACATATTTTTACCATATAATCTAGTAATCACACTCCTTGATACTTACCCAAGTGAACAACAAACTTACATCCACACAAAAACCTGTACATGGGTGTGCATCTTTATTCCTCATTGCAAAACTTGGAAGCCGCCAAGATGTCCTTCAGTAGGTGAGTGGATAAATAAACTGTGGTACATCCAGACAGTGGAATATCATTCAGCAATGAAAAGAAATGAGCTGTGAAGCTATGAAAAACATGGAGGGAGATTAAATGCATATTACTAAGTGGAAGAAGCCAATCTGAAAAGGCTGCATATTGTATGATTCCATCTACACTATATTGAAAGGCAAAACTATGAGGACAATAAAAAGATCAGTGGCTGCAAGAGGTTATGGGTAGGGGACTGAGGTGAGATGAACAGACAGAGCACGAGGATTTTTAGGCCGTTGGGACTACTCTATATGATGCTGTAATGGTGATATATGTCATTAGAAATTTGTCCAAACTCAAAGACTGTATGATAGCAATTGTGAACTGTAATGTAAATTGTGGATTTTGGGTGATAATGATGTATCAGTGTAGGTTTATCATTCGTAATGAATTTACCTCTCTGGAGGGGGTTGTTTATAAAAGAAAAGGCTATGCATGTGCAAAGGCAGGGGCTATATGAAATATCTCCATACCTTTCACTCAGTTTGACTGTGAACCTAAAACTGCTCTAAAAAATAAAGTATATTTTTTCAAAAATTTCCTTATTATTATTTTAACCTATGTGATCTGTAGTAACATCCTCTCTTTCATTCCTGAAAATTGAATTGCAGTTTTCTTTCTTTCTTTTTTTTTTCCGTTGGTCTCTGGCCAGGAATTTATCAATTTTATTAATCTTCTCAAAGAATGAATTTTTGCTACCATTGTTTTTTTTCTTTCATTGTTCATTTTATATTTCACTTATTTATGTTCATTATTATTTTTTCCTTCTATTTACTTTGTATTTATTTATTTTTCTCCTAATTTCTTAAGGTGGCCCCTTAGATTATTGATTACTTAAAAGAATGTTGCTTAATTTTCAAATATTTCAGAACTTTTCAGATATCTTTTTGTCTTTCATTTCTGATTTAATTTCCTGTGGTCAGAGAAAATACTGTGTGTAATTTCAAGCCCCTTAAATTTATTGAGACTTGTTTTATTTCCCAACATCTGATCTATCTTGATCAGTGTTGCCTATTTATTTGAAAAGCATTTATATTGTACTTCTGATAGGTGTAGTTTCTCTAATGTCAATTAGGTCTAGGAGGTCAGCACTGTTAAAGTCTTCTGTATTGTTCTGTCTCTAATATTGTCTATCTGATATTCTTTTATTTCTTCAAAAAAGAATATTGACATTTCCAACTTTTATTATGTTTTTTAAATATTTCTCCTTTCAGATTTTTTCCAGTTTTTCTTCAGATTATGAAGCTTTGCTGTTAGACAATACAAATTTAGTATTATTATATATTCTTGACAAATTGATACCATTATCATTACCATTACAAAGTGTTTTTCTTCATATCTGGTAATACTCCTTATCCTAAAGCCTGTTTTATGTATGCATAATATCTTTTTTCATCCTTTTTGTTTTAAGCTATACCTATATCTCTTTGTATTTAATGTATGTCTATTATTAATATAATCATATAATTGAGTCTTCTTTTTCCATCTAGTCTGAAAATTTGTCTTTTATTTGGAGTTTTTAATCAATTTACAATTCAATAATTACATTTAATGTAATTATTATGATTGTTTTAAGTATATTATCTTGGTATATGTTTTCTGTGTATCTGTGCTTTGTTTTTTCCCTCTCTTTTCTTACCTTCTTTTGAATTGAGTATTTTTTAGTGTTCCATTTTATCCCCATTATTGATTTATTAGCGCTACCACTTTTTTATTTTTAGTGTTTCTCCAGTTTTATGTATCTTTCAAATATCACAGTGGGCCTTTAAATATAGAGTATTTCAGTTACAATTTTAGAACCATAAAACAATATATAGTACACTTCCATCTTATCCTCTTCCTTTTATGTTATTGCTGTCATAAATTTTACTTCTTCATACGTTACAAATACCACAATACATTATTTTTATTTTTTCTCCAATGAATTATCTTTTAAAGAATTTAAGAAGCCATTTCTTATGCTCTTCATTTCTTCGTGCAGTTCTGAATTTCTATTGTAGTGTAATTTTCCTTCACCTGAATAGCTTCCTTTTTTATGTTTTTATAATTTGAGTCTACTGGCAATAGGTTTTCTTAGCATTTGTTTGCCTGAAAAGGTCTATTTGACTTTCATTTTTGAATGAAATTTTCAGTGGATGTTGGGTTCTTTATGACAGTTTTTTCTTTTGGCACTTAAATATGTTGTTGTCTTGTCCTAATGGCTTGTGTTGTTTCTGATCAAAATGGAGCACACATTCTTTTCCTTTTTACTATATATGATATTTCTTTTTTCCCCTTTTTTGTCTTATATAAACATGTATTTTTTCATACCATGGTTTTAAGCACAAAGAAAACAATACCAAAGCACATAACAAAAGTTATGTGCTTTGGTATTGTTTTCTTTGTGTTTATCATGCTTCATATTCGTTTAGTTTCTTGAATCTGTGAGTTTGTATTTTCTCCCAAATTTGGAAAAATTTTGGCCATTTTTTTCTTCAGAAATTTTTTTCTGTCAGTCTATTTCTCCTCCTTTTTTCTGATTCCAGTTTTACTTAAAACAGAGCATTTGATTATGTCCCAGAGGTCAACCTTTTTTCTTTCTACTTCATTTTAGATACCGTGTTTTCCCGAAAATAAGACCTACCTATAAAATAAGCCCTAGCAGGATTTCTAAGCATTTGCGCAATATAAGCCCTACCCCAAAAATAAGACCTAGTGATGGGCGTGGCTACGCAGCCCATCTGCACAACCCATGCATTTCGTTGGGAGCGGTAAAGAAGACGAGCAGCCCTTCTCATCTGCCCCATCGCGACAGCTACTATCCCAGAGGTGACCGGAAAGGTGCGGGCAGCCCCGCAGCCCCACCAACAAGGTCAACTCCCCTTGTCAGGTCCCGACCATCCTGTGCTTGCTGCAAGCTGAGGCTTTGAGGGGAAAATAACACATCCCCTGAAAATAAGCCCTAGGCTGTCTTCTTGAGGAAAAATAAATATAAGACCCTGTCTTATTTTCGGGGAAACACTGTAGTTCTATTTCCCTGTGTGATCTCTTCTGTTGTATCTCATCTGCTGTTAAAATCATCCAGTGACTTTTTCATTACATATGTTATATTTTCATCTCTAGGAGTCCCATTTTGTTAATTTTTTATAGTTTTAGTTTTCATTTGTTCATTTATGTTCATGTTTTCCTTTTCTTCCTTTAATGTATTTATGAATTGATTTGAAGTCCATTATATCTGTCATTCCTTTTTCTGGGTTTTTTTTACTGATTTTTCTCCTGAGAATGGGTTCTCTTTCCTGCATTTTATGCATAGTAATTTTGTTATTAGTATTTTATTTTTTGTGTATATTGGATAATATGAATGCTACACTGTTGTATGTCTGGATTTTATTGTTTTTCTTAATGGAATGTGGACTTTTATTCTTTAGTGCTTTTTTTAATTTTACTTGTGGGTCCACTTTAGTCTCTCAAAGCTTGATTTTAAGTTTTGTTAGGTGAATGTAGATAGAGTACCTTTAATTCTAGGGCTCCATTGGCCCTCATCCTAAGGTATGGCCTTTGTGAAGTCTCCACAGAATGACTAGAGTGTTCAGTAAGTATTCTCTAATATAACAGTTGAAACTCAAATATCTCCCAGCTTTATGAAAGCTCCAGTAGTTGTTCAGCTTTTAGTTCTTGGTCCTTGTTCTTTCCCCAGATTTCAAGAGTTTTGCCATGCTCATTCACAGGTGAATAGGGCCTTTCTGAAGATTTCTAGACCTCCTCTACACATAGCTCTTCACTATGTTACTCTGCTCCGCAAATGCCAGCTCTCTCTTTAGCACAGACTTACATGCTCTGTTTTGACTACCTTCCTCCCCCTTATATGTAGCTAGTGCCTTCAGGAAAGTGCCTTCAGGCAGAAAGTTGAGGTGATCATAGGATTTACTAAATTTGTTTCCTTTTTCTGAGGGATTACAAGTCCTGTGCTAACAATTGTCCATACATGAAAAACAGTCAATTTGTATATTCAAGAATTTTTATAGTTGTTTATAACAGAAAGGACAGTATGATACTAGTTGCTTCCATCGCTGGAAGCAAAATTTGCCAAGGCCTTAAAAAAATAATAACCTCCACCTCCATCTTCCCTTTGCCCAACTTTATTTTTTCCATAGCATTTACTCGTATCTATATACTATATATTTTAACTGTTTGTTTGTTTACACATTGTCTTTCTCTTAATAGAATATAAATTTCATGAGGATATTTGTTTCTAGTTTACTGCTGGCACATGGTAGGTTTTCAATAAACATTTGATGAGATGAGATTGGATTGTGAGCTTTGTGATTCATATTACTGAGATTTCTTTTCCCTTTTAATAGAGGAGAGAAGAACTGTGAGTATTATTATCGTAAATCAGAATTCAGGCTCAAGACATTGTGGTTTTTTCCAGGTTTCATGGTATAGGTAATAAAGATAAGGCTATTGGGACCTGACTCAGGATGAGTTAAAGCCAGAGATACTTGGTCTTTCTCCAAGTGATGACTGAAACTGTCTACTGGCAAAGCTAGCATTAGCATGTGGTTTGAACTGTGGGTATGTGTTATTAAACTAATTAGTAGTAACTTCTGTGACCTACACATGGATGAAGAACTGTGAGAGTGCAAGTGGTTGCTTGGAAGTTTTGACAGATTTTATCTGGGAAAGAGTCCATAAGAGACAGAACTTTGGTTGCTGCTGGAATTTAGGTGGAAACGACTCATAGTTTTGGCTGTTTGGACATGAATGTAAGTGTCCAGTGGTAATCACTAGGCTAACAGACTTCGTATCTCTGAGGATAATTGACTATCAAGAAGATGTTCTGAAATGGGGCGGGGAGAGAAGTGGGAGGATGAGACGTGAGTGTGTATCTACAGTCACCCCCCTGTATCCATGGGCTCCAGGATGGAGCCCACAGACAAAGAGAGGCAACTATACTACGCCTTTTTATATAAGGGACTTGAGCATCTGAGTATTTCAGTATCAGTGAGGGTCCTGAAACCAATCCCTCTTGGATATTTAGATATAAATTTAAATATATTATAGAAACACAGAGTCTATCTTGAATGTGTATTTATCTGAGAATTAAAACAGTGTTAAGCTTTGTGTCAGAATTGACCAGAGAGCCTAACCATTGAGATGGAGACCTAAGCTGAACAGAGGAGAGCAGGAAAAAGTCATAAGGTTTAACAAATATAGCAGGATTCTGAATTATAACTTTGAGGTGAAACCTAAGGTTAAATCTAATTTTTAAATATTTGTAACACAGATTCATGCATCTTTTCTATATTTGGTTGTTTATTTTGTGGCCTTAAGGAATTCATTCAACATGTTTAAATATTTATATTATAAGCATACGGAAGTGAGTAGAACATAATTTCTAACTTTCTCAAGTTTACAATGTATAAAGCTCTCTTAATATGTAAATTATGTATATAAATAACCTTTCTATGATACAGAATGTCCACAGTAGCAAAAGAAAAGTACAAATAAATATTGGGTGAATTTTAGGGAGAATAAAGTTAGGAATGACTGGGGCACTCAGGAAAGACTGCTTATACTAATGATGATGATAATAAAAATAAATACATACAAACAAAAAACTGGCTGATCTTTACTGAGTTCTTATTATGCCCCAGATATAGTTCTAAAACAGGGATTTTTGCTATGATTATTAGCCAGATTAATTTGTTTTCAGAAGAGCAAAAACTAGGATAATTATTTAGATAGCCAATAATGAGATGATTAAGTAGATTATGGCAATAATGTTTTTAGAAGAATATATAATATGGTCAAAGTGCTTATGATTTATAAAATGAAAATACATCACAAATTTTTTTTCTCTTTTTTTATTTCCTCTTATTATGGGGGTACAAGTATTGTTAGGGATACAT
>VBSM01001118.1:1659732-1676614 GCA_008086735.1 Cheirogaleus medius
AAAGTTTCCTTATCCAGAAGCCCGAAAGGTTAAGGCCGTCTAGGGTAGAGGAGGCGCCTGAAAGACGCTTCCTGCGCGGCCCTCTGCTAGGTATGGAGCGGCGCGGTGGAGGCGCTGGGGAATCCGCCGCCAAGTTCAGGTCCTCCCCCACTCGCCACTGCTTCTGCGGGGCGCTGCGAGGTCTGAAAGAAACTTTCTCCAGAAGTCCAAGTAGAACAACCGGTTTAGGTCAGAGGGGATGCCTGCAAACAGCTTCCCTGCGGTCCCTTGCTGCCTTTCCAAGCTACGGGGCGGCAGCAGTGGTGTTGAGAGGCGGTTGCTGGTTTCAGACTCTCCCCCACCCGCGCCTGCTGCATAGGATGCTGGGAGGTCAGAAAGTTACCTTCTCCTGGATCCCGAAAGGTTAAGGTTGTCTAGGGTCTAGGGTAGAGGGAGTGCCTGAAAGACGTTTCCTGCACGGCCCTCCGCTAGCTACGGAGCGGTGCGGTGGCGCTGGGGAAGCCACTGCTGAGATCAGGATCCACCCCCTCTCGCCACTGCTTCGGCGGAGCGCTGCGGAGAATTCAAAATGCTGCCAGCTCAAGACTCTGTTCTACTCTGTTTGTCCACGCTACCACCTCTCACCAACTTCGGGCACTTCCCCGCCTGTGTGGATGTGGGGCTCGGCAAGGGAGGGATCGTCTCCCTGCACACGGCAGGAGTGATGCCTCCTGCGGACGCGCTCCCTCCCTATTGTATATTCCGGAGTCCCTGAGTTTTGTGGAAGATTTTTCAGTTCACCTTTGCGTATTGTCTATGTTGTCCGTATCCCGGTGTCTCTCTGCAGTCTTGCGAAGCCGATCCAGTGTAAATGCAGATCTCTTGCGTGTGGTTGTCTGCCCTCTTCACTTCTCACCCTGAGAGCAGAGCCAAGAGGTCAGCCCTACTCCGCCATTTTTCCAACCCCTCCGGTATATAATCCTTTTAACACGTTGTCGTTTTCTGCCAGTATTTTGTTGAGGACTTTCACATCAGTATTCATAAGAGATATTGGTCTGTAGATTTCTTGTAATTTTGAATAGCTTTGATAATGCTGGTCTCATAAAATAAGTTATGAAGTGTTCCCTCCTCTTTGATTTTTTGGAAAACTTAGAGACTAATTTGTATTAGGTTTCCTTTAAATGTTTGGTAGAATTTACCAGTGAGGCCATCAAGTCCAGGGCTTTTGTTTGATGAGAGATCTTGATTACTAATTTTATCTACTTAGTTGTTATAGGTCTATTAGATTTTCTATTTCTCGTGATTAGGTTTTGGCATATTTTATGTTTCTGAGAAGTAGTCCACTTTATGTAGGTTATCTGATTTGTTGGCATACAGTTACTCATAGTGGTTTCTTTGAATCCTTTTTATTTATGTAGACTCAGTAGTAATGCCCCTACTTTCATTTCCAATGTTAGCAATTTGAGTCTTTTCATAATCAATCTAGATAAAGGTTTGTCAGTTTTTTTTATCTTTTAGAAGAACCACGTGTTGTTGGTTTTATTGATTTTTATCTCTTATTTTTTTTATGTTTCATTTATCTCTGCTCTAATTTTTATTATTCCTTCTGAAGGAAATAATAAAGCTTTGGGTTTAGCTTTAGCTTTAGCTTATTATTCTTTTCCTACTTCCCTAAGTTGTAAAGTTAGGTTGTTGATGTCAGATAGTTTTTTCTTTAATGTGTTTATCAGTGTCCTTCTCAGCACAGCTTTCATAGTATCCTGTAAGATTTGATATGTTGTGTTTTCACTTTCATTTGTTTCTAAGTGTATTTTCTAATTTTCTTTTAGATTTATTCTTTGATCCATTGGTTGTTTCAAAATGTGTTATTTAATTGCCACAAATTTTTTAATTTTCCAGGGTTTTTTTCTCTTTTTTAAAAAATAAGCATTGTATTTATGTCACATACACAATCTGAACATTAATATTATTATAAACACTCCTCTCTGGGCCTGTTTCATAAGTGTTGGTAGTGAACAATAATGAAAAGGAGAGAAAGCATATAAGTTAAGGGGTGTGTGAGAGAACAGTTGTAGAGACATGTATCACGTGAGACTGAGAACCACACTTTAATAACCTGGTCTAAACTGTAAACTTTGGTGGAAATAAATGCTTTGGAATTGACGTTTGCTGGCTAATAATGTCAAAGTCGCATGAGTATTTCACAACAATCAAGGCAGCATTCCTTGTCCTCTTTTGGCAGCCTGGATGCAACAGCCAGGTCCAAATGTTAATAAATCTTTCACTTTAATAAATGGTCAAAGCAAGACTAGCTTATTGGTGGGAGACCTCAACCTTCTCAGGATGGGTCCGGGATATTCGCCTGGGAACCTCTTGCTGACTCCGAAATAGGCTGTTGCTGTTCTTCAATAGGGCAAACTGTCGAATTCATCCCAGATTACTCCAGGAAGCTGCCTTTCATGTGCCTGAGCAAGATAATCTGTTATAATAGCATTAAAGTATTGCTAGATTGATTGAAATAGGCTCTGGAGAAAAATAATAGTCCTTTTTTAATTATTTCAGCATATTACAGGGGTAGAAATATTTACATATATTGCCTTTGCCCCACACACCCAAAGCCTCAAGCATGTCCCTTCCCTAGACGGTGTGCACCGCACACATTATGTGTGAATGTACCCATCTCCTCATCCCCCTCTCACCTGCCTGACACCTAGTGGATGTTACTACTATATGTGCACATAAGGTGTTGATCAGTTAATACCAGTTTGATGGTGAGTACATGTGGTGCTTGTTTTTCCATTCTTGTGATACCTCACTTAGTAGAATGGGCTTGAGCTCTACCCAGGATAATACTAGAGGTGCTAGATCACCATTGTTTTTTGTGGCTGAATAGAACTCCATGATATACAAATACCACATGTTATTAATCGACTCATGCATTGATGGGCACTTGAGTTGTTTCCACATCTTTGCAATTGTGAATTGTGCTACTGTAAACAGTCTAGTGCAGATGTCTTTTTTATAGAATGTGTTTTGTTCTTTTGGGTAGAAGCCCAGTAATGAGATTGCTGGATCAAATGGTAGTTCTACTTGTAGCTCTTTGAGGTATCTCCATATTACTTTCCACAGAGGTTGTACTGGTTTGCCGTACCAGGAACAGTATATGAGTGTTCCTATCTCTCAGCATCCATGCCAACATTTAGTGTTTTCGGACTTTTTGATAAAGGCAATTCTCACTGGAGTTAAGTGATATCTCATTGTGGTTTTGATTTGCCTTTCCCTGATGATTAGAGATGTTAGCATTTTTTCATATGTTTGCCATTAGTCTATCTTCTTTTGAAAAGTTCATGTCCTTTGCCCACTTTTTGATAGGGTTGTTTGATTTTTTCCTGCTGATTTTCCTGAGTTCTATATAGATTAGTTATTAGCCCTTTATTGGATGTGTAACATGGGAGCATTTTCTCCCATTCTGTAGGTTGTCTGTTTGCTCTCCTAATAGTTTCCTTGGCGGTGCAGAAGCTTTTTAATTTGATCAGGTCCCAATTATTTATTTTTATTGTTGATGTGATTGCCTTTGGAGTCTTCTTCACAAATTCTTTGCGTAGGCCGATGTCTATAAGAGTTTTTCCAACATTTTCTTCTAGAATTCCATAGTTTCACGCATTAGTTTTAAGTCTGTTATCCACTGTGAGTTGATTTTTGTGAGAGGTGAAAGGTGTGGATCCTGTTTCAGTCTTTTACATGTGGATATCCAATTTTCCCAAGACCGTTTATTGAATAAGGATTCTTTCCTCCGGTGTATGTTTTTGTCTGCTTTGTCAAAGATTAGATGGCTATATGAAGATGGGTTTTATATCTGGGTTCTTAGTTCTGTTCCATTGGTCTATGTGTCTGTTCTTGTGCCAGTACTATGCTGTTTTAGTTACTATAGCCTTGTAGTATAGCTTGAAGTCTGGTAAATTGATGCCTCCCAATTTGTTCTTTTTGCTTAAGATTGCTTTTGCTATACAGGGTCTTCTCTATTAATGTTCCATATGGTTTTTTTGTTATCGATTTCATTTAGTTCTTCTCTAATCTTTGTTATTTCTTTTCTTCTGCTGGGTTTGTGGTTGGTTTGCTCATCTCAAAACATGATTCATTAAGTTGTTGACTTGTGATCTTTCTGTCTTTTGGATGTAGGCATTTATGGATATAAATTTTCATCTCAGGACTGCTTTAGCTCTGTCCCACAGATTTTGATAACTTGTGTCTCCTTTATCATTTAGTTCAAAGAATCTTTTGATTTCCATCTTAATTTTCTCCTTAACACAATAATCATTCAGTAGAAGGTAGTTTAGTTTCCATGAGTTTGTATAGAGATGAGAGTTTCTGTTAGTTGATTTCTAATTTCATTCCACTGTGGTCTGAGAAGATGCATGGTATAATTTCCATATTTTAAAATTTGTTGAGACATGCTTTGTGGCCTAGGATATGGTAAATCTTAGAGAATGTCCCATGATCTGATGAGAAAAACATATATTCAGTGGTTTCTGGGTAGAATGTTCTGTAAATGTCAGGCCCATTTGTTCTAGAGTTCTGTTTAAGTCCATTGTTTCTTTGTTTATTTTCTGTTTGGAGGATCTGTCCTGTTCTGTCAGAGGGGAGTTGAAGTCCCTGTCTATTACGGTGTTGCTATTTATCATTTTGTTTAGATCAGGTACGTTTTGCTTTATGAAATTTGGTGCACATGAGTTAGGTGCACAAATATTTGTTATGTCTTCTTGTTAAATTGTACCCTTCACCGTTATATATCAACCATCTTTGTCTTTCATTACTTCTGTTGATTTGAAGACTAAGTTTTCTGAAATCAGAACTGCTACACCAGCTTTCTTTTGGCTTCTGTTTGCATGAAATATTGTTTTCTATCCCTTCACCTTGAGTCTGAATGGGTTAGATGTGGTTAGATCTTGTGGGTTAGATGTGTTTCCTGAACACAGCAGATACTTGACTTGTGTATATTTATCCGTTCGGCCAGCCTATGTCTCTTTAGTGGTTAGTTCAAGCCATTCACATTTATGGAAAGAATTGATACATGGGGCAGATTTCTGTTCATCCTGTTGAGTTGAACTTTGTTGCTTTGTTTTTCCCTTGAGCCATTGTGGTATCTGACCTTTGACCTTTAGCTTTTGGATGATTTTACACTGGTGAGTGTTTATTGTGCTGATCCATGTGTAACACTGTTCTCAGTACTTCCTGGAGGGCTGGTCTTGTCTTAATGAATTCCCTCAGTCTTTGCTTGTCTGAGGTCTTTATTTCTCCTTCGTATACGAAACTTAGTTTTGCAGGGTTCAGGATGCTAGGTTGGGCATTATCCTGTTTGAGAAGAGTGACAATGGGGCCCCAGTCCCTTCTGGCTTGTAAGGTCTCAGTTGAGAAGTCTGCAGTTAGTCTGATGGGTTTTCCTTTGTAGGTTACCTGCTGTTTTTGCCTTTTAGCTCATAGAAGACCTCTTTCATGTTTATTTTGGCCAGTCTGATGGTGTCTTCCTGTTTGTAATGAATCTCCCGGGAGTCCTTTGAGCTTCTTATACCTGGATATATAGATATTTAGCAAGGCCGGGGACATTTTCCTCCATTATATCCTCAAATATTGTTTATCCCAC
Source organism: Cheirogaleus medius (assembly GCA_008086735.1). Lineage (NCBI taxonomy): Eukaryota > Metazoa > Chordata > Mammalia > Primates > Cheirogaleidae > Cheirogaleus > Cheirogaleus medius. Next base: position 1,665,353 of record VBSM01001118.1, read on the forward strand.
CCTTGTGTATTTTCTTCTTCACCCTCAGGGATTCTGTTATCATTGGGAAGATTGTCCTGTATATGTCTGTTAGAGTTAGTTGGATTATTGTGTTGTTCAAGTCTTTTATTTCCTTAATTATTGTCTGTCTAGTTGTTCTAACCATTATTGAGAGTGGGGTATTGAAGTCTCCAATTAATTTAGAAATTTTTTGCTTCATGTCTTTTGATGGTCTGTCATTAGGCATGTAAATGTTTATAATAATTATGTCATCTTATTGTATTGAACTTTTTATTAATATATAATCTCCTTTGTCTCTTTTAAACTTTTTTTATTTTAAGTCTCTTATGTCTGATATTAATATGCTGACTCCTCTCTTTTGCTTACTATTTGCATGGAACATCCTCTTCCATACTTTCACTTTTAATCTGTGTCTTCTGATCTAAAGTGAGTCTCTTTGAACAACATGTGTTTGGATCATGGTTTTATATCCATTCTGCCAATCTCAACCTTTTGATTAGAACATTTAGTCCATTTATGCTTAGCTAATTACTGAGCCAGGCGTGGTGGCTTGTGCCTGTAATCTCAGCAGCTTGGCTGGCTGAGATGGGAGGATTGCTTAAGGCCAGGAGTTTGAGACCAACCTAGGCAAACATAGCAAGACCTCGTTTCTAAAAAAATGAAAAAAAAAAAAAAATAGCTGGCCTGGTGGCTCATGCATGTGCCTATAGTCCTTGGCTACTCAGGAGTCAGGCAGGAGGATCCCTATAGCCCAGGAGTTTGAGGCTGCAGTGAGTTAGGATCGTGTCACTGCACTCTAGCCTAGGTGAAAGAATGAGACCCTGTCTCAAAAAACAAAAACAAAAAAAAACAACTATCTGCTATTTACAGAAACCCACTTTAAAAATAAAGACACATATAGATTAAGAGTAAAGAGAGAAAGATATGTCATGCTAATACTAATAAAAGGAAAGCAAGAGTAGCTATATTAATTTCAGACACAGCATACTTCAGACCAAGGAAAGTTATCAGGGATAAAGTGGGGTATTACATAATGATAAAGAGGTTAGTCCTTCAGGAAGGCATAGCAATCCTTAACATGAATGCATCTAACAACCAATTGTCAAAATATGTGAGGCAAAAATTGATAGAACTATGATGAGAAATAGATGAATCCACTATTACAGTTGGAGACTTGAACATCCCTCTATCAGAAATGGGTAGATTTACTAGGCAGACAATCAGTAAGGACATAGTTGGACTCAGCAACACCATTAGTCAACTGGATATAATTGACATCTGTAGACTACGTCATCCAACAGCGGCAGATTGCACATTTTTCTCAAGTTTACGTGGAACATTCTCCAATCGCATTCTGGGCCGTCACAAATTTAAAAGGGTATAAATCATACAATGTCTATTCTTGAAGCACAGTGGAATTGTACTAGAAATAAGTAACAGAAAGTGAAAAATCCCTAAATACTTGAAAATTAAATAACACATTTCTAAATAACACATGACTCAAAGACAAATCTAAAGAGAAATGAAAATTAAAATACTGCTTATCAAAATTTGTGGGATGCCGTGAAACACTTGCTTAGAGAAAAATTGATAGCATTGAATGTATATATTAGAAAATAAAAGTATTTCAAATCAATAATCTAAGCTTCCACCTTAGGAAACTAGAAAAAGAAGAGTGAATTAAAGTAAGCAGAATAAAAGAAATAACTAAATATTAGAGTAGAATTAATGATATTACAAATAGGAAATCAGTATAAAAAATCAAAAAAACTAAAATCTGACACTTTGAAAAGATCAATAAACCTCTCGCTAGCTTAGGATGAAATAAAAGAAGACAAAAATTACTAATATCAGAAAGAAAAGAGGGGACAACACTGCAGATCCCATGGATATTAAAGGGATAATAAAGCAATATTATGAATGACTCTTTTCCCACAAATTTTATAACCTACATCAGTGGTCTCCAACCTTTTTGGCACCAGGCATCAGTTTCATAGAAGACAGTTTTTCCACAAACTGGGGATGGGTGACGGGGGTAACGGGTGGTGGGGGTGGCGTGGGTGGCGTGGGGGTGGTGCAGAGCTCAGGCAGTGATATGCGGCCCATTTCCTAACAGGCTACCGACCGGTAACGGGCTGCAGCCCTGGTGTTGGGGACCTCTAATAGATGAATGAACCAATTCCTTGAAGGATACAATCTGCCAAAACTCACATGAGAAAAAAATAGACAACCTAAATAGGACTATCTCTATTAAATAAATTTCATCAACAATTAATAACTTTTCAAAACAGAAAGTGCCAGACCCAGATCTGTTTGTTCACTGGTTATTTCTACCACATATTTAGGGAAGAAATGATATCAGTTTTCTATAATCTCTTTAAGAAGATAGAAGCAGAGGGAATATTGCCTAACTGATTCTGTGTGGCCAGCATTACCGAAATTCCAAAACAAGACAGAGACATTAGAAGAAAATTACTGGCCGATATCTTTAATGAACATAGATGCAAAACTCCTCAACAAAATACTGTGTTAGAAACTGAATCCCACAGTATATAAAAAGAACTATATACCATGATCAAGTGAGAATTACCTCAGGTACGCAAGACTGGTTCAACATTCTGAAATCAATTAATGTGATTCCATCACATAACCAGGCTAAAGAAGAAAAATCACATGATCATATTAATAGATGGAAAAAAAGTATTTGAAGTATAAAAAGTATATCCATCACTCATTCATTATAGAACACCATTATTCTTGTTTCGAATATTTTCTACTGTTCTGACTCTGTTTTCTTTTCTAAAAAATGTTTAATTTTCAGTCTGTGTTGTTTATATCTTCATACAGATATTTTCTTTAATTCTTAATACATTTTTCTTTCATTTTTGTTACCAATATTGGACATTTTTCCATTTTTTTGTTTTTTTTGTTTTGAATAAGCTTTTCAAAGATTGTTTTTTATTGGTTCTTTCCAAAAATTGCTTTAAAGTGTATTGATTAAATCTTTTTGTTTTCTATTTTATTAATTTTCACTTTGACTTCATTAAATTTTTTATTCCTCTTATATATTTTCATATATAGTGTTTTATTTTCATATATCTCTGCATAATTGATCCTGATTTTATTTTTAATCCAAGAATTATTTAGAAATATTTTTACAAATACTTTCCAAGTCTATTTTTTCATTTAGTTTTGGTTAAATTTATTATATATTGTTCAGTGATTTCTGACTTTGGAAATTTGGTTTTCTTGCTTGCTTAATATAATTAATATTATAACTATCTTTTGAAAAGCATATTATTGTCTGTTTGGTACAAAGTGGTGTGTGATATAATGATGGATATCTCTCTATATTTTTTCCAGCATTTTATTATGAAAAATTTCAAAAATTCAAAAAAGTTTGAAAGAATTTTACAGTGGAAATATATATACCCACTATATAGACTCTATAATTAACTATTTACTATACTTAGTTTATGACATATTTAGCCATCTTTCCATCCCTTTATCCATTATCAATCCATCAGATTTTTGTACATCAAATAAATTGTGTACATCATTGTACTCCCCTCAGTGTACCTGATACCTCAGTGTACATGATATTGAGTTCATTATTTGGTTACCCTTGTTTTGAGGTAAAATTTAAGTGTAATAAAATGCACAGGTCTTAAGGGTACCATTTTATGAATTTTGACAAATGCATATACACTTGTGTAACCCAATCCCCTCTCAAAATTCAGAAGATTATCATCACCCCAGAAAGTTTGTGTATGTCTTTGCCTGTCCATTTCTTCACTCCCACCCAAGAGGCAAACCACTATTGTGATTCTTTCACTGTAAATTGGAATCACCCATTGTGGAGCTTTAGATAAATGTAATAAAACAGTATGTACTCTGTTATATAATCCTTCTTTCATTCAACATGTTTTTGTGATTCTTCCATGTTGTGTTCATTCCTTTTTATTGCTAAGAGGTGTTCCCATGAGTGAATATAGCCTCCATTTGTTTATCCCTTCTCCTACTGATGGACACTTGGGCTGTTTACAGTTTTCAGAAACAAATTTCAAATATAAATTTTCATTTCTCTTGGGTAAATACCTGGGTCTGGATGTGCAAGTTCCTATGATATGTACATGTTTAGGTTCATGAGAAACCACAGGACCTTTTTACCAAAATACTATTACCATTTTACACTCCTACCAATAATACACGAGAGTTCCCAAGTTGCTTCACATCTTTCATAATATTTGATGTTGTCAATCTTTTTAATTTTAGATATTGAGGTGGGTGTGTAGTGATATTTTGTGACTTTATTTAGAATTTCCCTCATGACTAATGATATCGGGTGTCTTTTCATGTATTTATAGGCCATTCATATGTCTTCCTATGGTAAATGTCTTTTCAGATATTTTGCCATTTTTAGTGAGTTGATTGTCTTTTTACTGAATTGCAGATCTCTATGTACTTGGGGGTTGTTTTTATTTTTATTTGAAAAGCAACTTTCTATGGAAGGGTATCTGGGTAGGGTCTGTCAGAGCCCACGTGAAGGGGGAACCTAGCAAAGGGTGTTGAAACTCAAGTAGGGTGAGGAATGTGAAAGAGTCCATAATGGAGAGCCAGAGTCTGAGCAGGGAGATAACAATATACATACAGAAACAAAGATGGGTGATATCTTATGGAGGGGGATTGGTCAAATAAGTAAATATATTAAGGAGCATGAAAGGCAGGTTGCTTATTGTTGCTGAAGAGTGTTAGAAATATAGCCAGGGAGAATAGAAGAACCCTGTGGTGATGAATTGGAAGTATTAGAATTAACATGTATTTTCTAGTATGCATAGATAAATATAGACGTGTGTGTATATATATATTTATTTAAATATATGCTTATTTATAAAATAATATGCACACATTTCCTAGCCCTTTCCACTGAGAGCTAGGGCCTCGGAGCAGGGCTCCTGGTAGCATCAGGTGCATCTAGGCTGCCCATATAGGCATGGGGATGGAATCGTTTCCTAAAAGGGAAAGATGAGCTCTTTTCCACAAGAAAGGATACTAGCAGGCAAAATCAAAATGTATCTGCTATAGGAGACTATATATGTACATTGATTTTCTTTTTATCTTTATAGAGGGAACATCAAAAAGTACTATTTGATTTCTTAAGGATTTATATTTAGAAATATAGGGTTAAGCATATTATTTAAAAACAGAAAGGGAATCTGTAGCCCTAAATTTAGACCAGATATCTTCCAAATAGAGAAGATGAAAGAAAAGAAAAAAGTTAATGTATTTATATCTTCCTATCCGTCACAGTAAAGAACAATATTAGTTACTAAAGTAGACCCAGTCTCATTTCTTACACTTTTACAAAACTTCCAAATGATCCTAGTGGACACCCCCCCTCAACCAAGTAAGCTTGACTGTGATAAAGGTTAGGGCTGCTTGGAGAGACACTTTTGCATTTCACATTTATCAGTGACAAACTTGAGCTTGGACTTGTTGGAATTTGTTTAAGTTTTAAAATGAAAATATCTGATCTTACAACATTCTCCACAAAGCCATTTACCTGACAGATACTTTTCATGTTCTAGGTTAGGAGTTACGAAGCCTCCACTTTTTCTTTTTGTGCTAGAAAAATTATATGCCAGAAGTAACCAAATTAACAATTTTTTATATAATTTCTAATAGCTGGAAGGAGGATGTTGAATGTTCCCAACACGAAGAAATGACAAATGTTTGAGATGATGGCTATGCTATAATACTCTGATTTTATCACTGTACATTATATGTATTTAAACATCACTGTGTACCCCATAAATATGTACAATTGTGTGTCTATTTTTTTAAATGTTAAATTTTTTTTAAAAAAAAACTGCACTCTCTCAGCAGTTCAAATATAGCTTTCAGAGCTTGACTTTTGTGACATTCTATAATTATTTACAGTATAAATCAAAATCTGATACTTCTTTTCTTGAGAGGGACTGTATTATTTGCGATACTTCTGTGGAAGCAGGGAATGAGGTGGAGGTGTAGCTCCTGTTACCAAAGCAACCCCTTCCTGGATTTGGCATTCTTCCTTGGAAGGATGGGTTCATATGAATCCCAGATTTGATTTACCTCAGGGTGAAATACAAGCCGCTTGTATTGTGTGATTAAAATGGTCCTTGTGCTTCCCTAAGTACTCCTGGTTTTCAGTGGAATGTGAACATTCTTGGTAAGAATACTGCTAGACTCACATGCATCCATTGCTGTGTATTCGGTTACATGGTGTGCAGACGTTGGCCAAAAGCAGAAGTGCTACTCATCTATCATAATGAAGCTCACTGCCAGTATTTTTCTGCATGGTAAGATCAGTAACTTTAATTGGATGGGACTCTAGCCCATATTTCATTCAAAAGGAAAAGAAATATGTTGCTATAATATTATTCTGTTTTTATATTTTTATATGCCCTTTTTCCTTTTTTTAGATTAAGACCTTCTGTCAATGCACAGTAATAATAGTTGACTATTTATTGAATGTCTAGTGCATGGTGTAAGATATATTACTTTACTTATGTCTTATCTTAAAAAGCTCTGAAGGAAAAAAATATATATCATCCCATCTTTTAAGATAAAAAAAACTGAGATTCAGAGAAGTTAAATAAGCTACCCAGGATTTATACACATTGTATGTGCTAGAGCCAGAATTCAAGCACAGGTACTTCTAGTTTTAGAGTTTCAATTTGTTCTTTGACTTATCAAAGTAAACTTCATATAGATAGCTTAGCCTTACAATAGAGTTCACTAGTACCTTTTGAGCTGCATCTGCTGTTGTATTCTTTGAGAAGTTTTTTAATTTTTCATAAATAAATTTTTAGATGAAATTGTATGCTAGGAAATTTTTCTTTTGTGAATAAAATTTCCTTATTTAAATTGACTTGTATGAAGACAAAACTATGAGATTTGAAGATCAAAAGCTTAGATTTTGATCTCCAAATCTTAATTTTTTCATTTTTCAAATAGGAATAATACTAAGTGACTATGTTGTTGAGAGGATTAAATATGATGATGTACATGAAAGTATTTTGTAACCTACAAAGTTATAGATATTAAGATTAATGTAAAGAAGAAATTTCCTCTGTAGACCATTTGTTCATTAAATATCTATGGAGTGCCCGTCTGTATAAGTGGCATGTTAGGTGATAAGGATAAAGCAGTACACAGGTAGACAGGGGCCCTCTCTCATGAAATTAATACTCTGCTTCTGCACTGTCCAATACAATAGCTTGTAGCCACATGTGACCATTAAAATTTAAATTATTGAAATTAAATACAATTTAAAATTCAGTTCCTCAGTCACTATAATTATATTTCAAGTACTCAAATAGCCACATGTGACTAGCAGCTACGACGTTGTACAGTGTAAATATAGAACATTTCCATCATTGCAGAAAGTTCTGTTATAAAGCTCTGCGTAGGAGAAGCACACATTAAACAACTAGTTAAGTATTTGATTCACTTGTGATGAATACTTTGAAGGAATATTCAAATCAGAGAAAGTAATGTTTGTGCTAAGAACTAAGGGATAAATAAGAATATTCTAGGTAATGTGGGAGTGTAGGAAGGAAGGAATGAAGAATATTTGCAAAGACACTGATGCAGGAAGAAGAGAGGGACTGAGATCCAGAAAGGCCTCATGTATACAGAGCCTGTGTGGCTGGATCAGCTGTACTTGGGAGGATTGGTCCTTCCTCAGTTATAATAAGAGAAACAAAGGAGAGGATGGGTGAACTGCAGGTAGGCTTGTGGATTTTGTGGAAGAAAGTGTAGGTTTTTTTGTTCCAGTAGCTTCCATTTTCTCCATGAAGTATAAGATCTTCTTATGAAAGCAAGAGAGGAAAAGGAAAGGGTGGAATTTTGAAGAGAGTGGGGAATATATGAAGCAAATCTTTGTGAAGAGTGAGAGAATGAGCAGACTAGATAGATTTAATAAGATCTTGAATCAGTATTCATACAGTCTTTTGCTTGGTATGACTTTTTCTTGGGTTCAGGAATAGAAAAGCTTGGCAGTTGTTTTCATTAATCTGGCTAAATAAATTAATTCATGCAATGCACTGAGAATGGTACCTCATTCATAATAGGAGCTAAATGAACATTATTACCACTGCTGGTAATAATGTTTGTCTAATAGGAGTAACAGAGAAAACAGCAGAGAGAGAATGTATTATAGGACATTTGCAAGAAAATGACTGTACTGATGTCCAGTGAAAACTAATATATATAAAAATGGAAGTAAGACGACAGGTGGATGTCATATAGGGCAAAAGTGGAGAGATCTGGTGAGTAACTATAGGTGCATGCTCATGCAAATAAGTGGAAAAGGAGAGGATTGTTCAGAAAGTGAGGTGCATGAAACTGAAGTAATGGCTACAGAGAAGTATTACACACAGTCCTCTAACTGAAGGACCTTACAGTCTAGGCCAGGCATCCTCAAACTACGGCCCGCGGGCCACATGCTGCCCGCCTAGGACATGTATCCGGCCCGCTGGGTGTTTTTGCCACCGCTGCCTGTCCTGCTTAGCAGCCGACTCGTCCCGGGCCCACAGTGCGCACTCTCCAACGGTCTGAGGGACAGTGAACTGGCCCCCTATTTAAAAGGTTTGAGGACCCCTGGGCAATATATGGCATTTCTTGGTGAAAAGCAAATAAGTGCTCTATTGTCTAATGACATCGGCACTGGAAGGCAATCCCCAAACTACCTGTAAACTAGAACCCAGGGAGTTCAACATTCTGAGAGTTTACAATGCTTGTAATATCCAAGCCTACCTTGAAGATTTAAATCAAAATGTGAGAACCTGTTCAGGTTCTTGTATTCATTTTCTCTGCCATGATCCTCTCACCTTCTCCCTATCTCCAGTTCTTTTCTAATTTAAGGGTCACACAGAAACTGATGGTATCAGTTGCTCTGGCAAATCCTGTGGACGGGTCATACTGTCCTCTAGTTCTGTTTTGTGCCAGGAGGAGTAGATTGGTAGTAGTGAACATGAAGTGTAATAATACCAGCCTTGGGAGTTGTCTGTTTTTAATTTCTCCTCAGGTGCTCTATGAAGCATTTTCATATACTATACTGAAAGTAACTTGTGTTTCAGAATGTTTAGGAAAATGAAATATTATAGTCTAACTCATTAATGTCATTCTCTCCTTTCATTTCTAACTAAAGGCTTCAGCGATTAGCCAAAGATCTTCTAAAACAACTACAAGTACAAGACAGTGGCTCATGGGCAAACAATAAGGTTTCTGCTTTAGATCGGACTCTAGGTGAGATCACTAGAATACTGGAAAAAGAGGTATGTAACTAATCTCTGACTTTTGAACTTTAATCTTTGTGACCCTTTCTCACTCACTTTGACAAAACTTGGACTATACGACAGAATTTCAGTAACATGCTTTTCTTTGTTTTTAAAAGCCAATCAACAATGGATGGATGTTTTTTACTTTTGTTCCTTTAAGTTGTTTTCAGTTGTTTAATCAAAACTGTTTTCAGTTTTTTAAATTGAAGTCCTCTTTAGGTCATGGTTTTCTCAGTCATGTTTTTCCCCACACAAACAAAATGAACTTCTTTAATCAGGAATCACAATAATAAAGATATATGATTTTATGGCAAAATATTTAAAACTTTCAATTATATAGCTTATAAATCACAAGCAGATTTCTACAAAACACCAATTTCCCTGTTTCCAAGAGATTTGGCAGTTTTCTTTAATGACTTAGAGCCATTAAATGTCTCAATTACAGTTAAAAAATCCTTAATGATTTTTAAAATATTTATTATTCATAATAGAACAATCTTACATAAACAAAGAAGAAATAAAACTCTCTGTAAAATCAACTATTAACATTTTATTGTATTTTCTTCTAATCCTTTTACTGTACATTTTTTATATTATTTTATCTTGCTAATTTTACCATAAATATTTCTCATGTCTTTAAAAGTTCTTTGTAACTGAATAAGCATATCATAATTTATAACAATTCAGTGGTTTCTAATTTTCTATTTAAGGTAAAGGCCATTTTGTTTATTAGTTGCATTTTTTGTTTTTTGTTTTCTGGGTTTAAAATTTATGATGTAAAAATATTTGATTTATTCAAAAGAATATGGTAATAAAAATAGTATAGATAACAATGAACAGCTGTGAACTCACCACCCAACATAAGTTAGACTGTTACTAGTGATCCCAGGGTAATCCTTTCTTACTCTATCCCTGCCCTCTCTGAGGCGAATTGCATTGCAGAATTAAAGGTATATCATTTCTTTGTTTTTTAAAAAAAGGCTTTATTGCTTTATCACATAAATGTGTTGTTAAATAGTTACTTAGTTTTGCTTATTTTTCACCTTTATAAAATATCATACCATAGACTTCTGCTATTTTTTTCAGTCAAAATTGTAGTTATGAATTTTATTTAACCTTATAGAGCTATTTTTCATTCCTTTTCTCTATTGTATAGTTAGTACTAAACATATTACAATGTTCTTGTCCATTTTCCCGACAATGGACTTTTCAGGATATGGGGGGGTGTGTGAAAGAGACAGAAAGAGACTGTGTGAGCATATCCACAAATATTCTTGTATCACAGTAAATTAACAAGAATTTCTTTAAAGCAGGGAGTCTCAGACTGTAGTCTGTGTCAGAGTCGACTAAACACAGATTGCTGGGCCCCACCCTGGATTTCTGATTAAGTAGGTTTAGCATGGGTCCCAAGAATTTTTATTTTCAACAAGGTCCCAAGTGATACTGACGTTGCTGGTCCAAGGACCATATTTTGAAAATGACTGCTGTAGTCCAGGGCATGTGCATCAGGCATGGAATGGCTAGGTTCTCAGGCAGATGAATGGCCAGCTTTACAAGACAGTGCTCGGCTGCATTTTGGCATCAGACAGTACAGTCCTCTGTAGGAATCAAGAGCAGCATATGCAGTGTGGCACCATGGTGGAGTTCTAAGGAGTCAGTTCTCCTGTACCACACATCCTTTTCAGGGTGTCAGAGATTTAGAAACTTGTAGTTTTCAGACATTTGTCAGATGGAGTATTTAGAGGTTTGATGTGCCTTAGAAAAAATCTCTAATCTTTATCAAAATTAGTATATACTGATTATTTCTGTAAAGTATAGAGGACACTTGTACTTTGTTTGTGTTTTTTTTTAATCAGTTTATATCATTATTTTATTTTATTTTATTTTTTCCTTTTATTTAATCATATAATGGGGGTACAAATATTGTTAGGGTTAC
>VBSM01001118.1:1679929-1697097 GCA_008086735.1 Cheirogaleus medius
TATTAATCCACTCCTGTATTGATGGGCACTTGGGTTGTTTCCACAACTTTGCAACTGTGAATTGTACTGCTATAAACATTCGAGTGCCCAAAAGATCAAATGACACTCTCCAAAAAGGTATTAGTTATTTTTTAAAAGGCATGTAGCAGATTTGAGAGAAAGTAGAAATTTGAGAACTGAATATTTTAATAGTCAAAATTAAGAAAACTATAGATGAGGAAACAGCAGAATAAACCAGCTAAATCACCAGAAGGTTGTTTAATTTCCACAACTTTGTGCACATATAGGAATAACATTTATCGGGCGTGGGGCAGATGGGAGGGGGAAGAGGGGATGGGCATATACATACATAATGAGTGCGATGTGCATCATCTGGGGAATGGACACACTTGAAACTCTGACTCCAGGAGTGGAGGCAAGGGCAACATATGTAATCTAAACATTTGTACCCCCATAATATGCTGAAATAAAAAAAGAGAGAGAGAGAGAAAGAATCACCAGAGAGATACACAGGACATTGGAAACCAGGAAGGGCAAGGGTGGAAGGGGAGACGTGGGATAAAAACTTACCTGTTGGGTGCGTACGATGAATACTATTCTGGCGACAGACACGCCAAAAGCCCTGACTTAAATATAAGGTATCCGTGTAACAAAAACATTTGTACCCTCTTAATATTTTGGAAAGAAAAATAGAGAAACAGTGTACTGGAAGATACATCATAAGAAAGAATCCAGATGGAGCATGGAGAGAAAAAGATATGGAAAATACAGAAAAGAATGTAAAAGGTATATAATATGTAGTGAAAATGTTTAACTTATGTATAATTAGAGAGTCCAGAGGAGAGAAGAGAATAGGACAAAAATGGTATTTGAAGTGATTGTCATGTAGACATTTTTAAAATTTGTAAATCAGTCTGCAAATTTAAGAAATCCAATGAAGCCCAAGCAGGGTAAATAAAAAGAAATATATGTCTACAAACATAGTGGAACTAAAGAAAATCAAATTATAAGCCTGTCTTATTTATGAACTTGGATTCAGAATCCCTAAACAAAATTTTAGCAAACTAAATCATGCAGTATGATTTATATACTTGCAGTAAGATTAATATATCTTGACAAAATTGGACTTATCCAAGATATTCAAATTTGGCTTAACATTAAAAAGTCATGTCTGTCATATCTGAATAAAAAATGTGATCATCTAAAAGGTACAGCAAAAGCATTTGGAAAGTTTAGCATTAATTAATGATAAAGATTCATAGTAAACCAAGAATAGAATGAAATTTCCTTAATCTGACAAATTGAATCTACAAAAAAAAAAGCATTGCAAAATCATACTGGTGAAATGTTGAAAACTTTCCCTTTGGAATTGGGAACAAAAGGAGAATGCCTGCTGTCACACTTCTGCTTAAAATAGAGATTCTAACTAGTGGAAAAAAATAAATAAAAGCAATAAGATTTTGAGAGAAAAAAGTGAAATAGTCATTATTAGCAAATGATTTAAGTTAATGTAGAAAACTCAAAATAATTTACCAATAAATATTAGAACCAATAAGTAAGTTTAACAAGGCTACTTGATAAAAGGGCACCACATAAAAATCAATTATATTTATAATAACAAAATATTAAATATCTAGGAATAAATCTATCATGTTTATAGACTGGAAAACTCACTATAGTATATTTTTATTTTCTCTCCAAACTTATTTGTAGATTCGGTGAAATCCCAATTAAAATTCTAACACTGTATTTTGTGGAAGTTGAATTGAAGTTTCTAAAATTAAAATATGGAATTTCAAAGAATCAATTATGGCTAAAACACTGTTAAAAAAGAGTAATATGGGAGGATTTGCTCTACCAGGTATCAAAATTTTTAATAAAGCTGTAGTAATTAAGATAGTGTGAGATTGGAACAAAGATGGAGAAAAAGAATAATGGAACATAATTGAATTTATAAACAGCCCTATTCATCTGTATCTGTATCTAGATCTAGATCTAGATATAGGCTTGATCCATGACATGAGGCACTTATCTATGCATATATGAAAAGGAGGCACCACAAAGTATTATGGGAAAGTATATTCTATTTAGCAAATGATGCTATAATTATTGAATATCCTTGTCTTTAAAAAAGGAAACTTCTGTTTCACATCATAAAAAATTAATTTCAGATGGGCCTAAATATAAAAAGAAAAACCAAACTTTTAGGAGATGATATAGACTATTCTCTTCTTGACCTTGGGGTTTTGCCTGAACAAGAATAGGACATAAAAGACATTAACAGTAAGGGGAAAATTGATACATTTGGCTACATTAAAAATAGGAACTTTTATTCATCAAAAGATACCAGGAAAAGAGTAAAAAGACAAGCAACAGAAGGGGAGAATATTTTTATATATAAAATCAATGAAGAAGTGGCATCCAGAGTATATAAGAAATTCCTTCAAATTAGGGAAAAGCACAAACTCAGTAGCAAAATGGTCGAGAGAATAGGCCTTCCAAAAAAAGAAATCCAAATAGCTAATAAATAAATGTGAAGGTATTTAATAACACCTCTTTAATAATCAAGATAATTCAGATTAAAAACTGTGACAATGTGATTCACCTATCAAAATGACAAAAATTAAAAAGACTGAAAATACCAAATATTGGCAGAGATCTAGAGCAATAGGAATGCTCAGACACTGTGATAACACTAGTTGGTACTACCACATAGAAAATTGCTATTATCAACTAAAGTTGCAGGCATGCATATGTTTCACTTCTAGGTATATACCCTATAGAAAACAATGCATATATGCACCAAGAGACATGCATACAGATGTTCAGTAGCAACATTTGTATACATTTATAATCACCAAATAGGGAAACTAGCCCAAGTATCCATCAACAGCTGGATATACAAATTATGGTATGTTCACATAATGGAATATTCTTTAACAGTGAAAATGAATGAACCACAGCTGTGGGTAACAACATGGATGCATCTCACAAACAATGCTTAGTGAGAGAAACAAATCACCAGAAATATATATATATATACTATTACAATTCCACTTATATAAAGTTCAAGAAAAGAAAAAAATACTTATATTGTTTTGGAAGAAAATACAGAAAATTTTTCTCTCAAAAATTAGGATAGCGATTACTCCAAGAGGAGAGTGGGATGAGTGATCAGGAAGAGTCACCTAGCTGGCTTCTTGACTGCTCCTACTCTTTTTCTTGACTGGATAGTGGTTACACAATATTCAATTTATAATTATTCTCTAAATTGTACTTACACATTTTCCAGATTTTCTGAATTTTCTGTATATTTATGTGTCATAATAAAATTATTTTTTAAAAATCAAGGTAAAATAAATTGTTCCAAACAAAAGATCCTTTTGTTGCAGAAATGTTTAATTATTTCAAATAAGAGTTCCTAATACATTCTTGGATGTGCAAAGGCGTTTTCCTCATTCTCACTGTTGTATTAAATTTGGTCCAAGTGAGCGCGTGATTTGTATTTGCATTGACTTTTCTCATTACTCTGTGATGATGAACATTACATTTAAGTTTGGATAGTAACAGCATCCCAGAAGCTTTCTGTGGTTTATCAGTAACATGAGACATTTGTATGCTGTTACTATAAGTAAACAGTTTAAGCAGATGGATTGGACATGGAGTTTGTCCAGTTGCCTTTCCTGTCTTCATAGAATCCTGCCAGATTTAAATAGAGATTCAGCTGTGACTCTCTTGAACCTGAATAAGCAAACCACATTGCTGGCAGCATTCTTGATTTGAGCTTAATTGAGAGTTGTCAAATTACAGTTTACTTTGTAATACCTATGAGCAACCCCCGCCATGCTTTGATGTTTTCAAAATTCATCTTGTAAAATTCCAGCAACAGAAACCTATGGAAGGTAGAAAGATAGAAACTCCTTCCAGCCTTTTTTCCTCTTTTTGCCAACTGTTATAGCTATTTAGTACACGCCTAGGCTGAGAGAGAATAAATCACTAATCCTTAATAGCTTTTTCAACCTAATTTTATTCAGAAAATTGCATTCAGGTCCTACTAGACACTGCTTATCCTCCAAACCCCATGGTTTTGTTTCTGTTTGGTTTTGCTTCCCTTATTTTCAGCTGGAGTTCTTCAGCTGAGAGGAACTGGAAAGCATTCAATACTAGGAGTCTCTTCTTTTGATCTCCTCTTTGTGTTCTCAACTTATGTGGTCGTTTCTTTATAGCAGCTGATAAATAACCTAATATAGCTTGTATGAGACACCTATGCTTTGTCAGAAGGGTGCAAGTATATCATTTAGCCCAAAGTAAAATAAAAATGTTTCTCAGACCTTCAGCTGGTTGCCTTAGGAGACAAGCATAAGGAAAAATGGAATTAATTGTAATTTCAAGAATCTGACAGAGATTTAATTTGTGTATGGTTTGTATTTTTTTAAAAGAAACAAAAGAAAGGAAGTGATTGGGGGGAGGAAACTTTGCTAAATAGTCTTCCAAAGAAATAGTACTTATTTGCATTCCTGTCAGCAGTATATATAAAGCTCCTGTTGCTTCCTTCCTTTCCAGAACATGATATTATAAGACTTTTTAGTTTTTGCTAATCTTGTGGGTATACAGTGATATCTTACTGTAGTTTTAACGTGCATTTCTCTATTGGCAGATGGATTTGGGCATCTTTTCATATTTACTGGCCATTTGAATTTCTTCTTTGTGACATGCCGTTCAAATCTTTTGCACGGTTTTCTACTGATTTGTAGGAATTCTCTGTATGTTCTGGATACCAGTTCTAGATTGTTCAAATGTATTAAATATATCTACTCCTGGGCCAGGCACAATGGCTCATACCTGTAATCCTAGCACTTTGAGAGGCCAAGGTGGGAGGATCCCTTGAGGCCAGGAGTTTGAGACCAGCCTGGGCAGTGTAGCAAGACCCTATCTCTATAAAAAATAGAAAAATTAACTGGGTGTGGTGACATGCACTTGTAGTCCCAGATACTTGGGAGGCTGAGGCAGGAGGATCACTTGAGCCCAGGAGTTTGAGGTTGCAGTGAACTATGATGATGCCACTGCACTCTAGCCTGAGCAACAGAGCGAGACCCTGTCTCAAAAAAAAAAAAAAAAAAATCTTCTATTTTTCAGCTTTTTACTATCTGGTTCTTTTGATGAACAGAAGTTCTTAATATTAGCATGTCATATTTATCAATCTTGTCCTTTATGGTTAATAGTTTTTGTTCTTCTTTTAAAATATTATACTTCCTTAAACTCAAGAAGATCTTTTCCTATATTCTTCAGGTTTATGGTTTTTCTATACTTTTAGTCTATTGTCCATCTGGAATTAATTGTTCTTTTTACTGTGAGACAGAGATTTTATTTCTTTTTTTCCTCATCTAGAGGGCTTAATTTTTTTTTGAACACCATTTATTGAAAAGACCAGTTTTCCTCACTGTTTTCCAGTATCTCCTCTATCATAAATCAAAGGTTTGTAAAACATAGGTTTGTCCTAATTTCTCTTTTCTTTCCATTTGTACTGTTTTCATTTCCTTTAGCTTATACTTACACACTTTTTATTTTCTAAGTATTATAACTTTATACTAAGTCCTAACCACCTCTAGTTTGTTCTCTCCAGTTGTCCCTGATGTACTCTTAAAACAATCCATTTAATTCTTAATTTTCCATGTCTAAAAAGACTGTTTGTTCTTTTTTTGATCTGCTATAGCAACAGTCCCCAACCTTTTTGGCACCAGGGACCAGTTTAATGGAAGACAATTTTTCCATAGACAGGGTTGGGGGGGTGGTTTCAGGGTGATTCAAGCTCATTACATTTATTGTGCAGTCAGATCTCTGCTAATGATGATCTGTATTTGCAGCTGCTCCCCAGCGCTAGCATCACCTCAGCTCCACCTCAGATCATCAAAAGATACCAGGAAAAGAGTAAAAAGACAAGCAACAGAAGAGGAGAATATTTTTATATGTAAAATCAATGAAGATTCTCATAAGGAGCACACAACCTAGATCCCTCACATGCACAGTTTACAGTAGAATTCATGCTACTATGAGAATCTAACGTTACTGTTGAACTGACAGGCAACAGAGTTCAGGCGGTGATGCCAGTGATAGGGAGTGGCTGCAAATAGGGATGAAGCTTCAATTGCCCACTGCTCACCTTCTGCTCTGTCGCCTGGTTCCCAGCAGGCCATGGACCAGTACTGGTCTGCGGCCTGGGGATTGGGGACTGCAGTGCTATAGCCTGTTTTATAATTTCTTGTTCTTTACACATATTTTCAAGCTTATCTTTTATTTATTTGTACACAGAAAATACAATTATTTTATCTCTGGTAATTCCAATATTGCATGTCTTTGAGCATGTGTTTACACAGTCTTTTATTTTTATAAGTTCCCTCTTATGGTGTCTTGTTTTCTTTTTAACCTGTTGTGTTAGTCCATTTAGTGCTGCTATAAAGAAATGCCTGAGGCTGGGTAATTTATAAAGGAAAAAGGTTTATTTGGCTCACAGTTCTGCAGGCTGTTCAGGAAGCATTGGTCAGCATCTGCTTCTGATGATGGTTTTGGGGAGCTTCCAGTCAAGGTGGAAGGCAAAGGGGGAGCAGATATGTTACATGGAGAGAAGGAGAGCAAAGAGAGAAAGGAGCTAGTGCCAGCCTCCTTCAAACAACCAGCTCTCACATGAACTAATAAAGCGAGAACTCACTCTGTATCACAGGAAGGCACAAAGCCATTCATGAGGGATCTGCCCCCATGACCCAAACACCTCCCACCAGGCCTCACATTCAACACTGGGAATCAAATTTCAATATGTGATTTGGAGGGGCCAAACATCCAAACCGTATCACCTGTTAATTTTTTTTTTTACTTCATGCTGATTATTGTTTTTATTGAGATACTATATCTATACTCATAAGGGGTACTGGTCTTTAATTTTCTTGTCTGACTTCAGTATCAGGATAATACTGGCCTTGTAAAATGAGTTAGGAAATATTCCCTCTTCTTCTAGTTTTTGGAAGAGTTTGAGAAGGTTTGGTGTTTTTTATTCTTTAAATATTAGGAGAATTCACCTGTAAAAACCATCTAGTCCTGGGATTTTATTTGTTGGGAGGTTTTTGATTACTGATTCAATCTCTTGTTATATATCGATTCAGGTTTTCTATTTCTTCTTAAGTCAATTTTAGTAGTTTGCATGTTTCTAGGAATTTGTTCATTTCATGTAGTTTCTTTAATTTGTTGGTATATACTTGATCAAATACTCCTTTTCATTTCTGTAAGATTAATAGGAATATCCCTACTTTCATTTCTGATATTAGTAATTTGAGTCTTCTCTTTTTCCCTTAGTCATTCTATCTAAAGCTTTGTTAATTTTGTTGATCCTTGAAAGAACTAACTTTTTGTTTCATTGATTTTTCTATATTGTTTTCTATTCTCTATTTTGTCTTTCTAGTATTATTTCCTTCTGCTGGCTTTAGGTTTAGTCTGCTCTTCTTTTTCTAATCCCTTAAGGTGTAAAATTAAGTTATTGATTTGAGATCTTTCCTCTTTTTAATGCAGGTGTTTATAGGCATGAATTTCCCTCTGAGCACTGCTTTTGCTGCATCCCATAAGTTTTGTTATATTGTGCTTTCATTTTCTTTAATTTCAAAGTATTTTCTAATTTTCCTTTTGGTTTCTTTGCCCCTTGGGTTGTTTAAGACTGTGTTGTTTTACTTCCATGTATTTGTGAATTTTCCAGATTTCCTTATGTTATTAATTTCTAATTTTATTCAGTGTGGTCAAAGAAGGTACTTTGTATGATTTTAGTCTTTTAAAATTTAGTGAGACTTGTTTTGTATTACTGTATTTGAACAATTTTTAGGAATAGTTTGAGACTTAATATGATTTTGTCTTCTTTTGGAAATATTTTCTTTCACTCTTGGTAGGTACTAAGACTACTACTATTTCTAGAACCATCTTAATCCGCGTTCAAGGCCTAGGATTCCCTAGAACTCAGATATTCTGAATACAGGCTGCAAGTATGTAGATTGGCTCATTTACTTCCATTTCGTGCTTGTCATGAGGGTGAAACTTTCAGTCTTGGTGGGAATGGTTTACCTTGAATCGTTTTTGTAAATGTTTCTCATGGATCAGCAAAAGCAGCTTTAAAGGCTGTATATCTATCTCTGGTTTTTCACTTTCTCCTGGATTTTTGACTTGTAATTCTTCTCTATCTAATAGCTTTAATTCTTTTAAGAATATTAGAAAAATATTTTATTCAGCTTTTTAATTATAGTTTTCAGCAGGAAGCTTATCTGAATTTCCTTATTTCTCATTTTTGAATGAGAAAGTCCTACTAGTGTCATTTTAAATCGTGTTTTCAAAATAAAATACATAACAAGATGAAAGAATATTAAAGTCTGTAACATCACAGTTTTAGGAAATGGCTGTTCCTATTAAGTTAGACATTAGTGTAACTGAGGATCAACCTGTTTCATATGAAGCCATGTTGCTAGTCTTAGAAAACAGTGTATTTCATACTTATAAAGTATCACACATACAGAGGATATAGTTGAAAAGAGAATGCGTTCTATCTTTACCAACTCAGCCTGGTACAGGTAGGCCCTCATTCAGAAAAGAATCTTCGTTGACTAGAACTGTAAACCATTAAACTAGAGT
Organism: Cheirogaleus medius; assembly: GCA_008086735.1. Classification (NCBI taxonomy): domain Eukaryota; kingdom Metazoa; phylum Chordata; class Mammalia; order Primates; family Cheirogaleidae; genus Cheirogaleus; species Cheirogaleus medius. The sequence continues at coordinate 1,688,588 of VBSM01001118.1, forward strand.
TGACTTATTAACTATATTTCAGCCACACTCATTTTTTTTTGTGGTTATTTGTTTATTTCTTCCTAGAAGCAGAAAGATTGTGGCATGCTGAGAAAATCTAGACATGACATGAAAATCATGTTCACTGCTCATCCAGCTAGGTGAATACCTATACAGTGTGATTAACTGGCTTTCCCTGAAACAGTGCTAAGGGAGGTTACTCAAAGCTGTTTGGTAAAATATCACACTTCACTCAAGTAGCAGTCTTATTAAAACATTTCAAGGAAACAAAATTAAAGAATTTTTTGTACTCCTAATTTTTTGTCCATACCTATGCAAAAAAAATTTTAAAATATCTATTGAAGAAAGGTAACTTATAAAATACTTTGTGGTAAAATAATTTTTGAAGATTTTTAACAAGGCATCAATTATTACATTAGGCAAGTAGTGTCATGAAAATGATTGAGAGCCAGAAGTAGGACAATAAATTATTTAATTTTAATTTAATATAAACAAATAATACTATATAAGAGACATTTTCAGCCGCACGTGTGACATTAAGTGTCTTCATTTCTCAGTAAGGAGATGTGCTTGTTGAAGTTTCTGCCCATAGCAGCCTGACAGTATTCCATCATGCTAACTCTCTGGCTGTATTCTGCTCTTGGACTCACCTTAGTGATTAATTGCCTCATGCAATGAGTAAACACTTACTGTTTTTAACCACATTTATATAAGTCTGGGTTTTTGGAAATAGTGACACTAACAAATGAGAAATTGCCTGTATGGAACTTGATGCTTCAGTTCAGCTCAGTTCTTCAGTTCAGCTCAGCTCTTTTAAAAGAAACTCCATGGCAAATACTTCATGTATTAACTAAATAAGTAGAAAACTCTTTCCTCCTCAATAATATATACTATAAAACATCATTTTCTGGTTAATATAGACAGATCATATGGAAAAAGATGCAAATGTTTTGTATTTTTAAAATATTCATCAAACATTAAAAATGTTTCTTTGTGTTGCTAGGTATATAACCCCGCCTCCTCCAATCCCTGGAAATTAACTATTCTTTGGCATTACAGATTTTTAAAGGGACAGTTGGAGAAACTCTACCTTAGAATAAATTAAATCATGTAGCTTGTCCTCTATTCTATTACCAGGAGCTAGGAAGAAACAGGATTGTTGAAAATTGTGATGTGGGTTGGATTTGGATCATCATCGAAAAGGTAGTTAAGAAAGCAGATAAGAACAATGTTGAAAGCATGGATCTAGAACTGCTATTTCATTATTATGTGACCCTCGACAAGTTAATTAATCTCTCTGGGCTTCAATTTCCTTATCAGTATAATGTAAGATATTGATATAATATATCCCAAAGAATTGTGTGACTATCAAATTAAATATTACATGTTAAACTCCTAGTAAACAATAACACCCAGCAGATGTTGATACAATATAATGCTGCTGTTAAAAGCACAGGCTTTGTAGTTATGGGTCAGAATTCAAATTCTAGATCAGCCATGTAGTAGCTCTGTTGAGTTCAACCAGGTTAGTAACCTTTGTAAGCTTTAGTTTCCTCCTTTGAGAAAAAGGATAGGATTACATATATAACTCATTGAGTTGTTATAATTAAAATTTTGTAACAACTTGATGAAGTAGTATTATCACAGAAATGAAAAGATGATAAAAAATCTAAAAATAAATTAATATAAATTATTTTTAAAAATTTAAGGCAAAAAACTATATGATCAACAGAAACAGAAAAGGCATAAATTAAAATACTCATTCCTAATTTTTAACAATTTTGAAGATTTAATTTTAGGAAGAATCTAGTAAAGGGTGGTCACCAAAAACATTATATTTAATAATGAAACATTGATGCACATCCTGGAGGTCCTGGCCAGCTCAATATAACAAGAAAAAGAATTGGCTGACATGCACTAGGGCAGCTATATTGTTTTATTTTCCTCTAATTTTGTCTTGCGGTCTCTCTGGATAGTGTAAATTCTAGCCCTGCCCTGACAGGACTTCAGTAGGGGGGGTGGTCATGAATGTTTATAGTGTATCTCTCACAGGATACTTCTTAAACCTGGTAGTAAGCCTAATATCTAAGTGTTCAACCCCTGACCAGATGTCCGTTTCACAGGAAACTTGTTTATACTGGCAGATGCTCTTGTGGCACTTGTCTAACCTGTATCTAGTTTATTCTTTCCAAGATAACCACACTGTAGGAGAGCCCTTCCCAAGAGATTTAGGTTTGGGTGTGTCAGTCAGGTGGCATATAGAGGAGGCAACACAACAAAACACATGAAATAATAGAAGCAGTATATTACTTACAGATCCCAGAGAAAAGAGAGCAACACACCTCACCGGGCCAATGCAGAAAGGTGGAGCCATCCACGGCATACATGCTCAACCAGAAGTTGGGCGGGAGAGAGAGAGAGAGAAGGACCTGTGGGCCAAAGCTGTTTTTATTTGTTTTGTTTTGTTTTGGAGACAGTCTCACTGTGTTGTCCAGGCTAGAGTGCAGTGGCATCAGCCTAGCTCACAGGAACCGCAGACTCCTGCCTCAGCCTCCCAAATAGCTGGGACTACAGGCGTGTGCCACTCCGCCTGGCTAAGTCTTTCTATTTTTAGTAGAGATGGGGTCTCGTTCTTGCTCAGGCTGTTCTCAAACTCCTGAGCTCAAGTGATCCTCCTGCCTCAGCCTCCCAGAGTGCTAGGATTACGGGCGAGAGCCACTGTCTGGACTAGAGCCAAAGTCTTTACTGGGTCCAGGGCATTACCCAAGCAGATTCCCCACAGGGAGTATATATTGGTGGGTTTACAACAAGCAGGTACAAGTTCCGTGGAGTCATGCTATGTCTGAGAGATGGTCACTGTGGCATATCTGTGCAGTCCATGAAGGATGTGGGGATCAGTGAGGTGAATCAAGTAGGTTATCTAGCTGTCCTATAGGAAGGTGGTCACCAGAAGGCAGTTGTATAAGGCAGATGTCTTGATCAATCACATTAACAACCTGGGAAGAGATGGACAACTAGAAACTGAGTCTACAGTAACTATGGCCCGCTTTTGGTGTGAGAAAGTTAAACCTATATTCAAAATGGATGCGGAGGCAACATAAAATTATAGAAATTCACTATACATGTGAATCATTTAAAGCTAGTGCTTCATCCTGATTGGTTGATATCTGTTAGGTATGTTTGCTAAGTATTTTTTAACAACATGCTTGAATAAAAGATAAGAAAGTTGATTATATTTGCTGATAATGTGCTTGTCTATATTGAAATTTCAAGAAAATCCACAAATTCTTAAAACCAAAAAGAGAACAAAGCAAAATTCCTAGTTATAGGATCCATTTATCGAAATAAATTGTGTTTGTTCCTAGACATCAATGACCAATGATTAGAAATGTCCAGAAGAAAAAATTTAATGTTTTTCTTTTTTTAAAGTTTTAGTCTATTTTTAATTGACATACATAATACTTGTACATATTTATCGAGTACAGTGTGATGTTTTGATACATGTATACATTATACAGTGATCAAATCAGGGTATTTAGCATATCTGTCACCTCAAACATTTGCCATCTCTTTGTGATGAGAACATTTCTCTCTTCTAGTAATTTTGAAATATAGAATATTGTAAACTTCAGTCATCCTACTGTGCAATAGAACACCAGAACTTATTCCTTCTACCTAACTGTAATTTTGTACCCATTGTCCAATCTCTTCTTGTCTTCCCGACCCACCCCAGCTTTTGATAACCACTATTCTACTCTGTACATCTGTGAGATCATCTTTTTTAGTTTCCACAAATGAGTGAGATCATTCAGTGTTTGTCTTTCTATGCCTCGCTTATTTCGCTTAACATAATGTTCTCCAGGTTTATCCATTTTGTTACAAATGACAAGATTTCATTCTTTTTTAATGGCTGAATAACATTCCATTGTGTATGGAATATACCTCATTTTCTTTATCCCTCCATCTGTTGGTAGATACTTAGGTTGATTCCATATTTTGGCTATTGTAAATAGTGCCGCAATAACCATGGGAGTGCAGGTATCTCTTCAACATACTGATTTCATTTCCTTTGGATAAATACTCAGTAGTGGAATTCCTGGATCATATGGTAGTTATATTTTTAATTTTTGAGAAATCTTCATACTGATTTCCATCAAGTCTGTACGAATTTACATTCTCACCAACAGTGTATAAGAGTTCTCATTTCTCTACATCTGTCCCAGCATTTGTTATTTTTTTGTCTTTTTGATAATAGCCATTCTAATTGGAGTAAGGCAGCATCTCATTGTGGTTTTGATTTGCATTTATCTGATGATTAGTGATGTTGTGCATTTGTATGTCATCTTTTAAGAAATTCAGATCTTTGCCCATTTTTAAATCAGATTATTTGAGTTTTTTGCTGTTGAGTTCCTTATGTATTCTGGATATTAGCCCGTTGTCAGACGCTTAGTTCGCAGATGTTTTCTTTTGTTGTTTAGGTTGTCACTTCATTCTCTTGATTGTTTTTTTGTTGTTGTATAGAAACTTTTTAGTTTTATGTAATACCATTTGTTTATTTTTTCTTTTGTTATGAGTGTTTTTGAATTCTTATCAAAAAAAATTATTGTTTAGACCAATATCATGAGGTATTTCCCCTGTGCTTTCTTCTAGAAATTTTGTAGTTTTGAGTCTTATGTTTAAGTCTTTAATCCATTTTGATTTCATTTTTTTATATATGATGTGAGATAAGTTTCTTTAATGTCATTCTTAACAGCAACAATAGCTATTACATGCATAGGAATGAATGTTTTAAAAAATAAACATTACTTTTATAAATAAAATTATAAAAATTTATTGAAAGAAAAACAGATGGAGGTACATGGTGTTCATGATTAGATAGACTCAGTACCATAAAGATGTCAAATCTTCACAAATTAAACCATAAGTAAAATTCAGCCAAAACTGCAATAGCGTTTTTCATGGACTATTACAAAAAAGATCCTAAAAGTTTAGAAAAACGAATGCCTGAGAATGACCAAACCAATTTTAAAGAAGAAGAAATAAGCGAAACATTTTTTAAAAAGCTATAGTAATTAAAAGTGTTAGTACAAAATAGACAAATAGATCAGTAGAAAATATTAGCTCAGAAAGAGTTTTACATATATATGTGTATATATAATATATACATGTGTACATACATATAGAGACAGGAGACATAAGTTGTATATTAATATTTAATAGTGGGGAAAGGATGGATCCTTCAGCAAATGGAAGTGGGGCAATTATTTATCCATATCAGTTAATCAATGAGTGGATATGTGAGTAGAGTAAGTAAATAAGTGAGTGAATAACTAACCACGCCATACACAAAAGTTAATTCCAGATTAAAGACCTATATGTGAAAAAGCAGAACTTTTAAAACTTAGAGGAGTTGTAGTATATCTTTACGACATCAGGTAGAAAAGAATTTAAGGTTCCAGGAGACAGCAGATACTTGGCTTATATTGTTTTATCCATTCAGCCAGCCTGTGTCTCTTCAGTGGGCAGCTCAAGCCATTCACATTTATTGTAAGAAGTGATAAGTGGGGTGGATTTCTTTTTTTCTTTAATTTTTTTTATTTCAGCATATTACAGTAGTACAAATGTTTAGGTTACATATATTGCCTTTGCCCCACTCGAGTCAGAGCTTCAAGTGTGTCCATCCCCCAGATAGTGTGTACTGTACCCATTAGATGTGTATATACCCATCCTCCCCTCCCCCCTCCCATCTGCCCAACACCCGATGAATGTTATTACTATATGTGCACTTAGGTGTTGATCAGTTAATACCAATTTGATGGTGAGTACATGTGGAAAACATGCTTGTTTTTCCATTCTTGTGATACTTCACTTCGTAAAATGGGCTCCAGCTCCATCCAGGATATTACAAGAGGTTCTAGTTCACCACTGTTTTTTGTAGTTGAGTAGTATTCCATGGTATACATATACCACATTTTATTAATCCACTCATGTATTGATGAGCACTAGGGTTGTTTCCACAACTTTTCAATTGTGACTTGTGCTGCCGTAAACATTCTAGTGCAGGTATTTTTTTTATAGAGTGTCTTTTGTTCCTTTGGGTAGATGCCCAGTAATGGGATTGCTAGATCAAATGGTAGTTCTACTTGTAGCTCTTTGAAGTATCTCCTTAATACTTTACACAGAAGTTGTGCACATCTGATAAAGGGCTAATAACTAGAATCCATATAGAACTCAGGAGAATCAGCAAGAAAAAATCAAACAACCATATCAAAAAGTGGGCAAAGGACATGAACAGAAACTTTTCAAAAGAAGATAGACTAATGACCAACAAACGTATATGTTGGCATGGATGGGACAGATAGAAGCATTCATACACTGCTGGTGGGACTGCAAACTAGTGGGGTGGATTTCTGTTCATCCTGTTGACTAGAACTTTGTTGCTTTGTTTTATCTCTTGATCCATTGTGATATCTGTGCTTTGACCTTTAGCTTTTGGGTGATTGTACTTAAAACTTACGTGTTTTTTTATATATACACTTAAAACATTTACTTTAAAAATGAGTAGACACAATTGTGAACAAAAAGATCAAATTGCAGAAGTCTATATAGAGTATGCTGCCATTTTTGTAACACTTTAAAATACTGAAAGAAATGCTATACCACTTGGGTGGGGGAGAGCGTGTGTGTTTTAGGTTAAAATATTAAAACATAACACATAAAAATACCAATTCAGGATAGTTATTACCACTGAGAAGAGTAGGAGATTGGATTGGATGGCAAGGTTAACCCTATTTATTCTGTTTTGTTTCTTTTTTAAAACAAATATAGCACAGTTGAAACAATAACATTTGTTAAATGTAGGCAGTAGGTACATAGATTTTGGTTATATTATTCTCTATGTTTTTATGTATATTTGAAATATTTCAAAATTAATATTTTTAATTTAAAAATGAATGGCAGTCAGTAACATGACCTATCTTGGTCTTTCTTATATTTTCATTATTTGTACTTTATACTCCTATTAGCCTGAGGTGGCAGTGGATCTTGGTGTAGAGATTTTCCTGGGAAGAATTCCAAACCTGCATTCTAACATTTAGGGACTTATTTTAGAAATTTACTCTAGGCCTAGTTTAGTCCTACTACTAAGGTGTAGCCATTTTGGGGTTTCTTCTGTGTGTGCTGGATGTTGAGCTAGGAATATACCCTGGCTGATCAAGACTCCAGTTTCTCCCTGCCTTGGGTGAGCTCAAGGAATTTGTTGTTTTGCCTCATCTTGTGGAGTTTCATCCATACATGCATGGCTTAGTATTTAGCAGTAGAGTTAAAGGGAAGCCCATGCAAATTTCTGAAGTTAATTTCTCTGTATTGCTCCTCCCTTTTTGGTATTCTGTCCCACATATTCCATCCAACTCCACCCTCCTGGACTCTTATTTCTGTCTCCTCAATTTAGTGACACCATCATGCTTTGCTTAGTATCTGTTTCCCTTCACCATAGTCTGCAAAGAGCCAAGGTGATTATGGGGCTCACATCATTTATTTCCCTTCTCCCAGACATCATAGTCCTGAGGTACCTGTTGTCTTACTGTCTGCAAATAGTTGTTTCGTAGACTTTATTCGGTGTTCTCATTTACATCAGGAGGCTTAGCCTGATCCCAGTTACTCTATCAATGACCAGAAGCCAAATTGATGATGTCTTTTTTCTCCTTATAGAATAATGTCTGTTTTCTAACCCTGAATAATATAGAGGCATTGAAGATACCTTTATGAGGCAACTTAGTAGTAATAAGCCCCATATATCATTGTCCCCAAATATCATTCTTTTCTTTAAAAAAAAAAAAATCAAGGTCATTGGAGAAATAGCTGCATTTCTAGCACAAAATATTCAAGATGAGTTTGAGATATTTTCTTGTGTTAGTTAGCAAGAAAACTATCAAATGCTGAGTTCTTATCAAAAGAATATAAGATGTACCCTAAAGGAGTTGCCATTGCCCACGATGACCATTAGAGCATCAAAAGGAATAATGACTATAGTTGTGTATCAAACACATTAAATACATAAAAATCCATGAATTCATAATGATAATCTAAGGGGGGAAAATCTCCTTGGACCTCTTTGAGGGTTACTAGGTCAATGACTCGTTATTCTGAAAATTGATAAATTAAGGGAAGAAACCAAGTATTTATCCTGCCTTTTCTTTATCATCTTGTCTTTTCTTTTCTTTTCTTTTCTTTTCCCTTCCTTTCTCCCTTCTCCCTTCCCCCTTCCCTTCCCCCTTCCCTTTTCCTTTCCCTTCCCCCTTCCCTTCTTCTCCCTTCCCCCTTCCCTTCCCCCTTCCCTTCCCCCTTCCCTTCCCCCTTCCTTTCCCCCTTCTCTTCCTCCTTTCCCTTTTCCCTTCCCTTCCCCCTTCCCTTCCCCCTTCCCTTTTCCTTTCCCTTTCCCCTTCCCTTCCCCCTTCCCTTCTCCCTTCCCTTCCCCCTTCCCTTCTCCCTTCCCTCCCCCTTCCCTTTTC